>CAJNDS010002756.1:0-35013 GCA_905221605.1 Symbiodinium natans | reverse complement strand
TTTTTTTGGTAAGGCGACCCATTAAACAAGCCCGACCTCCGCAACAAAAACACGCGCCCGTCTTGTTTTGCTGTGGAGGCCTTTTTTGGTTAAGGCAACCCAGAGAAACAAGCTCGGCATCCGCAAGCCCGGTCGCCACAGCAAACAAAAACGCGCCGAGCCTCCACAGCAACAAAACGCGCCCGGTCTCCACGGCCAAAAGAGAACGCGCCCAAGCCCGGTCGCCACAGCACAAAGAACGAACTCCACAGCAAAACAGAAAAATTCTCCCAGCCTCCACAGCAAAAAAAGCGCCTGGCCTCCACAGCAAAAAAAAGCCTCCACAACAAAAAAACACTCTTACCATAAAACGCCTCAAAGGACTGCAAAGGTTGCTCTCTTTGTTTACTGACTTTGACAGGGCTGACGGGCGATGACGGGCGTGCCTCCTGGATACTCGAAACACAGGAGGCTGTAGGGGCGGATATTCACATCAAGGCAACACAGGAATTAGGGTCCTCGTTTAAACGTTCTTTTGCTCTAGGAAAGGCCATCACATGTGCAACCACGAAGATGTGGTCGATGAAGCAGTGCGTCTCATCGGAGATGGGGGCGGGGATGTCTTGGCATATGATCTCGCCCGTGCCGGGGAAGCACCTAGGTTGGCCTTTGGGACACCACAGTTTTATCCAAAGTTGGTTTCAAGATGCGACTGTTAATTCTGTCCAGTTTCTGTCTATTGCTCTGATCCCCCTAAACCCTAAAGCCCTAAAACCCTAAAACCCAAAACCCTACACTAAGGCAATGCTTTCTTCTTGCGGTCGCGAAGCTGAAGGCGCAACCCTAGCCTGGTGGGTCCATGCTGTTTAGGTCACCTGGTTTCCCCGCTCAAAGTCCCCCAAGGTTTTGCGAAGCGCGAAAGACAAAGCGAATCTGGTCCATGCTTGAAAAGCAGCTGCAAGCTTCTCTTGTTCAAGAGACATTGATAAAGTTTGGGGCCGAAAATTCTGAGCGTACCTAGTACCTTGGTGACCTCTTGATCGTCCCTTCGGAAGTGTCAAGCCTTTTTATGTCATGAGTCATGCTATGTGCAAAGCAGAAATGCTGAACATATCAAATATCAATGACTTTGGCCTGTGCGCATCTCGAAGGAACTGTCACCGCCCACTCCGCAACCCATCCTAAGGCCATGAATAGAGACTGTGACAGAAGTCTGCACAAAAAAGTGGGTCACTTGTGGACACGTCTTTACTGAAAGTTCGCGTTCTAGAATGCTTTTTGCGTCAGATGCCATATGTAGGTTACGGGCAGTGTGGGAGCGTTGTGAGGGGTACTTGGAGGTTCGTGGGTACATAACATTCCATACTGTAGACTTTTAAGCCCATGATAGCTACCCATGAACCTCCAAGCAGCTGCCGCTGCTTGTTCTTTTTCTTGTGGCTGGCTGGAGCGGAGGCGATTGGGTTTCTAGGGTTTAGGGTTCCACTGGGCCTCAAGTATATTGTTATGTAGATGTAAAACCTACGTTGGGTTTAAACACGGTCATGTCGACCTGCTTCCAGCCCTAGGCCTATTTTTGGAGGGCTACGGGTTTGCTCGATCACCTCCAGTTGCGACTGTCGGCTTTTTTTGGAGCTTGTTGGACGCCCAGAGTCAAATAATGCTTCTCCCAAACCCCAACCCACCCTAAACCTTAAGCCCTAAACCCAAAACCCATCCAACCAATGTTCAACCTCGAAACCCGCATGTCGTAAACTCTCGCTGGCCCAAGTCTCAGGGTTTAGGTTTACGGTGCTGACATGAGCAATATCTCGTCCCTAGTCTGAGACCGACGATAAAATGGGAGATGTTGCACAGGCACACGCTACAATGGCCTTTGGAAGAGCCTGACGGTCATGGTCATGCGGAGCCTGGATTTTGTGTTGTGCGCTCAGTTCGGCCGAAACCTCACGTTGATCCGGGACAGTGTGAACACCATTACTCCCATCGCAACAAAGCTAGGAGTCCCACCGGAATTCTTTCAGGTGGTGCCCTGTCTCAAGAATTTTGTGGTGGTAGCAGCTCTTGTAGCTGCGCAGCTCTTGTAGCTGCTTCATTGACGTATGACGTTTAGACTAGTAAGCAGCGCTTTCGGCTTCCAGTGCCCTGCACTCGCGTGCACGTGATCTTGAGGAGAGGAATGGGAGCGCAGATTGCTCGGAGGACATTCAGTCCACATTCTGGAGTATCTGTTTTCTTTTGGGGGTGGGTTGGGGGGGAAAAGTTCAGGGGAGAGTTTCTTACAGTACTGGTAGGCCCCCCAAAAGGCACAGACTCTTCCCCTAGGCCCAGGCTTGCTCCATGTGCCAGGACGATCCAGAGCTGGTTCTGGCCGAAGTCTCAAACAGCGCGGACTTGGAACTGGAACTCAATCAGGCGCTCTTGGAATCTCCATGTCCTTCTTGATGCTTTGCCCCCGAAGGAAGATACCAGGAAATGGAATTTGGGATATTGTCATGTATAGTAAAAAAAGTATTGGCTATACTATCCGGTGTGCTGCATTGTGATAGTATGGACTTGCAGATAGCCATCATGATCTCTTGATGCCTTCATTGTTTAGGATTGTATTTAGTCTTTTGGGTTGTTAACCGCTTGTATGTATATATATATATATATATCGTCAAAAGATCTAAAAATCCTAAAGCCCACCTTCCTGAGCCCTTCACCTTGGAGATTTTTTGAATTAAAGTAGTCAAGGCCGCCTCTTGAGGCCTTCATTTTTAAAGATGTTTTGAGTTTTTGTGATTATTCAAACTTTCAATTATTACAGAAATCTTAGAACTCACAAGAAGCGCCTTCCCGAGGCCTTCATGTTTAAGGGTTTTTCAAATCTTTTGGACTTGTTAAAAATAGCCCTTAAACAATTCTAAATTCCTAAAAACAGACTTCCTAAGGCCTGCTTTTGAGCAGTTTTACATTTTTTTGTGGCATTTTATTTTTTATTCTCAGATCCTACCAGCCCTTAAAATCTTGAAGCCGCCTCTTGAGGCCTTCATTCTTTCAATTTTGAAGAGTTATGGGGCTCCACCGCCTTCCTAAGGCCATCAACTTTTTGAGGAGTTTTAGAGTTTTGAAAAAGTCCTCATTTCACCAAAATTCTTAAAATACTAAAAGCCACCTTCCTGAGGCCTTCATTTCTTCGATATCTTCGAATTGTTAAAAAAACACACATAAACTCCTAACAAAAAAATTCAACAGCCGCCTTGCTGAGGCCTTCACTTTTTGGAATCTGTAGAATGAATTGTTAAAAAAACACACATAAACTCCTAACAAAAAAATTCAACAGCCGCCTTGCTGAGGCCTTCACTTTTTGGAATCTGTAGAATGTTTGAGTCACAAAATCTACACATCCTAAAGACTGCCTCTTGGGGCCTTCATCGTTTGAGGTTTTGTGTCCTTTTCCCCTTCTGTTTCCAGGGGTTTAGGACTTTTTGAGTTTTGGAAAAATATACAAAACCCAAAAGCCAAACACATCTCCTCTTCCTCTTCCCACGGGTTTGGGTTTCTAAAACAATTCTGATAAACACAGAAAACGGTTTAAAACACCAATAATGAAGCTAAACAATCTCCTCTTCCCCTGCTCTTCACGTCTTCCCGGGAAGAGGAGGATAAGAAGTGAAGAGGAGGGGAACAGGAGCCTAAACCCAGGGAAGAGGCGGGGAAGCGGGGACGAGGAGGGTCCTTTAGTTTCTTTTTTGTTGAATTGAATTAGTTTTTGTCGAATCCCAAAAAAGTCTTACTGCATCCCTGGGAAAGAGGAGGGGAACAGGCGAAGAGGAGAAGACGAACGGCGCGCGCGGCACCCGTCCCAGGCCCATAAATGCCGCGCCTGCCAGCGCAAACGCCGCCTTTGTCGCGCCTGCCAACGTTCCTGAAGGCGCGCGCGGCACCGGTCCAGGGCCCCTAAATGCTGCGCCGGCCAGCGCAAATGACACCTCTGTCGCACCAACGTTTCACAGGTGTAGGGCCCCTTGAATGTCGCGCCTGCCAACGTTCCCGAAGGCGCGCGCGGCACCGGTCCAGGGCCACCCAGCTCGCTGACGACATGCTGGATCTCTGCCCTGACGCTGTCACCTCACTCAAGCAAAACTGCGGCGAAGGACACAGCCCGCACTCAACTCACTCACTCACTCACTCACTCACTCACACTTACGCACTCACTCACTCACTCGCTCACCATAGTGTGTGGTGCCTTGGTGCAGTGGCAACATGGTGTGTGGTGCCTTGGTGGTCAGTCATGGTGTGTGTGTGTGTGCGTGCGGCACGTTGTGGTGTCTATATATGTCAGTCATGGTGTGACATGCCTTGGTGCAGTGGTAACACGGTGTGTGGTGCGTTGGTGGAGAGGAGGAGGAGGGAGGAGGAGGGAGGGAGGGAGGGAGGGAGGGGGGAGGCGAAGGAGGCGAAGGAGGAGGAGGAGGAGGCGGGACAGCCCCAAAAGTAAGAACCCCACACAAAGATGTGGGGAATAAACGAACACCCCCCCCCCCCCAATAAGCAAAGCAAGCTTATAAGACCAAGACTCTAGAAGGTGTGTCCTACTTAAATAGAATAACATCACCCGGTAGTATATAAGCAAAGCTTAAAGCAAGACTGAAGACATTCCCCAATAAGCATGACTTACAACAAACAGATTATGAACTGATGAGCAATGAAGGACAGCTGCTGGGACACTCATGCGTCCCATGTATTATTTAGTGTCAAGTGCCAAGTACGTCAATTAAACTATTTTAGAGGGATAATAATTTAATTCATTCACATGAATCTAATTAACCCTTAATTAATGTAATCCCATGAAATGAAACTCACTATATAAATGAAGTAACGCCCTTTTCAAAAATATATAGTTGAATTAATGTAATTGTTGCTTAAATGAAGTAATTCAGTCAGGTTTCCCAACAACTCAAAAATATTTCATGTTCAAGTAATGACATTGAACTATCAAGACTGAAATCCTTAATTTAGTTGACCCGTAATTTGATTATATGAATTATGTCTCTAAAGACCGAAACCGATTAACCCTATAGGATTTAAAGGTTAAGGGTTTAGGTGTAATTGCTTAACCTTGAAACCCTATGGATCTAAAGGTTCCGGTTTCAGGTTTAACCCTAAATCCTATCGGCTTTAAGCCTTAAACCCTATAGGGTTTCGGGGCGTCTCTTTTTATAAGACTTAAACCTTTACCGAAAGGGTTTTAGAGACAAGCCCTGAAAAGAAAAAGCATTTACAAAAGCCAGGGAGCGCAGCGGAGCGGAAGGGAGGGGAGGAGGTCGCTGTGCCCAGTGTTTGGACAGATGGAAAGGACTCAACATCTCAAGGATTGCATACATTTACGTTATGTAGAGGATTGGGTTATTGGGGGGGGGGGGGGGGGGGGGGGGGTGGCAGTTCGGGGTCACCGCGGCCCCGTGAACGATTTAATTGGCTCGCCCCACAAATGCTGCAACCACAAAATGCGTGGATAACCACAAAAAGCGGGATAACCCAGGGGGGGGGGGGGGTAGCATATATATACATATATATATATAGAGGAATTAGTTGAAATATGGAGAAAAGAGTGGCTTCCAGATACAAGAGATTTTTCCTCTTCAAATCGCAAAAAAGTAGAGGTTTTCCTCTTGAAATAGAGAGGTTTCCCTTTTGAAGAAAAGAGGAAATTGAGGTTTTCCTAGGAAAATCGGCCAAAAGAAGACTCAAGCAGAGAAAAGGAAATAGTGGCCTGCCTTAAACTATAGAGGCATTCCTTTTGAACTAGAGAGGAAATAGAGGTTTATATACCAAAATGTTTAGGAACTGGGTGGCATGGACCTTTAGGTGCAATGTGAGGTTTTGCCTTGCTTTCCCAATAAAACTCAAATACCAATAAACCTTCCACCCACTAAAGGTCTAAGACTCCACCTCTCCCTCTTTTGTTTTTCTTCTCTTTTCCTCTCATTCTCTCCCTTTTCCAGAACGGACTGAGAGAGAGGTTCCCTTCTCGGCGAATATATAATGCTATAATGTATTTGTTTATCAGAATGTTCTATGTTTTGTAAGAACAGAAAAACCTCCTCCTTCCTAAATGGGACAGCTTCTCTTTTCTTGTTATGAAAACGAATCTCCGTCTATTATTCTTAGAAAGAAGTAGCCCTTCCTATTTTAATGGAGATGAACTAGTTTCTGTTTTTCAGAAGAACAAGAGGTTCTCGATAGCCATTCTTACCCAGAGACAAACAACCACCTTTCCACAGACAAATGAAAGTTCTTCTTTCTCTTAACATTAACAAATATCTTGATGTGTGACTATCTGGCCTCGGGCAGCCGAAGCAGAAATGCTTTCCTAAGTCGCTCTCCCTTGCCATGTGACTGGATTTGTCCTGCTCACTCCGACTTAAACCTTGTATCTCTTCTGGATGCAAAAATCACACATGAAATCTTGTTGTTTTACCACCCTTCCACTATCCCTTTTTAAGTGTTAAGAGCACCTCCCTTCCACCACTTTGACAAAACAATAATTGGGAACCAGAGCAAAGAGTGGAAGAGGTGAGGCAGGAAGCAAGTCAGGAGCGGGAGGAGAAGAGTTTGTCTGCAAATTTCGTTTTCCCTCCTTCTTCTTCTTCTTCTTCTGATTCTTCTTCTTCTCCTTTTTGTCCTCCTACCTCTTGAGAAAAAAGAACGGACAGCTCTCTCCTCCTCTCTCTCCTCCTGTCTCCTCCTCTGTCCTCCTCTTCTCTCCTCCTCTCTCCTCTTCTCTCCTCATCTCTCCTCCTCTCTCCTCCAACTCAGTAATGATAAGGGAGGAAGAAAGGAGGCAGAGGAAAACAAAAAAGATGAGAAGCAAACCACTATAAAAGTAAAGAGACGCGAAGACACTGACAAAGGAGAAACGGATCAAAGGCGAAGTAAGGGAACTGACAGGGGAAGGCGAAGAGAACAGAGAGAGAGACAGAGAGAGAGAGAGAGAGAGAGAGAGAGAGAGAGAGAGAGAGAGAGAGAGAGAGAGAGAGAGAGAGAGAGACAGACTTTTGACTTTGAAATCGCAGCACTCTGTCGAGTACCTAGCGCGGAAAGGGAGACAGACCCGATGAAAAGTCCGGCCCAGTTGGCTGTACTGTGACATCTCCGTACTCGCACTAAAATGCCCGCAGTACGTCCCAAACCCTGCCCCGTAGCGACACTACCAGCAGGCAGGGACGACTTTGCAGCATACTCCACCTACCCTAGCAAAGCTGAAGACAAAGAACATAACAGTTCTGCTCCAAAACTCTCAACTGCTTTGAGCTGCATCTAGCGGCCGGCTGGCTGTCCTCAGTACACCACCAGGTCGGACTCCCGTGAGGGGCCGTTGCAGAGGCGAAATCCCCGCTCGCCATGAAACTACGGTAGTGTCCCCTGTTGACTGTGTCTCCAAGATGATACACACCCGCCAGCAGGCGGTATCTGCTCATTGTCACCGAGGTTGAGCTCCCCTGGAACACAGGAATGACAAGCTCAGCGTGCGGCGTACACTGAATGCGATGTTGGGCCTTCAACGTCCGGTGATTTCCCTCCCCATCGCTGCGCTCACGATACCTGCCCAGGCAGAGGTACACGAGAGGCGTGGCCCTCACCAGAGCGTGTGGGCAGACCAGTGGATCATGCTGTGCATGCCAGTGCGTTATGCAGTCTTGGAGGGTTGTGGCACTGTCAGGCAGTTCAAGGTAAAGAATGCCCTGACCTGAGTCCCGCACCGGCGCCGGCTGGGCCGTTTCAGGGACGGTGCGAGCTTGCCACTCGCCTTGCGCTGCGGGGGGCCCCCCTCGTCTAAGTAGATGGCCCAGGAACTCCGCACAATCTTGTTGGGAGGCACGATCTCCTACAACCTGGCCCCATCCTACTAGCAACGCTTGCCAGGCCATAAACTGGCGTAAATCAACAACCCGTCTATGACCCCGACACAAGTAATTCACCACAAGACCCAAACCACTCGAGCTGCTTGTGACGAGCGAGGAAACTCGAAGTGTGAAGGCCAGCAGAAATGCAGCCGCATTCATATAACACAGGCTAGAGGGATTTAGAAGTTTGAGTGTCAGCAGACCCTCCAAGGCAGGGGCTCCTGAGCGCCCCGAAGGGGCTCCGGCACCCATGGCGGGGCCGTTCATCCGAACAGAGCTTGCTGTAGAGCCTGTGCCAAATGTGGCCGGATTGCTCGCTCCGGCTTGATGCGGGCGCCCATGAGCAGCATGTGGGACAGTCCAAACCACCCCCTCAAAATCTGCATGGCTTCGTGCGCCACCGGGCTCTGCAGAGACAGCTCCAGCTGGAACGTCATGAGCGGACCCTCCAACTTGCCCTTGAGAGGGCGAAAGGAGTCGTACTTGAGGATCAGTTCCGGCGTCTTGAAGATGATGATGAGACGCTCCAGCTCCTTGAGGACCTCGGCTCTCGGTCGAGGCCGCTTTTGGGGGTCCACCACACCATGATCTCCTCGCTCGGGTCGTAGACCAAGTGGTTCCAATGACCCTCTGCCGTCATCCAGCGCAGTTCCGTGAAGCGGGTGCGATCTGCCTGCGCCTGTGCTGCAGAGGTCTCCAGCATCATAGCTCTCTCCCGGAGTTCCTGAAGCGTGTAGAGAAGGAGCGTTTGCCGAAGTGTCCGAGTGAGGTTGGGCGACTTCTCGAGCTTCAGCCGGCGCCAGGTCTCGGCCTTCTCTAGGAGGGCGGGCAGGAGGCATTCCGGGGTGTCGTCGTTGCGGTATGTGATGATGACCGTGTGGTCCGAGCGCAGGCGGGCTAGGTAGTCCGTGTGTCGCAGCAGCAGTTGCCCCATCCGGAGCGTCATCTCCTCCCTGTCGCGGACTGCGTTCTCCTCTCTGGGGCGCGAAAGAGAGCCTCCGCTGCTTGAGTTGCCCTTTCCTGTGCCCTTCCCCCTGGATTGGCGGCCCGTTCCCCACGGCATCCGAGATTTGGGGGGACGTTCCTGCCCCGGCTTCCCTGCATGGGGCCGCTTGCCGAACACCTCCGCCATTTCCTGGTCGATGAGTTCTTCCTCGGACATAGCTAACTAGTCTCGCCTGCCACAGAGCCGGACAAGTGCTACAGTGAATATCAGTGCGTGTGATCGACTGGTGACAGTGCGGGCACGGCGAGAGCACCCGTCCAAATCTCCTACAATCAGCAGCAGCCGGTTTGGCCCATGCGGCGTAAATGTCTGGGTGCACATGCTTATAGTGAAGTTTGATGCTTTTTACACTGACCAGCCATTGCCCACATTGGGCACAGCCCTCACGTAAGATCTGAGCTGCCGAGGGAATTCGGAAGATCTCAAGCCATTGACTCATGGGGGCGTCGCGGAGCTGTGGCCAGTCTGCGAGAGGAATCCAAGCCTGAGGAGCAGAAAGAGTGGATGACTCCATCGGGACAGGAGGGACGGGGGGAGGATCGTCCTGAGGAGGGGAGACATCTTGAGACTGTTGGGTCCGCAGCCACAGCACTGGACAGTGTCTGTAGCGGTGGTGGCGCTTGAAATTATTCCATGACACCAGATCCGCTTGACAATGTGCACAGACCGGCATCCCTCCCACACTATGTTCCCGAAAACCCGTTTCCGAGGATACCGGCAGGGTGTGAGCATCATGGGCATCTTGCAGATGACGCTTCAAGGCAGCCAATTCTGCGAAGCACAGGTCGCAATGCCAGCAGTGGAAGAGAGCTTCCTTAAGCCCGCCCGAGCTGTGTACCAGCTGACCCCACGGAGCTCCCTCTCGAGATTGTGGCGGAGAGGGCAGCACCTGATCGACGAGCTCGCCTTGAACAGCCTCAGTTTGGGCCCGAAGCGAACTTGAGAGTCGGGTCAGGGCTTCATTTACCACTCGGAGTCGACCTAGAACCCTGGGATGAGAGACCTGCGGGTCTTTGGTACTCCAGCTAGATTCGACTAGAGTTTGGTTCCTCTGCCGGATCGCCTCCAGGGGGTCCGCCACGCCGAGTCTGTCAAGGAGAGCTCTACTAGCTTCGTGGTGGATGTGCGCGAAACTGCCAGCGATTGCCCGAAGGTGTCTGACCAGAGCAACGGTCAGCCTGCGGAGATGCTTGGGCCGAAGGCCAACAACGTGCAGGCCATACACGGCTGAGGAGAAGACGCACGCCCGCCACAGCTGAACTCTACGCCGCAAGCTAACCGATCGGGAGTGAAGGATACGGAGAATACGAGAGCGATTTGCTTCTGCGCAGGACAGGCGATGTGTCAGCGTGGCGCCCTCAAAGTCGCCATAACTGAGAACTACCCCCAGGTACTTGATGGAGGACACAATTGGCAGATGGTGCGGCTTCCCGTTGGGGGCCGGGATAAGAAGGACTCTGCCATCGGGGGTGTCCAAGGTGTGTCGACGTATCCAAAGGCGCGCTTGCCTTCCCCTAAGCGCGAGGACCACTTTGGTCTTCTGTGGCTGGACTTGCAGTCCGAGCGCTTCCAGCAGCTGAAAGCTCTGACTGACAGCCTGCATGAGCAGATCCAGGTCCTTTCTGGTGTACACCTCCCAGGTTTCCAGGAGATCGTCCGCATACATAGTGACAAGGTCGGTGACCCATTGGGTGCCGCATTTCTCCGCGAGGGCACGCAGTAAGGCAACGGTGATGAGCGACCATAAAGATGGAGCTAAAGCGCAGCCTTGCCTAACACCCCGTTTGCTGTGAACCGCGCGGCGGGGATCCTTGGGCACAGGGTGATAGGAGATGGCCGTGTGCATGCGCATTATGAAGTCAACGTCCTCAGGGTGGACTCCTGCGCTGCACAGCTCCGATTTAAGGACCTGTCTATCGACCGTGTCGAAGGCCTTGGAGCAGTCAACACTAACCATAACTCCCCCATAACATTGGCCCTGTGGGCCACTGCCGGCCCTGCGCTGTTTCAGGGTCACTCTTCCGGAAGCAAGACGATCCCGAACTGCCACACAGTGGGCCGTTACTCTGGCGACGGCGTGCTCAATGCATCGACCACCGAGATAAGCAAATTGCGGCCACGGAGCCAACGCCTCCCGAAGAGTGGGCTGGAGTTGGGAGGTGAACGCCTTGGTGACCGCCTTCCCCCCGCAATCCGTCAGGGATATGGGGCGTTGCTCCGCTGGGGTGGTACCCGTCTTCCCCTGCTTAGGCAACCAAGTCAGCCAGGAGTCGGCCCAAAGCGGGGGGAAAACAGCCGCTGGAGGCCTGGCCTGCAAGTAGAGCCGATGGAGGTGAGGGCCAACAAGATCAGCACCGAGTTTCCAGAGCAGGATGGGAGCCAGATGACGGGGAACTGCTTTTCGCGCGGAGAAAGACCGGAGAGCCTGGAGGACGTGTTCCAGGGTTAGGGACACGGGCGGCGCAGTGTTTTCAGCTGGCGGTGCCAGCGGTGGGAGCTCTTCCCGCGCAGAGAGAGCAGGAGCATACACCGTACGACAGTATGCCTCATATGCATCTGCTTCAGCTGCAGAGGAGAGCAACTCGCCTTCCGGACCCCGAAGCTGGGTCCGCATCCGCGGTTGTTTGGGCATGAACGTTCGAACGACCGCAAAAAGAGCGGAGCGGTCCCCTTGTTGTTCTGCCTGAGCCGCAGCGGAGATGCGGTCGTCCATCACTTGCCGCCTCGCCTTACGACTGGTCTTTCGCAGCGCCCTGTGCAGGGCAAGATATCTCGCAGCCGAGCACCAGCCCTGCCAGACACTGCGCAGCTGTATTCTGACGCGGGCTGTGAAGTGTAGTCGCACCACCACGTCCCAAATATTTGACAGGCTCAGAGGAAGCACTGAAAGACCAGTCGACCAAGAAACCTCGAGAGCACGACGCCGTGCCTCCCACATTGCTCCCACTAAGCCGCGCACCTGTGGAAGATGCGAGAGAGGAGGGCGAGGCTCTTCGACCATCAGAGGCGTCGCCGCTTCTTGAAGACAGTCGTTAAGCTCCTGCGGCGTTTCAGCGTTCGGCAACGCAAGCGCCAGTTTTTCGCGGAAGGCTCGAATGGCTTCAGGAGTTTGGGCAAGGCTAAGCTTTGCCTGTTTCGGCACACTGGGAGTGGCCGGCGCAGTGGCATACCAGCAGGCAGGAAACGACCCATAGACCGGGTGGTGCAGAGGGCCGTACCGCCACTTCAAGACAGGACAGTTGTGGTCCGACTCAGCGCCACGAGCCATATCATCAACCTGACGCGCACGGCCAATCAGAAAGTCAATTTGAGTGAACGTTTCTCCATTCTGAAAGGTAAAGGCACGTAAGCCACTCTTCCAAGTGTTGATTGCTTGCAGGGAGTGAGTCTGCAACAGACTCTGAAAGAGTGGCTGGTCGGGAGGGGGCGCTCTGGCAGATTTAGTGCCTGGGCCGAACACTTGACCATCCATACGGCCGCCGACATTGAAATCCCCGCCCAACACCAACACGTTTCGCCGCGGAACTCCTCCGAGAAGTTTGTCCAGCTGTACCCAGAGACGCTCCCTTCGTTGCAGAAGCGAGGCAGTATCCCCGTTGTGACTCCAGCAGTGCTGATACAAACATACTACGTCCACCGGCTTTGTTCCCAGAGAGGCCCGCGCGTGAAGGAGGTGGCCCGGAACTATGGGCGCCCACCGCACTCCGGAGGGTGTGAATCGTTGCTTAGATAGTAAGATCGCACACCCCTGATGACGATGGCCAGCAGTACCCGAATGGATCACAATGTAGCGAGGGAGAAAGAACATATTGCTGTGTGACCAATGTGTTTCTTGCAGGAGGATGATGTCCTGAGTGCATTGGTCATGTATCCAGATCTGCACTTCGTCCCACGCGTCCTGCGAGAGACCGCCCACATTGAGCGTAAGCACGGTAAGTCGGGGGCCATGCTTCGCATAGGGGGAGCGGGAGGGAGCAGCAGTTGAAGAACCTGGCAGACCCTTGGAGGTGAACACAGCTCCCGGACGGCCACCCAGTTCCTGTAAAGTACGACAACGGCCGCGATACATGGTGGTACCATGAAGTTGCGCTCGACGCAGAGCCCTCTGGAAGGCTCGTTTTGCAGTTTTGAAGGTAGGGGGAGAAGCCAGCAAGTCAGGAACATTCCTACCTCTAGGCTTCGGGACAGCCTTGTTAACAGAGAGACCTGGAGCACCAGCCCCTCCGGGTGGCGGGGAGGTACCCTGACCACCAACCCTCACACCACTAGACACCACCAAGGTCGAGAAAATCACGAGAAGAAACACATAGGTGTGTCTAGCCCCGGACTTGGGACCGGGACGGCTCGACGTGCGTTGGCACATTGCATAACTGACACAGCTGAAGTTAACTTTGAGAAAGTGCTTGAACATGAGAGCAAGCAACCAAGGCCAGAGCCACCAGGCCTGATTCCGCGAAAACAGGCCACGTACCTGACAGAGGCTTGAGGAACTTACGAGTGTGACTCGCAGCTTTAACCGAAGCAACTGCCTACAGCACATCTCGTAAAATGCCACTGAAGCTGAGGTGTCCGAGTCAGGCGTGAGAAAGTGACGACGCCCTGGCCGCAGTGGCTCTGCAGCTGCGCCTCGGTCCCCTTGGGGGGCCGTCAGCCCACTCGGGCGCGGAAAAAACTGGGCAAAGGCTAGTTCCCTATTTGCTAAGGAGTCCCACCAGTGAAGCTTCCTATACAGGCCTGTCGGAATACCTTCGTGGAGAGAGTGGGTCAGGTTGAGCAGCGCACAGAAGTCCTGCTTCCACTCATATCGGGAGGCTTCGAGACCCACATCAGCAGGAGGTGGAAGTTGGAGAGGCTCATGAGGGAGCGTCGCACCACATTCCCGGCCAAACCACGCCTCTGTCGCGTCTCCCACAGCTTCCGGCTGGTCTCCTGGGAAAAAGACGTGGACCTCGGGAAGCAGACAGGTCGCCGCAGCACCCACGCACCAGTTGCCCACGCGCGGCACACCCGAGGTGGCCGGAGAGTTGTGAAAGGCTGAGTGGTACTTGCGGTAGTGGCCTTTGGCCAAGAAGGCCCGATACCGCTCAGCATGCCCGGCAGCTTTAAGACGATGGGAAATCTCTCTGACAGAGTCGAAGATACCCCAGATTCGAACACATTCGGATTCTGTGGCTGTAAAAGCAACCGCGGGTATCAGGACTGGCGCCGGCACTGACCTGTGTCTTTTTGGAGGCGGCGGGGGCGGCGGCGGCACCGTCTGCGTCGAGCTGTCAACCCTGGACGGCGTCGCCTGGGCCCATCCGTCGACCCTCTGGGGGGACGCAGTGGAATGTTGCTGTTCTGTGGCGCCTCCAGAGACATCCTTGGTGAGAGGCTGTTGGGGGGGTCCTGGCAAAGGTGTGGGCGTGGAAGACACCGAAGCCTGCGCGTTGGAAGCCCCCTGGTCGGCTGTGTGAGTGGGGCAGCATGTGATGGCAGCTTTGGCACCATGCCCAGACTGTTGCACAGGTGACGGAGCCATCGGAGGCACCTGCTGGGAAGTCTGAACTCCGGCTCCCAGGAAAGGGGCCGCTTGCGTCATCTTAGGGTAAAAAGCTGGTGCGTTGGCAGACATGGCAGATACCACTGGGGCTTGCTTGCCAGAAGATGCCTCCACCCGCTGCTGCGTAGCCGGCGGCACAGTTGAAGACGCTGCAGCCGCTGCAGCGGGCTCGGCTGCAGCGGTCCCCTGAGTGGGGGCCGTCTGTGCTGCCTTCTCAGCAGCTCTGGTCGCCCGCTTGGCCAGCTCCCCCGCCGAGCGGCGCCGAGTCCCATCCTCCCTATAGCGGTTTCGGGGTCCCCCGTGGGGCCTCCAGTAGTTACCTCTATCTTGGTCCATCTGCGCAAGTCGGCGGGCATGCAGGCATGAAACGGCTGCTCCGCAACTACCTAGCAGTCTAACTTGCAAGCCCTGCACAGACAGAAGGGCGCGCCTCACCCTGGCCCTGGTGAGTCGATGCCACCTCCGACGGAAAGGAGCTGGCACGTATCTGAACTTCCACACCCTACTCAGATACAGTCTGCCGTTTGCTCCGTGCCGAGCCCACGACCTATGACGGTACCCAGACGGGCGCCGAGAGCAGGAAGCAGCCTGGGCAGCAAATGAGTAAAGCTGTACTGACAGACAAGATGAGTTGTCACTGCATGCACGGGTTTGCGCATGTGTCCCTTGCTGGATGCTTTTGCAGCGGATGACGCGCTGGATATGCTCAGGGGCGATGGCATCTGGCGTCAGCAGGTAGCCATTGCGTGAACGGAAGAGCGTGAGGCCGGCTGCCAGGAGGATTTCGGGGTTCATGACCAGCACCACCTCCGAGTCTGCTCTAACCCCATCCATGCTCGTGGCCATGTGGATGTGGGCCCGGTCCCCGCGGGGGCCGCCTGCCTGGAGACCGCTGTTCATGATCTCCGCCAGCCGGTCACGGCGTGTCCCGTGAAAGGCTGTGAGACCCACCACCGAGCGAGCCGTCAGAGTCTCATACATACGGGTATCATCCAGCCTGGCCTGGACTTGTCGATTGTGGCCCTGCACTGCTCTTATTCGGGGTTTAGAGGGGTACTGGATCTCTTCAAACCTGCCCTTCCTGTCGGTGTCGACCACATAAAGAACTTCGCCTTCGGTAACGCCGAGCTGGCGCAAGTCCCTTGCCTGGACCAGCGTGCGCAGATCACAGGTGCCGTCACCCAGGATGGGGACGCGGAGACGGACGGCGTCGTGGCGCAGGATGCAACTAAGTATCCCACTGATACGGCGCCGACGCTCGCCATAAACCGGAGTTCGCGGCGCCTCCCGAGGACATCTTGTCGCCAAGGGAGCCATCCCGGACGAAGACGAAGAGGGCCGTGACCGACTGTCTCTCGACGAGGGGCCCGGTACCCTGTCGGGCGCCGCAGCTCGTGACCTTGGCCACCACTTGGCGGTGGGTGGAGACCGGGAACCTTCAGAGGATCGCGGTACCACTGCGGGCGCCGAAGTTGGTTCCTCTTCAACGTCCTCCACGTCAACAACCTCTACAACCTCTACGGCCTCTGGGTCTGCTCTGGCACACTTCCTGCTGGGCGGCGGTGGAGAAGGAGGCCTTCTTCTTGAAGCATGAGCGAGAGGAGGAGGAGGGGTCACCGCTGCTCTTTGTGCCTGCCTCTCAGCTCTTGCCTCTAGTTCTCCCTGTGTTCTGCGCCTGGTTCCGTCGGGCCTCACCCTCGCTCGGTGTCCTTTACGCCTGTGCCATGGCGGCATCCCAAAGGGGCCGTGGGTCTGCAAATTAGGGGCTGCACGGTTAGACGGAAGTGTCTGTCTGCGTTGCTCAACTGGGGTCTGCCGGGCCGTGAGGGCGGGTGAAAAAGCGTGAACTTGAGACCTGCCTCTGCATGTACACATCAATCCCCATTGCCCTTGGCTAGAGCCGCAGCCAGTCTCACTGCTCCCTGCAGGACGCTGAAGACCAGCACACAAGAAGAACCATGCACAGTCTGCCTTTCCAGTGTGCTGTAGCCGCCGGGAGCCCGGCCGAACGAAGTCGAGTATCCGGCGGCACTCCACCCGGGCCAAGTCCTGACACACGGAGGGCTTGAGAGAGGCTTCTCTTAGGGGAAGCTGCATGCATACCTGGTCTGCGCTGCTCCGGCTCCCCGAGGGGGCCGCGTGGCTTCCCTTTTGAAGCAATGTAACCCTCATGACTGCCCCCGAAGTACTGGGCTGAGGGAGCTGCAAACCCCAAACTCCAGCCCAAGAGAAGCGTTCCTTCCTCACTGCGGAGTCAGTCCTTAGCATGAAGACCAATTCAGCTTCCTGAGCATCAATCGTGCCCCTGCTGCTCCTGTTTGTTAGCCGCCTCCACCAACTCGTCCGCAAAGGGAGTGTTGCTTCGGCTCCCAGAATATGGGGCCGTCGGTGGCTTGTTGGTGTGCATTGCCAGGACCATGTCAAAAGAAGAAGGGACCAGACTCGCCGGCATGTACGCACCATGGGAGAGTTTACTACACACTGTATCAGCTGGAGCCGTGGTGCTTCGACAGAGAGAGAGAGAGAGAGAGAGAGAGAGAGAGAGAGAGAGAGAGAGAGAGAGAGAGAGAGAGAGAGAGAGAGAGAGAGAGAGAGAGAGAGAGAGCGCGCCCCTAGGGGCCGCTCTCCCTTCGGGGGGGGGCTAGGCGTGCAGAGAGAGAGAGAGAGAGAGAGAGAGAGAGAGAGAGAGAGAGAGAGAGAGAGAGAGAGAGAGAGAGAGAGAGAGAGAGAGAGAGAGAGAGAGGGAGAGAGAGACCCAGAAAGTGGCCCGCGAAACACGCGGAAGTCACACCCGACAGACCGTGGAAGAGAGAAGAGAGAAGAGAGAAGAGAGAAGAGAGAAGAGAGGAGAGAGGAGAGAGGAGAGAGGAGAGAGGAGAGAGGAGAGAGGAGAGAGGAGAGAGGAGAGAGAAGAGAGAAGAGAGAAGACAGAAGAGAGACTTTTTTTTGAGTTTTGGTATTGTTTTTATTAGTTATTGTGTTTTTTTCAGTTTTTTCGAGTCGTTTGTATTAAGCCTGAAATCCGAAAATGAAGGCTTCATTTTCTGTCATATGATTTCTCTTCGACACCTCATTTGGAATCGACTACTTTTGGGTCGATCCTGGGGATCCTCCTCTTCAGAGAAGAAGAGAAGAAGAGAAGAAGAGAAGAAGAGAAGAAGAGAAGAAGAGAAGAAGAGAAGAAGAGAAGAAGAGAAGAAGAGAAGAAGAGAAGAAGAGAAGAGGAGAAGAGGAGAAGAGGAGAAGAGGAGAAGAGGAGAAGAGGAGAAGAGGAGAAGAGGAGAAGAGGAGAAGAGGAGAAGAGGAGAAGAGGAGAAGAGGAGAAGAGGAGAAGAGGAGAAGAGGAGAAGAGGAGAAGAGGAGAAGAGGAGAAGAAGAGAAGACTTCGTGCGCCCCTGGGGGCGGCCTCCTCCTTCGGGGGGGACCAAGCGCGGAGAGAGAGAGAGAGAGAGAGAGCGTGGAGAGGGCCCTCTCCTAAACGGGGGGGGTTAAGTGCGCAGAAAGAGAAAAGAAAAGAGAGCGTGGGTGTAACGCACGCGGGGTTAGGTGCGCAGAAAGAAAGAAAGAGCGTGGGTGCGAGACCATATGGAGATGAAAAGAGGAAGAGACGGCTTTCGGGAGCTGGGTGTTGGGAGCCACAATGTTGCTCTCCTGGCGTCGGGCGCTGAGGTGGTGGAGCATGGCGCGGCTTTTTTCCCTTACATCACTTACATCTTCCTCAATCATTCTGTCATGAATGCCCAATACAAATGTTTACTTGAACATGACTACTAGTTAGTAAACGAACAGTAAACGAACACACTGGAAATACTTGATTTACATGGTCGAAGTGAAAAATCATGCCTGCCTCAAGTATTTCCAGTATGTTAGTTAGTTAGTTTGTTAGTTGGTTAGTAGAAAATCTATTGAGGTTGAGGACGGACCAGGGCTTACGAAAAACCGTTCGGTTTTAAGACCCCATGTTTTAAGGCTGAGCACACACCAGGGTTCACAAAATACCTTTCGTCTTTGAGGTCGAGGACACACCACGGTTTGCAGAAAAAAACCTTTCGTTTGTGAGGTTGAGGACACACCGGAACAACCTGTTGAAAAGGACGCAATGGTTTTAATGGCTGAATCGTTGAATGGAGGAATCCTCACCCCCCCTCCTTGCCCGATTTTCCATTTTCACCCATAAAGACAACCAAAATGGTACTAGCAAAGTGTTGGGTCTGTACAGAGCCACAACCGGGCGTCGCGAAAACATTACACCCTGTAACAACAGGCGGCGCCCATACATCCTCCTAATTGGTTTGTTTATTGGTGCGTCCCGAAACATGACTCCTCCCACCCTGTAACATCGGGCGACGCGAGAGGGCAATGCACCGTGTAAAACCGGGCGACGCGACGAGAGAATAGAGACACCCTGTTAAACCGGGCGACGCGAAAGGGAAATGCTCCAAGGCTGCCAAACTAGCGAAAACGGGATTTGCAAAGGCCCAGATAGGTCACCTTGTGTAAAGCAAAGGGCACCGCGTAGATCCAGGCAGATTTTGTCCATCATGCGTTGTGAACACGCTTCGTCAAAATCTGCCTGGATCTGCGCGCCTCATTGGTCACAAAAACACCGCGTAGATCCAGGCAGATTTTGTCCATTATGTTTTCTGACATAAAATGGTTGGACAAAATCTGCCTGGATTTACACGGTGCTGTTTTCTTCCCAAGACGTGGCGCGTAGATACAGGCAGATTTTGTCCTTTATATTTTCTGACAAAGAGTTTAGACAAACTCTGCCGATCTACGTGCCACATTTGTCACAGAAAAAGACTGCGCGTAGATCCAGGCAGATTTTGTCCGTCGTGTTTTTTTGGACAAAATCTGCCTGGATCTACGCGGTGCTGTTTTCTTCCCAAGACGTGGCGCGTAGATCCAGGCAGATTTTGTCCTTTATATTTTCTGACAAAGAGTTTAGACAAACTCTGCCTGGATCTATGCGCCACATTTGTCAATGAAAAAAGGCAGCACCCAGATCCAGGCAGATTTTGTCCATAGTGTTTTCGGAAAAATGGGGTTGGACAAAATCTGCCTGGATCTACGCGGCCAAACCCTAAACCCCAAACCCCAAACCCTAAACCCTACACCCTAAACCCTAAACCCCCATTACCCGAAAAAAGGGTGTCCCCAAGGCATTCCCAGGGCCACCCTTTTAGGACCTGCAGTTCAACCTGTCCTTCACATGCAGCGTGCAGAGCACCAAAAAGCTTGGCGATTAGGGTTTAGGGGTTAGGGGTTAGGGTTTAGGGTTTACGGGGGTTTAGGGTTTAGGGTTTAACTCGCATCATTCTTACATTCTGCCTTGTGCGCAGGTCTCACCTGTCCCCCCCTTGGTGGGTCTATATGACACATGATGCTCTTCCCAAGACGTGGCGCGTAGATCCAGGCAGATTTTATCCTTTATATTTTCTGACAAAGAGTTTAGACAAACTCTGCCTGGATCTGCGCGCCACATTTGTCAAAGCGCGTAGATCTAGGCAGATTTTGTCTATCTGTTTTCGGACAAGAAATGGTCGGACAAAATCAGCCTGGATCTATGCGGTGCTGTCTTCTTCTCATGTGCCACTACTTCTAGTGGTAGTACTAGTACTAATACGACTAGCACTATTCCTGCTATGTTTTGCCCTTAAGGGAATTCCTTGAAGGCCCAAAATGGTAAAACAAATCACTAAAATTATGAATTTGAGGTTTTCATCGACAATCCCTATGTTTTGGCCTTAAGGGAATTCCTTGAAGGCCCAAAATGGTCAAACATCACTGAAATTACGAATTTGAGGGTTTTCATGGTCGCCAGACTAGCGAAAATCCCTATGTGTTGGCCTTAAGGGAATTCCATCAAGGCCCGAAAGGGTCAAAAATCACGAAAATTATGAATTTGAGTGTCAGGGTCTGCAGACTAGCGAAAATCCTTATGATTGTGGCCTTAAGGGAATTGCATGAAGGCCCAAAATGGAGAAAAAGAAACAATCACTAAATTATGAATTCGAGAGTTTTCAGGGTCGCCAGCAGGGCTTCCAGAGTCGCCAGACTAGCGAAAATCCTTGTGTTTTGGCTATAAGCAAATTTCTTGAAGGCACAAAATGACCAAAAATCACAAAAATCACGAATTTCAGGACATTCAGGGTCGCTAGACTAGCGGAAATCCCTATGTTTTGGCCGAAAGGGAATTCCCAAAATGACCACAAATCACGTTGAAGGCACAAAATGATCAAACATCACAAAAATCACGAATTTCAGGATATTCAGGGTCGCTAGACTAGCGAAAATCCCTCTGTTTTGGCCTTAAGGGAATTCCTTCAAGGCCCAAAATGGTCAAAATCACGAAAGTTATGAATTTGAGTGTTTTCAGGGTCGGCAAACTAGCGAAAATCCTTAAGGGAATTCTGTGAAGGCCCAAAATGTTGAAAACAAAACATTAAAATTTCACATTTGAGAGTGTTCAGGCTTTCAGGGTCGCCAGACTAGCGTAAATCCCTATGTTTTGGCCTTAAGCAAATTCCTTGAAGGCCCAAAATTGTCAAACATAACGAAAATCACGCATTTCAGGGCTTTCAGGGTCGCCAGACTAGCGAAAATCCTTATGTTTTGGCCTTAAGGAGGTTTTTTCCTTGAAGGCCCAAAACGGTCAAGAATCACGAACATCACGAATTTCAGGATTTTCAGGTTCGCCAGACCAGCGAAATTCCTTATGTTGTGGTCTTAAGGGAATTCCGAAAAGGACCAAAAACCACGCCCAAAATGGTCAAAAATCACGAAAATCATGAATTTTGTAGTTTTCAGAGACGCCAGACTAGCGGAAATCCCTATGTTTTGGCCTTAAGGGAATCCCAAACATGGTCAAACATCACGAACTTCAGGATTTCAGGGTCGCCAGCCTAGCGAAAACCCCTATGTTTTGGCCTTAAGGGAATCCACAAAATGACCAAAAATCACGAAAATTAATAACTTGAGGGTTTCCAGAGTCGCCAGGCTGGCGAAAATCCCTATGTTTTGCTGGGATTTCCCTACCCAATTCAAACGCTTGAAACACTTGAAATAGTTTTCTGGTGAAGAGAAAACTGTTTCAAGTGTTTTGAAACACTTGATAACAGTTTTCTGGGCGGGAGAAAACTTTTTCAAGTGATTCAAGTAGTGTTTCAAGTGTTTCAAGCGTTTTGGGGAAAATTTCTGGGATTTCCCAAGCCCATTAACACACTTGAAACACTTGAAACCGTTTTCTGGGGGGGGGGGAGAAAACTGTTTCAAGTGTTTTGAAACACTTGAAACAGTTGTCTGGGGGGGGGGGGGGCGGAAAAGTGTTTCAAGTGTTTTAATGGGTTGGGGAAAATCTCTGGGATTTCCCAAACTCATTAAAACACTTGAAAACTGTTTCAAGTGTTTTGAAACACTTTCAAGTGTTTTGAAACACTTGAAAGAGTTTTCTGGGGGGCAGAAAACTGTTTCAAGTGTTTCAAAAGTGTTTCAAAACACTTGAAACACTTGAAACACTTATCTCTTCATACTAATATAGCACCAACCAAGAGGCTACCTCACATAGACCCCAAAGGTCCTACGTACACAGGAACTGGAGGTCTTCCTGGGAAAAACCAAGGAAAACGGTCAAGAAACAGAAGAACCCCCCCCCCCCCCCCCCCCCCCGCCCCCACGAAAAGAACAAAAACAGCAAAAGCACTCCAGGCATGAGAGGGGCTTTGATGGCTTTAGGGGTTTTAGGGGCTTGTGGGTTGCGAACCCTATTGCTGTGCGTGTTGCTTGTTGTTCGGGCTGGCAAGCTGTTTGCCGCTTGTAGACCCTGAGGCGGTTCGACATGTCATGAAGGACGGGATTTCAACCATCAAGAAAGAATCTGACATGAGCCCGGGAGTGGTTGCTGTATGCGATGGAGAAGTATTCCGCGACCAGAAGTGGGTCATAAAAAGGGTCTGTGCAAGTTTTTTTTTGGGGGGGGGCAATTTAGTCCAGGGCTCGCACCAAATATGTCATTTTGGTATATTCACCCTGGATCATGGCAACATCTCACAACCCTCAGTCCCTAACTACCGCTTGGACTTGTAGGGGGGTGTCAGTGTCTGCAGCCAGTTCTTTGTACTAAACTCTAAGGGCTCCATTTTTGTGAATTGTTGCAATGATATCGGGTATATGTATATCATGAAGTTGTGCGCGATATGCTTGCGTTACTGGTGCTTGGGGGGAGTGGGGCAATGGATCCCGAAAGAAATGTGGTGAACTGCTGCCCAAGATTCGCCTCGTGGGCCTGTGTTTCTGGGGCCTTAACTGGCCGTAAAGGCCATGCCTCGAAGTACCCCAAAGAATTGCCTCATGCCCTTTGTCAGGGGTTATTTGGGGTTCCTTGGGGAACACACCAATACACACCATAATTCCCATAGTTTAGGGTATGCAAGGTATTGCATAGATTTGGGTGGTTCCAGGAGCCACATCGACGGGACTTTCTCGAGGCCATGGCGCCAGGCCTTGTGGATGTCTTGGAGAAGAATCCCCTCGCACTGACCCAACTCCAGCAGGCCTCACAGGGTGACCCTGTGCATAATAAAGGCTGCACATGTAGGAATGCTTCTTCTGGGACAGGGTGGGGATGTTCGAAGTGTTATTTTTGTTAGAAGTAACTAACTCCCCTGTCCCCTACGCACCCTAATAGAGCTACCACCCATTGAGGATCCCTCTGGCCGTGCGACGGCATATGCGGTCAATTCTGCGATCCCTAACGGACAGCACAGTCTAAACAAGGCCAAACATCCTTTTGCACACGGAAACCGAGCTGTACACAGAACGGTTGTTTTCTTATGTCTGGCTTGTTTGTTTCATTATTTTGGCAGTTAATACCTTTGCCTGTTGAGTTGGGCCCGAGACCCTAAAGCCTGGACCCAAGGCAGTCCGGTATGGATGCACGCCAAGATGCGTGAATGGTATGCAAACAACCCTCATCTTGGAAAGGAGGAAGAGTTCCCCAGCAAAAAAAAGTCGTGTTTTTGCCTCACACTTCGTGGCGTAGTTAGCCCTTTCGAAACTACAGCTTTAGAATCTTCGGGGGGGGGGGGGGGGGGGGGCGCTAAGCCCTTATGAATGCCCTTGCGAAAAGAGTATACTAAACCCATAGTAAAACACAAATAGGTTGTTTTGTGCGGGTACCGGACAAGTAAGGTTTCTTTTGCAGGAGACGTGCAAAAAGGATCCCTGGAAGAAGGACACCACATTCAGGCGTCGAAGCAACAAAAATGCCGGGCGACGTAGGCGTCGTGAAAAACACCCACCGAAGCGCCCGGAGGTTGATCCACGGGGGCTAGACCTTGGCTGGGAGGAGCAGATGACCGGGGCAATCTCAAGCTCAATTTCACCATCAATGTCACAGGTGACGTATGGGAGTCTGTCAGGATCACCGTCTTTCTCTTTCGGCTTCGGCTTCAACCAGATAAACGCTAGCAGCTCCGCTAGCTTTATCGCTTCCCGCCATTGCGAACAATGGGACGTCTTTGAAGACCTGTTCGGAAGGGCCGATGGATGTTCGTCTCCAACACCGTTGTTGTTCAAAGCTGTGGTCACCCCACCTTGCTGGTCGCACGACTTGTGTTGGCAGTGCAGAGGCGTCACAGCATCTTGTGACTCCAGCTTCTTCCACGCG
Source organism: Symbiodinium natans (assembly GCA_905221605.1). Taxonomy (NCBI): domain Eukaryota; class Dinophyceae; order Suessiales; family Symbiodiniaceae; genus Symbiodinium; species Symbiodinium natans. The sequence continues at coordinate 10,924 of CAJNDS010002756.1, read as the reverse complement.
ATCCAACGACGCTGCCACCAACGCGTTAGGTGGTTCACTGGTGAGAGATCGATATGTTATCACCAGGCCAATGCTATTTGGGCTGCAGTTCGAGGCTGGTCCTCTTTTCAAGAGCAGGTTGAGAGGCCTAGTTGGTGTGACGACACGATCGCAATGACCGTGTGTCTTGGGTGGACTTGAGAAAATTGGTGTTTGATTGTAACTTCTTTCAAGAGGAAGAATGGATGTGGGGCCCGCGCAAAAGTGGCGGTGCGTATTTGCATGGTTCATGATTAACATGGGCTCGAAAGAGGCACAGACAGACGGACAGACAGGCAGGCAGGCAGACAGATGCGCTCGCACACACACACACAACAATCAACGGTGATAGGTTCATGGGAAATAGACATCGCCTTGGCGTACCACTCTCAACGCACACCCAAGGTACAACTATGAGGAATATCATTACAACGCCATCGAGTCCTGGAACAGGGGAGTGTAGTAGCAGCCCTCTACTTGGTCTCTACCTGCCATCCGCCTTCCAGTCCACATCTTCGAGGGGCAAGGGGCACGTGCCAAGAGCTCAAAACCCCGTGAATTGAGTATTGAGGCATATTATACAAAACTAGGGTTTCAAGGAGTGTTGACGAAGGGAGTTTGGGCTGGGTAAGCATTCCGTGAAGCTTGGACAGGATGCAGGGTTTCGGGTTTAGGGGAGGCTGTAGGGTGGCAGGTAGAGCAGAACCGGTGCTCAGGGACCCGCTTTTAGAACCCTGCGCACGGCGCGCATGAGCATTGCCCAAAGGGAAAATGCACTTATCATATAGAGGGTTTTGAGGATTTCCGCAATGGGCTTTCCGAATGGGTCTAGTAGTTCTTTCGGGTCCCCAGAGTAAGTTCTTTTAACAAATGTAAGTACCACATAGGTACATGGACCCTTGGGTTCGAAGATTCTTGGGCTCGAGGACCCTTGGGCTTTAGGGTTTAAGGTTTAGGGTTTCGAGCAGTAGGTTTCCTTCTAAGAGCACCAAAAGCTAACATAGCTTGCATACGTACCATGCGGTATACTTTGTTGGTATACTATCTAGTATACTATATATAGTCTACTGTATAGCTACATGGTATACGATGTGGTTCAGAATCTCATGTGCCGATGTTTCTTGGCATCCAGCACACCAGGTTCGAAATTTCTGAGATGTTGTGTTTTCTCCAGTCCACTGGGCATCAAACATAGTGATTGATGACCCTCGTTTCTTCAAAGGGGCGTGACCATCGTAAGCAAAACCCGTCTTCTGGAGATGTCTTGCAGAGGCCTAAAGACCAAGTACCGGTCTTGATCTGTTCTGGCGTACATGTTCTCCTTCGGATGCTGTTGATCAAAGGCCCCCCAAGTATTCAACATCAGTAGTAAGCACAGCAACAGCAACAGCAAGAATGCAAACAGCAGAAAAACAACGACGAAGATGACGACGACGACGACGGCGACGACGACGGTGTTCCGACGCCCTGCTCGTGTGCGTTTATGTGAGAGAGCAGGATGTACAAGAAACACCAATGCACGCGCGTTTCCCATTTGCACCATGCTTGGCATGTTGAAACAGCCCAGGGTTTCACAAGAAACCTTCCGTTTTCCAGGTTGAGCCAGCCCCCCAAGGTTTACAAGAACAACTCTGTTTTTGCGGTTGAGCCAGCCCGAACGGCTCCAGCCAGAAGCGTAGAACAGCAACAGCAGCAGGCCCAAGAACAATAGCAATATGAGTAGCAATAACAAGTAAAGCAATCAAGAAAACAATGCCCGCAAAGGCCTCTGCAAAGCACCATGTCCGCGTCAGATTCGGGAGACAAGCCTCCCAGAGGCCCAGAGGACCTGAGCTCTGCAATGCGCTTCGATTGCGGTGCCGTCATCTGGTAAGGGTTTCCCACAAGAGCCAGTCTAAACGAGAGCTGCGAACTTCCCCCCAGAAAAGGCGAGTTCTGCCAGTATTGGGTTTGTGGATTGCCTGGAACGGAAACATCTGCACAGACGCGAGTGTAAAGAGGCTTCGCCTTCACAAGGACTCACAGCCAGGAAGTAGTGCATTGTCATAAAGCCGTCAGACCCCTGCATTCAGCAGTTAAGCAAGTCGTGGAGTCGTGGGCTGTGTTTGAGGTGTGGCTAGTGAAGACGGCACTTGCACGGCACTTGCAACAGCCATTTTGCCAGTCGATGCTGCAAGCAAGGCGCGGCCGCCCGTTACAATTAAATGCTGCTTAGAAGATGTTAGAGAAGTTAGCGAGTTGTTTACTGGGGGCGACCCTGCGCCACAGCCTCGGAGATTGGCCGTGGTTTCCAAGATGCTTGCGCATGCGACGCTATGCGACGCTGTGCGACGCTCGAGTTCTCCCTGCGAGGCCAACGGTCTCGCAAGGTTGGGCAGCCGCCCGTCATGCCATGGATCTAGAACTGCATTGGGTCATGTCATCCTGCAGACACTTCCTCCACACACTCAGGATACTAATGCTGATTCTGCATTCTCGAAAACATTGAGGCAGATTATACAAAACTAGGGTGTCAAGGAGTGTTGACTAAGGGAGTTTGGGTGTAGGGTGGCAGGTAGAGCAGAACCGGTGCTCAGGGACCCGCTTTTAGAACCCTGCGCACGGCGCGCATGAGCATTGCCCAAAGGGAAAATGCACTTATCATATAGAGGGTTTTGAGGATTTCCGCAATGGGCTTTCCGAATGGGTCTAGTAGTTCTTTCGGGTCCCCAGAGTAAGTTCTTTTAACAAATGTAAGTACCACATAGGTACATGGACCCTTGGGTTCGAAGATTCTTGGGCTCGAGGACCCTTGGGCTTTAGGGTTTAAGGTTTAGGGTTTCGAGCAGTAGGTTTCCTTCTAAGAGCACCAAAAGCTAACATAGCTTGCATACGTACCATGCGGTATACTTTGTTGGTATACTATCTAGTATACTATATATAGTCTACTGTATAGCTAGATGGTATACGATGTGGTTCAGAATCTCATGTGCCGATGTTTCTTGGCATCCAGCACACCAGGTTCGAAATTTCTGAGATGTTGTGTTTTCTCCAGTCCACTGGGCATCAAACATAGTGATTGATGACCCTCGTTTCTTCAAAGGGGCGTGACCATCGTAAGCAAAACCCGTCTTCTGGAGATGTCTTGCAGAGGCCTAAAGACCAAGTACCGGTCTTGATCTGTTCTGGCGTACATGTTCTCCTTCGGATGCTGTTGATCAAAGGCCCCCCAAGTATTCAACATCAGTAGTAAGCACAGCAACAGCAACAGCAAGAATGCAAACAGCAGAAAAACAACGACGAAGATGACGACGACGACGACGGCGACGACGACGGTGTTCCGACGCCCTGCTCGTGTGCGTTTATGTGAGAGAGCAGGATGTACAAGAAACACCAATGCACGCGCGTTTCCCATTTGCACCATGCTTGGCATGTTGAAACAGCCCAGGGTTTCACAAGAAACCTTCCGTTTTCCAGGTTGAGCCAGCCCCCCAAGGTTTACAAGAACAACTCTGTTTTTGCGGTTGAGCCAGCCCGAACGGCTCCAGCCAGAAGCGTAGAACAGCAACAGCAGCAGGCCCAAGAACAATAGCAATATGAGTAGCAATAACAAGTAAAGCAATCAAGAAAACAATGCCCGCAAAGGCCTCTGCAAAGCACCATGTCCGCGTCAGATTCGGGAGACAAGCCTCCCAGAGGCCCAGAGGACCTGAGCTCTGCAATGCGCTTCGATTGCGGTGCCGTCATCTGGTAAGGGTTTCCCACAAGAGCCAGTCTAAACGAGAGCTGCGAACTTCCCCCCAGAAAAGGCGAGTTCTGCCAGTATTGGGTTTGTGGATTGCCTGGAACGGAAACATCTGCGCAGACGCGAGTGTAAAGAGGCTTCGCCTTCACAAGGACTCACAGCCAGGAAGTAGTGCATTGTCATAAAGCCGTCAGACCCCTGCATTCAGCAGTTAAGCAAGTCGTGGAGTCGTGGGCTGTGTTTGAGGTGTGGCTAGTGAAGACGGCACTTGCACGGCACTTGCAACAGCCATTTTGCCAGTCGATGCTGCAAGCAAGGTGCGGCCGCCCGTTACAATTAAATGCTGCTTAGAAGATGTTAGAGAAGTTAGCGAGTTGTTTACTGGGGGCGACCCTGCGCCACAGCCTCGGAGATTGGCCGTGGTTTCCAAGATGCTTGCGCATGCGACGCTATGCGACGCTGTGCGACGCTCGAGTTCTCCCTGCGAGGCCAACGGTCTCGTAAGGTTGGGCAGCCGCCCGTCATGCCATGGATCTAGAACTGCATTGGGTCATGTCATCCTGCAGACACTTCCTCCACACACTCAGGATACTAATGCTGATTCTGCATTCTCGATCACATTGCCTGATGGTCCAGCAACCGTCTTTTGCATAGTCGATGCTGCAAGCATGGTGCCCAGACGCTCAGGCAGTTCTCGCATGCTAACACTGGGCAAACAGATTGTGCAACTGATGACCTTTGACGCTTGCATGGGCTGATGCTGCTTGGTCTTCCTATTGATTCCTATTGACGTGCTGTGTCTGCTAGAAGATAGGAAAGCACACTGGTGATCTCGCGGGTGCTGAAGCAACAATCTCTGGGCCCCTAGACCCCCAACTCTCGCACTTCTCCCATTCTCGCCTAGGGACGAAACTGCTTGCAGCTGTCTGGCTTGTAGCACCGTGGTGGGCCAGGCATGCTAGGGGCATCCCCCTTCGAACAAGCCGGCCAAGCAGGCAAACATCGACATGAGGATAAATCAAGGTTGGGGAGACGGAGAGCAAGTCCCTGCTGATCGCAACGAACATGGCATGCAACAATCGGTTGCCGGCTCAGATCCAGATACAAACTGGACTGGTGAAATTTTGTTAAACGTCAGCAGAACCTGTTGGTTGCAACTCAGATGTGATCCCCCCTAAACCTAAACTCTAAACCTTAAGCCCTACCGAATCTCTCAGAGAGCTGAAAGTGTGAGAGGGGGCGAGGGGTGGTAGAGTTTTGTTCCGCAACAGAAGCATAGGCCCGGCAGAACCCGAGCCAACGAAGATCGCAAGCCTCGTGTTTCGGCTTTCGGTTCAGACCGGCAGGCTGAATCTATGGGTAGTTACATAAGGTAGGGTTTGCAGGGTTTAGGGTTTAGGATTTAGGGTTTAGGGTTTAGGGTGAGTTTTTGGTGAGTGTATATAAGGTCTGTTTTCAATATTTTTTAAATATTGGTGAGTGTTTGTGTTGGGTGTCCTTTTGGGGCTGCTTGCAATATATACCATGGGCCACATGGCGCCTTAACATGGTCCAATGCCTTCTTTAGTGTGAAAACCTATGGCCCTTTTGGTTCTATAGGGTATATAGGGCGCAGGCGACCCAACATAAGGCTTTAGGGTTTAAAGGTTCAAGGGTTTTGGGTTTAAAGGTTTAAGGTGCGTGGTTTTGTATGGCTAGGACAATTCGAGCGATGGCTTCTGCATACCAAGTAAGTCTGATTAAGTCTAATTCCAATTCATTCGAGTGAGGCTGCTTCTACTTCGCATTAAACCTTCAAACCTTAGTAGGGTGGAAGATCACTACAGATCCTTCTGAGCTGAGCCCAGGATACCTGCAGTCCCTTCACCCTGAATCAGCTACCATTCCTTGGGCCATCCTCACTGCAACTCGTTGACTCACTTGGAGCCCGGCACTGCCAGCCTTCAGAGCCTCAGAACTGACCGTCGAGGCTTTATGGACCTTTCGGGTTAGTGCATCTTTCCTTGCACCTTAGCGGTGCCAGAAGTCAACTGGGAAACCAAGCGAGCACCGCGCAAGCCCGCCGTCATCCATGCACTGTGAAGCTAGTTGGAACGCACTTGCGCTTGATTTCAGAGGCCATGGTGGCGCATGAGAAGCCAAGAAGGTGACCTTCAGAAGGTGCTGGTGGCGAGTCCACGGGCCCGCATCCCTGAAGCCAGCCTCGCTCAGTCCACAAACATCCCTGTTGGATGCCTTGCCTTCGCCTCCTCAGCCCTTGTCCGTCCTAGAGCTCTCTAGGCCCCAAGTTCCAAATCCTAGAAAGTCCAAGCCATGCAACCAACCCTAAACTGTCAGGTAGGTTGATGTGTGCTGTGCTGTCTGCACCTCGTTGTCTGCCAACATGTATGTTTGCATTCTGCCGCTGGCCGCAGCTCACTCAAACGAAGCAAAGAAAGTTTCCCATCCCCGTGTCGGAGTAGATCTTTCCGAAGATACTCCGGTTGGTCGGCATTTGCCGGCAATGTTATCATCAATGAAGCCGCACGTTCGCGTGCTGATGTTGGCTGCTTGTTGCACCACCTCGTGGACCTTTAAGTTGACCGAGAGCCCGATCCAGCTGTCCGACTCCAACAACGAAACCGCCAACAGGATGATTGAGGAGGTGGTGTCCGAAAACATGCAGAGGGACATGAATGACATCAACGGGCTTCCGAACCCTGGGGTCGACAATAAGAGCGAGAGCAGCGAAGGCTTTGGCGAGCTTGCAAAAAACCTGGAGTTCTTGCTCTTGAAGGTCGCGCAGCTCGAGACGGTGGCCGAGATGCATGAGGCATCGATCCAAGAACAAGCCAAGGTGATCCAAGCACAACAAGAGGAGATTAATGCCTTGAAGGGCGAAAGTCACAAAGATGGAGCGGTCTTGCTGGAGATGCACAAGGACTCCCAGACACGATTGAATGAGGCCCAGGACCTGGTGCAGAGAGTGATGCTGAAGCAGACGCGCCAGCGACAAACGCGCGACTTGGCTGCCTTTGGCGCTGCAAATTCAGCATCTGGTCAAACCATGTCAAAAACCTTGGGGACACCTCAGGCAATTTCCACGAAGGTCTCCCCTCGGACGAGCCGCACGCATCGGGTGTTGAGGAACCGGAGGTAAGCTTGGCGGCTGAGAGTGCGTCGTCCTCTGAGGAAGAGTCCGCAGCTCGTCCTGCCGCAATAGAGTGCTCTGTGCTGGCACTTGATCTGGTTGCTTAGTTCAAGTTTCTCCAAGTTTCGCGCGTGACGGCTACTACAGCTGAGGCAAAGTGGCCTTGGAAACACCGCAGAAGAAGATGGAACCCAGTGCATATTGCCAAAAGCATGGCCGAAACGCTGGCTGACGGCTATGCTGCCGCAAAGGACAAGGCGGGGCAGCGGGGCTTGCACATGCTTGCACCATGGAGAAGCTTCCAGGTCCTAGCAGTGGCGCTTTGTGGGTCGAGTGCTCTAAAAGACTCTAGACCTTGGTGGGCTCCCCTGGCACGCCTTTGTCTAGAGATGGTAAGAGCCCTGTGAGGCAAAGTGGGTACGTGAGAATACCATCAACACAGTGGAGAAAGCCGTCAAGGTTCTCAGCCAAGGCTTCTCGAATTTTGGTGCCTCGTGCCCATACAGAAGACATCCGAGTATCACAAGCTTCACTTCTGAGAACCTGAAGATCGACTTTGGAAGGTTTCAATGCACAATCTCGCTGATAGGGCAGAGCACGGGGTTGTTCGGATTCAACTTCGGAAGTCGATCCATCGCGCTGCCTTCTGCACTAAAGACCGCGGCCACACTCGGTAGTGAGCTCGGGAGCTGCATGAAGCAAGGGTTCCAACTTTTCCGTTGCATCAGTGACAAGGCGACAGACATGATGTCCTGGGCGTCCGTAAAGAAGATCGGCGGATGGATGCTTAACCCCGCCAAAGGCTTCCCCTCCTTGGCGACCGTGGCCAAACTGGGTGGTGAGCTCGCTAGCTGCACGCAAACAGGCACCGGCATTCTCAGTTGCCTCAGCGACAAGGCCACCAACGTGATGTCCTGGGGATCTGTAGAAAAGATCGGCGGATGGGTCATTAACCCCACGCGTGGCGTGCCCTCCTTGGCAACGGCGGCCACACTGGGTAGTGAGCTTGCGAGCTGCATGAAGGAAGGGTTCCAACTTTTCCGTTGCATCAGTGACAAGGCGACAGGCATGATGTCCTGGGGATCTGTAGAAAAGATCGGCGGATGGGTCATCAACCCCACCCATGGCGTGCCCTCCTTGGCGACCGTGGCCAAACTGGGTGTTGAGCTCGCTAGCTGCACGCAAACAGGCACCGGCATTCTCAGTTGCCTCAGCGACAAGGCCACCAACGTGATGTCCTGGGGATCTGTAGAAAAGATCGGCGGATGGGTCATCAACCCCACCCATGGCGTGCCATCCTTGGCGACTGTGGCCAAACTGGGTGGTGAGCTCGCTAGCTGCACGCAAACAGGCACCGGCATTCTCAGTTGCCTCAGCGACAAGGCCACCAACGTGATGTCCTGGGGATCTGTAGACAAGATCGGCGGATGGGTCATCAACCCCACCCATGGCGTGCCCTCCTTGGCGACAGTGGCCAAACTGGGTGGTGAGCTCGCGAGCTGCACGCAAACTGGGTGGGGTCTTATGCGTTGCCTCAGCGACAAGACCACCAACGTGATGTCATGGAGCTCCGTGAACACGATCGGAGATTGGATCATCAACCCCGCCCATGGCGTGCCCTCCTTGGCGACCGTGGCCAAACTGGGTGGTGAGCTCGCGAGCTGCACGCAAACTGGGCCCGGTATTATGGGTTGCCTCAGCGACAAGACCACCAACGTGATGTCATGGAAATCCGTGAACACGATCGGCGGATGGGTCATCAACCCCACCCATGGCGTGCCCTCCTTGGCGACAGTGGCCACACTGGGTGGTGAGCTCGCGAGCTGCACGCAAACTGGGTCGGGTCTCATGCGTTGCCTGAGCGACAAGACCACTGACATAATGTCCTGGGGCTCAGTGGGGAAGATCGGCAATTGGGTCATCAACCCCACCCATGGCGTGGCCCCTTTAAGCCACCTGAACCGCGTGGGCGACATCCTTGCCGATCTCCTTGAGGGCTTCGGGAAGGTTGCGGCCTCGGTGGCAGGCCAGGTCCTGTCGGGCGGCAGCTCCCTCATCCAAGAGGCCGCCCTCTCAAGGCGAGTTCGGCTGGGGGGTAGGACTAGGAGATCCCTGCGTTACGCCAGTAGCTTCCGCTGTCAGGTTCCCGGCTGCCGGGGCTGCACCCGTGGTGCATCACTCCGGGTCAAGTCTCGTGATCACCACCCATGCGCAAGAGCATCGGCCGAAGATGTCAACCCTTCAAACGGGGGAGGCCGATGATGGCTTCGGCTTTAAGCTCCACAAGGAAGGCGGCCACTACCAGTCCAGATTGGTCACACAGTGCCTAGCTTGCACGGGAAAGGCAACTCCATCAAACCAGTTGGAAAGAAGCCTGTTTCGTTTCGAGATGTTTCGAGGTTCGATGGCGACGAAAGGGACACGAGCTCCTGCCTGGCATTCGCACCGAAGAGCAAGCACGGGGCCAACGGGCAGGCGACCGAGTCGGACTGGCAGGCGGGCTGCTGAACATCGGGTGCAAACGAAGGCAAAACATGGCGCAGCCAGAACCTGGAATGCCTGAGCACAAAGCTGTGAATCCAGCGTGACTCAACTAACTCGTTGCAGAATGTGCCCGGCAGCATGCCGGCACCAGGAGACCAACACAGATTGGCAATGCCGTCTGCGCAGTGGGGAGTTCATTGTGAAAAAATAGATTAGATAGATGTTGAGGGTGCGCAGACAGGTCCAGAACGAGAACGACTTTGTCGCACTGGATTCTTGGGCCGTGCCATGTGGAGCCGCGTGGATGAAGAAGAACTGGGACAAGTGGCAAGGTGCGCGGCCCGCGCATGAGCTTTGCAATGCTGTTGTGTTGTGGAGAAGAAAACATGCAGGGAAATGCCCATCGCAGGATTGCACCTTTCCTCCGAAGGTCAGGATGTTCCTTTGAAGTTGTAGCGTGTCGGGGCAGTGTCGCACCGATCCTGGAGAAAGCTTTTTCGGAGTAGGCGATGGTAGGTGGATAGACCTTCGTTGGGCCACATCCTGTCTTCCACCTATGCTCTGCAGCAACACTTGTTCAATGATCCTGTCTGGTCGCATGGCTTGCTATGTGTGCAGCACGGCGAGGGTGCAGAATTCGCTCTAGCAGCAAGACTGTTGAAGTGTGTTGTCTCATCGCGCCAGGCTACTCGTTCTACACGGCAGAGGCGGCAATTGAGAAGTGCGTGACAGTGTCTTTCAGCATCAGCGTACAGCCTGTGGCTGCCTTTGTGGGCGGCGTGCAGTTCGAATTGATGCCTAAGCCGCTGGCAACAGTGGACACGACCGTGTGTTGGCCCACCGGGCGGCCTGACGGCCAGGACTTGAGCCTGCTGCGCTTGCACATCAAGTCCAGCGGCGTACCGCTCTTGACCAGGTCTATCCGGCTGACCAAAAGGTATGGTGAGCCCAGCGACTTCACGGAAGACCATGTGCATCAGAGCACCGGAACGTGGAGCCAACCGAGCAATCCAAGAGAAGCAATCTCCCGCACGAAGCTTCTCCAGGAAGCTCTGAATGCCGAGACGCGCCAGGAACAGGCCCACAACCAGTCCGACAAGGCCCGCCAGGGAGTCTCTGATTGGATGGAGGAAGAGGAAGACCTGTACCTGGCTTCCGCCAACTATTCCCAAGACCTGGGTGTCAACTTGACCTCAGAAGCTGGGTCGTGCTTAGAAAGGCTTGATTCCGTTTCTATGGAGGTTAGCAGGGCCTGAATCTGCGAAGCTAAGGCTCAACCGCACTTAGCTAGACTTGATGTGTTTGACTCTGTTTGATCCAAGTGTAGGAACTGCGTGGAACAGCGGCTGCACGTCGATTGAGCCTCGCTGCTGCCCAGTCCCAGGGAGCCCCACAGCAGCACATAGCAGCATAGGGACTTCGTCTCGTCTCGCAGAACTTACCGGAAACAACAGACATGATCGTGTCGTTGAGGTCTTCCAGCTCTTCAACTTTGAGCACCCTGGTGATCTGATGAATTTCAAGCTCACGGCCCTCTTGAACGGCAACAGCTTGGAGATGGGCGCTCA
>CAJNDS010002755.1:227500-291842 GCA_905221605.1 Symbiodinium natans | reverse complement strand
ACCCCCAATGAATCAATAAAGAAAATAATTATCTATATATCGCAAAGATGAGAGATTAGAATATTTCCAAAATATTCCGAATTATATATAATATATCTCTAAACCCACGAAATTATTTTCGAAATTCTTTATATATCCTAATAGAATTCCTTCAGAAATTAAAATGAACCCGATATGAAGATTTATAATATTCGAATAAGCCGAATTCCCAAATCTCGGAAGAAATCAATCATCCTCAATCCGTTCACCGGCCAACCGAATTCGGGGGGCGCTCCCAGCTATCTCTCACGAGCCGTCTACCACATGCGCTTCCGAGCAAAGCAAAATAGCGGCCCCATCAAGACGTAACCCTATTGTCCACATTAGATATCATCAATCTATCCCGATAGACGAATTATGATAGGTTTCCATAATAATATTACACGAATATATTCGAGACCAAGGAATACGAATAATAATCGTCCAAAACTCATGTGGATGGAGCTCATTGTAAGCATTAGATATCCCGCGTGAATCATACTCTCAGCCCCGGTCTTGACTCCAACAACCATCTGGTGCGGAGCCAACCTGGCTTGTATGGACATCTTGTCCATGAGAAAGATCGTTTTGAAGACCATTTCATGTAATACCCCGCCCATCACTATAGGACTAGCATCAGCATCCCGGGAATGGACACATTCATCCCTGTGTTATATGATATTAATTACGTAAGTAGTCTGGCAAGGCATCATATTGGGGTTTCAGGGTGCATCGTCGTCCGAAATCCATGAAATATATACAAGAGATACCTTCCTAATTTGATGGTCGTATCCTTTCCTAATTTTGATCTCTGCATTTTTAAAGAGGGGGATATATCATCCATATCATCAACCCCTTCCAAGATATCTAATTCCTGCGATGCCGCATTATCTAAGATTGTATAGTAGCAAGAGGCAAATAGCCCAATAATATGAAAGCACACCGCAGCTATGGACGAAGCATGTGCATTTACCCAGTTCACAACAAGTCTCTCGGCACGAGTTCAAGCTCCGCTTTCGGCTGGAGGTGCCCATTAGGGCAAAGTGAAACTACAGGCGCTGCTAACCTGTAAAACATCACATTTGGCAAGGGACTCAGCTCTAATTAGAAATTTGTGCAAAGCTTCCTTGGAGCCTGTCCAAGTCACGAAGAATCTGCATATGGCAGGTTGTAAACTTATTGTAAACAGCTCAGTAGCTTCGCAATGGCTTCCGCAGTTCGTGCTTGCAAGGCTCAACTGTGGAAGAACTTGCACCCTGCTACAAAATCCAGGCAATCCACCTGCAAAATGGTGAACGGCAAGTAGCGTGCTTTAGCTCCTTTTTGTGCTTCGCTGCTAGCTGTACTGTTGTTTACACAATGAGCTCTTCAGGCGATCATGTGTTGTGAGCTGCTTCAAGAAACTGACCAGGCTCTGGCGGAGCCCTCACTGTGGAGGGAGTGTGTGGCCGAGCAACCTTTCCTGCAAGCGGCAACATGCGGAAACAGTCCCAGACCCCCAGACAGCCAAAGCCCGACAATGTTGCACCTGTGCTTGAAGCTGTTCCTGGCGCGGACTCCTGTGAAGACAACGTGTGGGCAAGGATTGTGGATCACGTTTGCCATCCGGTGCAGGCTTTCAATGATATCCCACGTGCCTTGTTGGCACATTCGCTCTAATCGGCCGAGACCTGTGTCACGTGTTCTTCACGGCACTCTTGCATGATCTACACAAACGCCAAGAACAGCACAACAGCTCGGCCATTGGTATGCTTCAAACCCCAGTGCGGGCAACCTTGTAGCATTTTTGCGCTGCTAGCTTCTAGCCGAAATAACGGGCCAATGTGGTGTCGAGACCCAGGTCATGCCGATCAGGAGGCGACGCCTATCGCCAATTCATACCCTTCATTCTAGAGTGCCCAGTGCACAACGCGGCAACTCCTTGTTTGCCAAGCTGCGCTGTGGATCGAGCCGAATGCTGTGGGGTTCCAACTTTGCCAGCCTGTCTACTCGGGCCACAGCAAGCCGAAGTTTGCCACAGAGTGCCATCTGCAGCACCTGCACGGACTCTTCCCCTGCCTTCTTGTCTGCTGCCACGACATTCGCCGAAGCTGCAGCCAAGCCGCCCAGGCTGTGAGTCCTATGCATCCCGATGGGGTGGAACATGGAACCTAGATTCCCAATATTCCCACACTTAACATATGATAGTTTTGGGCTTAGCAATGCCTGGGCCTGGGTCTCGAATCGCGTTTCTACAGCCTACATGGCCTACATAGCCGACATCATTCCTTCACATGTCAATTCTCTGCTGTATCCAAATACTTCTTGCCTGCACCATCACGCTGACAACTGAAGTGTTCTGTGGAATGGGTTAGTCCGCAAGGCTGTGCTACATGCTGTGCTTCATCGTACTTCCACAATCTGACGCAACCGTTTTGTTGTCATTGCCGCCGATGCAAGAGTCGTCGTCAGCTGCTTCAATCACTCGCACGTTGGCATGCCTCAGATAGGGCCCGAAAATGGCTTTAATTGGCAGGAGCCGGCTGCTGTGCTCATTGCAGAACAGTATTAAACTAGTTTGGCGAAAAGGTGCGGAAATATGCTTTTTCGAGCCTCAGGATATGCTGTCCCAGTCCAAAGTCCAAAGCGGAAGCAGATCGGGTGACTGGCTAGCATCACGAGAAGGCACCAGAAGCGTCTCTTGGCTGAGATGGGTAGAGTCAACTGCGTCCCAGGTGCTTATCTCGCCGCTTGACCCGGCATTTGCAGCATGGGTTGCATCCGACGCATACGCCGCACCGAAAGTACCCCTGGGCTTGCCTGCGCATGCTTCGCATGTTCACATGCCCAAGTAGACGGCCAGTGCTCAATTACAATGGCCTGGGCATGTCCGTACAATCCATACGGTGAGCTTCCTTGTTGCCAATGTCTATGATATACTTTGGGTCCTTAGGCGACTTCTGAGCTGCAAACTCTTCCGGCTCGCATGCAGGCAGCTGAGGAGCATCGTATTGAAGCAGGCAAGGCGGGATAGCGTCTTTGGCACCTTTTGGACTTGGACCGTTATCTTCTCGGCATGTTACGATGTTACGTTCAGGTAGTGGTACACGTGGCTTAACAATCTCGACTTCGCTGTTCTGGTGAAGCGGGGGAACAAGCGGAACAGAAACATGAACCAGGGAAGCTTCACAAGACTTGTTGAAGAAAGTCGGAACGTAGTCCTTAAGACCGCTAAGAACGCATCTCCGCGGGCCTCTCTGCGTCGGAGACAAGGTGATCATGTCCTTAGTGTTTCTTAACGAAAGCACTGCTTGAAGCATCAGACTTTCACGCAGCGACAGCTGATGTGCAAACTCTCCAGTTCAGGAGAATGAGTGCTGAAGGAGGAGCAGCGACAAACAATAATGGCATGCCAAGACCACAGGAAAAAGCGACAGGGACACAACCACCCTGCCCCAAGGGAAGCTTGAACGGCTTCATCCAACCCGTGCGAAGTCACAAGTCGTCCAAGCAACAACTGTCCCAGAACTCGCAACGTTCAAACTGGAAACAGGCGCGCGCTGCATCTGTGATTTTAACAGGATGCGCTGTAGATGCATCACTGGTTGAACACCCGACTAAAAATTGTACTTAACTAACTCTCGCTTAGCAGGGCGCCGGGTCAATCAGGCCGTTGTTCCAGCACAGGCAGATGGCGTTTATTGGGTGTTTGAAACCACCACCCCGCCACCTGCTGAAACAAATGCAACTAATTTAACATCATCTGCGCTGCACTTCTTCACTATCAACTTCTTTACGGTCAGTTCGCACATGCGTGCACACACACACACACACGCACACGCACACGCACGCACACGCACACGCACACGCACACGCACACGCGCACGCGCACGCACACGCACACGCGCACACACACGCGCACACACACGCGCACGCACACGCGCACGCACACGCGCACACGCACACGCGCACACACACGCGCACACACACACGCACCCACGCACACGCGCACGCGCGCACGCACGCACGCACGCACGCACGCACGCACGCACGCACGCACGCACGCACGCACGCACGCACGCACGCACGCACGCACGCACACACAGACACACACACACACACACACACACACACACACACACACTCGCACACGCACACGCACACGCACACGCACTCGCACTCGCACTCGCATGGCTTTTTAGCACAGAGAGGGCCAGCTGAGACCCCTCTTGGCATCCCTTGACCACTTATAGCTACTTAGCCTTAGCGGCTACTCAACGGCTACTTGCCTCGCCAGGTCCTTGGCAACTAAAAGTTCGCCACTTTGGCTCACCATCTGTGCAGTCTCCAAGCAAGCTGAGCGTCAAGAACATCTTGTCGTGGATGGGCTTCCTGGATGATGGTGCGAAGAGAGTCCTGCACACCACCTGAGATGTAGCACTCGCTCAGCATCAAAGTCTAACAGCACAAATTTCCGCAGTGCCTGAAAAACTGTCCGGATTGGTTTGGCCGGAACAGGTTGCCTCGTAGGCTTGGGTGCCTCCGAGTTTCAATAGTAGTTGAAGGCAGGCCACGTATGGTTGGGCGGTTCGATGGCAGTTGGCTAAGCCTGGGAATGGAGACCACGTAATTCCGGAGTTCGCTGCGAGACATGTTCGAAATGTTCCGAAAAGGTGCCTGAAAAGCCACCAGCCCTTATACCCACCAAACATGAGGACTTTTTAGCAGCTTGCGCACAAGAAACAGTACGTGTGCTCCAGGCACCCCATCTAGTGTAGATTGCCGACAGGAGACATGCTCTGAATCAAGTGATCAATAGGCTTGCCAGGATTCGGAATAGCATTGTCCTTCCTGGAGGGGCACCATGCATGGTAAAGCGCAACATGGTTGATATTCTCTCGGTCAGGAGTTTGGGCATCTCTTAAGCACACGCGATATGAAGGATTGGTCACCCCGGTCGTTGGCTGATAATTCCTCGTTGCCTTTCCGCTGCGGTCATTGTGAAACGGCGGCTTGCGCCCATACATCATCCTGGGTTGACTCACGACTGTGGAGTTCGTGGGCCGAATGCTGGCACTGCCACTCGCCCGGCCCACTGCACATCATTGCACGCCAAGAAGCTCATAGAAGACCACCCCAAGGGACCAAATATCATTTGCCGCCAAGCCAAGACCCGTTCCAGTCCAGACCTCGGGCGCGATGAAGCCGATAGTTCCTGAGCACATGTTCTGCAACGCAGCTTGAAGTTTTTTCCCTTAAACCCACCTGACATAAAGCAGGAATTGCAGTCTCTAGCGCATGCTAGCATTGCCTTTGCATCCTTAAACATTCCGCTCTTCACGCGTAGATGCTCCGCGCATCAAGTAATGACTGTGCGCACTGACCAGTGCAATACACCAGCAGTTGCAATCGAGGTGCCAGACCATTTGCAAAGCTTCGGGGGACAAGCAATGCCAAGGTCAATCACTTCGGCAAAGCCTCATAGCGAGACAGCACAGTGCTTTCGCGGGGTGACCGCACATTGCCAAGTTGTCAATGGCTTGTTCTTGCAAACCGAAAGGCACTTGTCCTGTCGGCAACTCAGCATGATGTTCTCCGGCTTCAAGTCCATGTGGATGTACCCTTGCGCGTGCAACGCGCCGATACCCAAAGTTGCCTGATAAAGAAGTGCCTGCACCTAAGAGCTGCAAGGGTGGCAGCCTCACTTCACATCAGTGACGAACGCTCCAGGGATCTGGATTTGCGGGCCCAGCAACGAAGGGAATGCTGTGAGGAGCTCCCAGTCGTTCCCAACAGAGGCGGTGTTCACATCTACACTGTGCTGTGTGGCATCGTTGCAATAATTGCCAGAGGTTGCCAGAATTCATAAATGGCATCATAATCCACAGACCTTGCTGACAGCAGGCATGCTCTCATGTGCTTGGTGGCTTGACGAGGCTTCGAAGCGAGGGGCCTGAATCAGTATCGACATAGTCTGGTGCACCCAGGGTGGAGATACAATAATCGGATACTCCATACATCTGTCGCATAATCCTGACTTCTCGCCGGTCCTGGCTGCATCTCTGCTACATATAAACAACTTCACTGCTGAGCCGCGCACAAGCCTGGAGCCGCTTCTGGTGCAGGAGTTTCACGGTCACTGTGACACTGGAGGAATTGCACGCGGCCGTGTAGAGGTACGCAGTTCCTCGGATAACAAACACATGGCTTGCTCTATCCATCCCTCAACGGTCACTTACCTTTCAATATGCGGACTCATCCCCTTCCTGCCAGCTAGGAATCCGTGCCCGCCACTGCCTAATGCTTCCAAGAATGTCAGCCTCTTGGACCAGGCAGATGGAAGTGCTGGCGGACTGTCCGGCGCCTGCCATAGCATGTGGCCCCTCTCCACTTGAAAACAAAAGCTGTGAGCCCGAAGACCTCCAAGGCGCTGGAGGAGGGGGTCAGCTCTTCGCCCTCTGCATACCTGTGCATGGCCGCCTCATCCATTGTCAACCTCCTGCATTCTCCGACTCCACCCTCAAGAGTCACGGCAAACTGAGCAAGGCAAAAAGGACACCTCCCAAGAGTGTGTTCGGCGAGCAAACTTCTACAGATCTGTCCGGTTCCATGGCCACTCACGATCTGCGTCAATGGCCCAGGCGCCTGGGAACAATGAAAATCGCACACACGCACACCGTGCGCTTTGTCAGGAACAAGATGTCCAGGCCATGGATGGCATAGGCACCCTTTGAAGGCAAGCATCTATCGAGGTGACAATGGGCAAGGCGAAGGCACATGTTTCGCATGAAGCATATGCAACCCCGAGCCTTCAGCCATCGGGTCTGCATCGAGCCGCAGCGCAGATGCCCCACATGCTGCTGCAAGCACAAGCGTCGTGAGGGCCATGCCTGACACATCATGCGGGTCGACAGGGCTCTAGGAGCATTGCTTTTCTTGTTCTGCAGTGGCCCAAGGCCTGGGTGCTTGGGCGCTGCTAAGACACCATCCAGGGCAGAAAAGGAACACCTTAGCAAAGTTCTGCCAGTAAAAACGGTATCCGGCACAAGACCTGCATGCGGACAGGCTGCGCCTGTACTTCACAGGCAAAACAGTGGACAGACTACGGATGAGCTTAGAGCCATTAAATAGCCAGAGTACACGCCATGAAGCAATGGTTCAAGCTCACAGATGCAACCCTGGCAAGCTGAACTGCATCAAGGTCCTGCGATTGCTAGGCGAATCTGACCTGGCAGGCTTGCAAGGTCACTATAATCAAGATGGGTCTGCCCAGCCAGCCGGCTTTGCTTACAGAGACACTCCCTGGGCATCGTGCGACATGGAGACATTCGACTTCAAGGTATCTTCAAAGTCGGTCTCGACGTTCAAGCCCGGACCTCGTTGGTGATCAGCGGGCGAGGACTATATTATAGACATAGCAGTGCTGAAGGGTTAGTGTACCATACTGTAACATGTGTCGCCATTCGAGGCCCTTGCCAGGCATCATTGGACCAGGACCACGGGGCCTTGATTTGACTCTGCCAGCTTTGCTACAATGCTGCATCCATCAGAGTCAAAGCCCAGGCACATACAAATTGGAAGAGGTGACGTTTGAGCAAAGCCCGTCTCATGCTAGAAATCGCTACTTTTCCCACCCTCGCTGAAGATCAGCACGCACTTCCATGCAGTCCAGCCACGGTCTCCCCATCATTCGCTCTGTGTTTGGGGCGGAGCCTGCCGGTGACTCTGCCTGCACCTGGAGCAATGAAGACCAAGAGCGTCTCTGACCAAACCAAAGCTCATAACGCTCACATGTGCACCAGGCCCCATCAAGCAGCCTCTGCCCCGTCCGCTGCTGCCATGCTTGCCAAAGGCCTCGGCTAGAAAAGCATGACCACCATCGTGCATGGAACCAACAGTCCTGAGCCATATCCTAGAAACAGGAAGTCAACTGAGCTTTTCCTGTCCTTCTGCCAGATGCCCAAGCGGCATGATGCTAAAGCGGCTCAACCAATCCACAAGCACATCCAGCCAGCAACGCTGATTGCGCCAGCAGACCATCTATGCTTACACCTACAGTCTAGGTACGAGAAACCTTTGCCGCAGCTTGCGGGTGACCAGCAGCAGCAGCAGCGCCAGTAGCGCCGCGCTCAGCCGCTTGATCCATTTTGCATGGGTTGGCTTCATCGTAACATAGAACCACATAGCCTTGCTCAAGGCGCTGTCAGCCGGAAGAGTGACAGGGGAAGGTGGGAAGAGGGGGCGGTACATCACCGCACGTTGGTGGGACAGCTCATTGAAGCCGAACTCACCATAGCAACTGCCCATGCCCGACCCTCCGATCCCACCAAAGGGCACATGAGGGTTACCTTTGTGCAGCGCCGTGTCGCCCACCAGAATACCCCCAGAAGTAGTGCTTTGCATGACATGGTCCACCACCGGTGGTGGGGCAAAGACGTAAAGTGCGAGAGGTTTCGGCCTTTTGTTGATGTAGGCAATGGCTTCATCACAAGAGGCCACGCTGATAATTGGCAGAATGGGGCCGAAAAGCTCTTCCTGCATGATGGTGCTGTCATCTTTCGGATCCACCACAATGGTCGGCTGGACATACCTCTGGCCCTCGCTGATTGCACCTGGTGGAGGGGACGCCCCCCCAAGCTCTACATGGCCACCATGCGGCTCGCGAAGAGCTTTGAGCAATCGTTCTGCTGCTTGTTGGTTGACCATGCGGCTGAGATGCTGCGGTGCCTGGGCGCTGTCTCCGAACATGTCTGTGATGACCTTCTTCAGACTTGACACAACCTGATCTCGAACCCCACGTTCCACCAACATGTAGTCAGGGGCGATGCAGGTCTGTCCACAGTTTACAAACTTTCCCACTGCAATCCTGCGGCAAGCCTCGTTGATGTCAATGCCACCACACATGATTACAGGGGACTTTCCACCGAGCTCAAGCGTCACCGGGGTGAGGTTCGGAGCGGCAGCTGCCATGACCAGCCTGCCCACGCGTGTAGATCCTGTGTAGATAATGTGGTCAAAAGGCTGGGCCACCAAGGTTGTAGACAGCTCCACTCCCCCCAAGCAGCATCGTACGGCTTTCTGATCAAGCCGAGCGCAGATGCGGTGAATGACTTGAGCTGACTCTGGTGACATCTCTGATGGCTTGACAATCACGCAGTTTCCTGCTGCCAGAGCTGTGATCATCGGACCAAGGGTCACGACGAATGGGTAGTTCCAAGCGCCAAGGATAAGCACCACCCCCTTCGGCTGTGCTTGCACATACGAGGAGGCAGGCTGCAACACCAAGGGTGTGCTGACCTTCTTCATTGCACTCCAAGCTGGTATGTTGTCAAGGCAATGGTCTATCTCGCCGAAGAGAGCGCCGATCTGGAAAAGGAGCGCCTGTGCCTCATCCACGCAGAGATCCGTGCCCACTGCCTGGCACATGGCTTCCTTCTCCTCTTCCAGCACTTGCCGCAAAAGCTTGAGCTGCCCCAATCGCCATTCTACCGAGGTGTGACCCCGGATCACGAAATCACGCAGCTCAGGCAGATATTTCACGGCCTCCGTTGCTGCACAATCCGTTGTCTCGCTGGCCATCACTTTGGCCAGCACGGGCAGATCTACCAAAACTGCTGGACTTCAAATGCTTCGGAAATCTACTTGCAGTTTCTCTCCTTGAAAAGCCGGTTCCTGACAGTCTAAAGAAAGTTTAAAAGAGGCCCGCAAACGCAACAGCACACGGAAAGGGCGACAGCATCTGAGAAACAAGCGAAGGAGCGGCACTGCCAGAAGGGGTCTGCTGCTGTGAATGCCAAAGCCCAGCTAGAGAATGGTCTGCTCGATTCCAGCCTGCTGGACTGGCCTCCATCACGTGATTCTCACTAGATAATCTGCGTAGCTAATCTGAATTCAACATGCGCAGCGCGTGCTCGGTCGCAGGCAGATGCTGACCCGATCGTGGCATCCGGATCTGTCTCCACTGACAAGTTGGGTCCCGGCCTCACCACGAGGCCGGGCTTTCAGAAAGGCGTCGGGAACTTTATGCTCGTCTCACACTGATGCGCTGGTGACAACTTGTTGTGGCAACTTGTGTGAACTGCGCGATTTGGGCGCACCGCACTGCCGGCTTGCCCTTTGGAGGTGGAGGAGGTGGTCGTCGGTCACCGGCAGAGGATTTGGATCCACTACGGCTGGCCTTTCACTGCTTACGTAGAGTACGTCGATTATATGATGCGGGAAGTCAGTCAAGGTCATCATCGGATCAAGCCATGACATGATGAACTGCCCACTGACAGCTGTTTCGTCCTCACGCACACAACCACAAGGCGCCTGTGACACAAAACAAACAAACAAACAAACAAAACAAACAAACAAACAAACACACAGGCACAGAAACAGCCACAGAGACCACTACCGATGCCCTCGATTGATTTTAAACGGCGCACATGATGTGCTTGCCGCCAACTCTCATTTCTCATGGCTGTGAAAGAAAACTCCTTGCAGCTCGCATCGTCTAGGATTGAGTCGGATTGACGGTTCGAGGTGCACACCCCCGGGGATCCGAGCACAAACGGTCCAACTAGCTCCGGACAATTCCTGTAGCAGTTCTCGGGATTCGAAGGCGATTCGATTCTCAATTAGAGCCAGGTTCCGTGACATTCCAAGAGCTGCCGCGTTTAGCGAATGCAGGAACTTGCATGCGACTATCTACTGCAACGAGTTAGGACTAACTTGGAATTTAAGACTCTCTTATGCCTTTTGAATCATGGATTTTGCCCGAAATGACCCCCGCTTCCGTCGCAGCATGGGGCATGGGCCAACACGCGGTCGGCGGTCGTGGAGCCGCTCTGAAAGATGCCGAATCGGCCCGAAAGAAAGAGTTTCGAGAACTTGACACCTTAAGTTGCCTTAAGTTGCACTGAGTCTGGGCCGTCTGGGCAAGCCCGGCCTCTCCCCCGGCTTTGGGAGGGGGTGGTGGCGGTGCCTTCCCGGTTCTGGGCGAAACGCCACCTGACAGGACGCAGCAACTTGACGCCCTCTACCTCACACCGTGAGTGCGTGAGTCTCACCGCTGTGTCCGCTTGCGAGGTGGTGCCATCGCGCTCAGGTCGCAGCGCTCCGCTGCCGCCTGCGCCGCCCGCGCCGCCTGTGCCGCCTGCACAGAACACTCAGGTCTGCCTTGCAAGCAAATCATGTGTACCACTTGTGTACCATTCTCAGCCATACTCGTGGGAGATATTGACCGGAAGCTTTGCGTCGCCAACACTGGGGCACCGGCCTTTTCTGCAGCTTCCTTTTCAGCTGCCTCCCTCTCCAACCGTTCAGCTTCCCTCCTTTCTGCCTCAGCCTTTTCGGCAGCAGCTTTCTCAGCAGCAGCTTGCTCAGCAGCGGCTTTCTCAGCAGCTGCTCGTTCGGCCGCCAAGCGCTCTGACTCTAGCCTGTCTGCTTCTGCCTTTTGAGCTGCAGCTCTAGCTGCGGCTTCCCGTTGCGCAGCTTCTGCAGCCAGTCGTTCGGCCTCTTCAGCTGCCCTTCTCGCAGCTTCCACTCTTTCAGCTGCGAGACGCTCGGCTTCTGCTGCGCGACGCTCAACTTCTAGTCTGTCCGCCTCTGCTTTTTCGGCAGCCGCTCGTTCAGCCACCAAGCGCTCTGACTCGAGCCTGTCTGCTTCGGCAATTTGAGCTGCAGCTCTAGCGGCTGCTTCCCGTTCCGCAGCCTCTGCAGCCAGTCTGTCTGTCTCGAGTCGTTTGAGTCTTTCGGCCTCTTCAGCTGCTCTTCTTGCGGCCTCGTCTCTTTCCGCTGCAAGGCGCTCAGCTTCTAGCCTGTCTGCCTCGGCTTTCTCGGCAGCCGCTCTCTCAGCGGCCGCCCGCTCAGCCTCAGCTTCAGCTCTTCTTTGTGCCTCTGCAGCTGCCTGCTCCTCTGCAGCGAGGCGCTCAGCCTCGTCCTTCTCAGCTTTTGCAGCCTCGTCGGCTTCATCTCCTTGCACCTCCTGATCAGGCGGAACCTCCTTGCTGACACTGGCCTTGGCCCACAAGGCCGGGTGGGGGGACGGGGGGTGCGGATTGCAAACCCTCGTTCATGTCACGTCTTTACAGATCACCAGCTTGGTCGAAGGATTGCCTGGAAAGTGAACCCCGGATTCCAGCCAGTGAGAGGATGTAGGTGATTACTGCCTCCAAGGCAACTGTCAGCTTTCTAGTTTGCTCAGGCTCAAGCGGATGCATCACCAAATCTTAGCTGGGGCTTGTTGCACAAATGCCCACGGCGTGCAGCAAGCAAACAGCTAGCGGGATTGAGTCCAGATTGAGTCGAGTACTGACCGAAGAAACCTGCCAAGACATGATTCTTCGAGCGTGCAGACTTTGCCTGGAAAGTACATGGGCGACGAAAGGCGAGATCTAGGCCCGGAGCCGCTGAAGCTGCCCCCGGCTGACCCGAAGAGTTTCCGCTCAGGCTCCGTGCCTTGCGTCTTATTTCAGGGTGCATTGTGCATCAATGTGCATGAAAGGGTGCATGAGGTGGAGTGCTGATGAGTGCTGCACGGACTGCACGCTGATTATGCCCAAGCTGGAGGATGCGTCACACATTGCTAGTCGCCTTGGTCGACTGAGTGTGCTGGGCCCGGTACCCTCCTTGTTGGAGAGCAGCTTGGTGACCCTGACATTGTCCCAAGTTGATGGCAGAGCCGTCTGAAGTGCAGCAGCTACTTTACCCAGAAGTGGGGGATACTCACCACACTGTAAGACTGATGTCAGGTATCGTGAGATGGAACTTGGGACCGCGTGCCAACATGCAGTGAGAGCAATGCTGTGAGTTGTAGCTTCCGTATGTATCAAAGGTTTCCTCGATGGTGCATGTGTCTGCTCCGTTGGGCCACTTATCACCTACCACCACACACACACTATATCTTAATGGCTGGCTTGTGGTACTTTGTCTCCTGTGCTGAATAAAATGCCAGCCCATTTCGAGCAAACCCTGGGCTCGTAGAGCCCAGTCTAGGGTCGAAATGGGCTGGCACAACATTCAGCAGATGAGCCAAACTACGATAAAGCCTATTCTGTTTGCGCCACGCGAGGGGCACCCTGCAAGGAACAGCCTCTGCAAGCCCCAACTGCAAACATCCTAGCAGCTCCCGATCTGAATGCCATGGCCTTGTTTTGCCTTGTTGCAACTCGTTACGAACTGTAGTAGCTGGAATGTCGATATCCCGGAATCCGGGAATGATGTATCGGGCCAATTGGCCTATGAAATGTCCGCAAAAAACACACACGCCTACGTCGCACTCTCCAAAAACGGCAGCAGAGTTACAGGCACACACACACACACACATCATCTGCAAAGAAATGAGTAGTGTGGCATGTCGGTGTCAGTTAGCCTGCTCCCCATGCACGCGCCCCCTCCCATTTAGCCATCACAAAGCAACGGAAGATTCCTGAGAAGAGCAGCAGGGCAGCAGGGCAGCAGGTGGCCTGTCGTTGAAGAAGGTTCGGAAACTGCGAGGAGTCTGAGTGTCTTTACTTCCTTCCTTGTCCTGGGAATTAGCATTCCCCATGTTGCCGACAAGATGTTCCACATGTCATCTTCTTTCAGCAGTTGGATCATGTCGTCATCACATGTTCGTCCTCCTCTTCTTGCTCTTCTTGGACAGGAGACAGCGGCTTACCCTGATCAGCTCTCACACCACACAGACCATACCATTGCCCAATTCCGGGGCGAACATTCCAGCAGCCTCGGCATCCGATGGCTTTGCTGTGTCACCTTGCGATCGGGGCATCCGCAGAAAACAAAAGCAAGCAATGCCTCCGCGGATACACATGGTGGCTGCCAAAACAAGTGCAAGCTTCACTCCAATCCTACACAAGGCCCGTCCCTCTGATAGTTGTCTGCCTGTGCCAGGTCGGCTAGGGCCTGCAACGGGCTCAGCCGTCTGGCTCAAGAACATATGCACATGGCAATCGCACAGCGAGTATCGAAGCGGGAAGCTGGAGCCGTTGGCTAGCCTGAGCCTGCGGTGGAGTCCGACAGGCAGCTGAGAACCTCAAAGGCTCAAGGGCAAGGAGGTGCACGCCAACACGTCACCCACGAGGTTTCCATGCAGACAAGTTGCTGAGTCTGCGGTGGATGGCCGATGCTGAGGCTCTTTCACGTCCTCGAGGCTCTTGGAGACGGTGACAGTGACTTCCTCCCCTGCAAAAACGAAGTGCAATCTAACAGCAAAGTCTCAACGCCCTCAAGATTTTGTGGCAAGAAAGGCAGGCAGGACTGACGTCACGTCTTGGCTGTGCATTGCTGGGGGGGAGGGGGGCCGTGCTTTCCGAAATTGATCTACATGCCGTAGGGGTGGCTTGGGCTCTCAGGATTTCATGGCGACCTATTCATCGACTTTTGTTCGTCTATAGGAATGCAAGGACTTATCACCAAGTTACAAGAGTGACATTTGAGGAAGTGTAGCCTTCACTTCTGTTTACACTTCAAGCGCTAAGAAACCGCTCAACTCTGTTTTGGCATGGGTGACCTGTGCATCAAAGCAGAGCCCTCCTCTCTCCCCCCGTACCCCCTTGAATTGACTCAGCTGCGAGCATCCCCATGAAACCTACCCATGCCACTTCTTCTGTGCATTCTGTCTCAAAACCCCTTTGCTGGCTTTTGTTCGAGGCGCCATCCCCCCGCGGCTGCGCTCAAATGACACTCTTCCTGGCTTAAAACACGAGAAAAACTCTCTTAACCAGAGCTCTGCTGTGGTCTTGGAGGATTTCTACTCATCCAAGCCCCGCCAACACAAGCGTAGTGCGTTGTCACATCAACTCGGCAACAAGAGAGAGAAAGAGAGAGAGAGACGCGGAGGCAGCAAAGACTGCGAGCAAACATGCGCACAGGCTGCAAGCGACAACCTGCGCAACCGCCCGGGCGTGCCAGAGGGCCCAGTCTTATCTCTTTATACTCTCGTTGCGTTCGACGTGAGAACCGCATAGTGCCAGCATGGTTTCAGGAATGCAACATGACATGCAGTTCACTGAAGTGCAGTTTAATTGCGGGCGTAGATGATGTAGATCGTTTAGATGCCCAATCGAACCAAGCAGCCCGGGAGTAGCGCGAAGCTTTTGTCAATCTACAGAATCTGCGGCAGTTTGAAAAGAAACTGCTGCCCAGATGGCTTCATATTGCAGGGTGTTGCTGGGTGGGGGTCTCAAGCGTCCCTCAATATTTTCCCTCACTTTCCTCAGCTTCTCCAGGTAACTTCTCGGAAGGGCAGGGTGGAACCCACAAAGACCACACCACACCACAGAGCATTCGGAAGGGAGGGGAAGAGGTATGCCGTACTAATCCCTACCAGCACCACGGAAAGAGAAGGGTCCAAGGACATATACGGTAAAACCATCAGAGTCCTCTCCAAACACCGCGCCATACACATCCCCGCCAAGTGCCATAAACTTCTACATCTGTCAATTCACGGAGCTTCCTTTTTTCGTACCAGGATTGCCATCGAAAGCAATGGGGAGTCTGTGAGCTATTGTAGCTGGGGCCATGCTCAGGGTGTTCAAAGAGTTTTTGCAAGTGCTTCTTGATGACTACTCAGAGTCAACACCCTACGATAGACCATCGAGCCTCACTTGCCGTGAGAAGCCTTTCTTCGCTCATTAAATGTTCACAAGCGAAGCCAACATATCTGGTGATATCGTCGGACCCTGCCTGCAGCGGCCTCGTCAGTGTTGCCATCTTCCAAGGCCTAGACACCCGCAGGGTGTCGGACTGTTCACAAGTGTATCCTGTGTATCCTGTGACTAGAATCAGAACTTCAATGAATCGTCTAAGGATTCGGCCAAAGTTGCTTCCTCACCCCCACGAGGTGTGGCGACACCACGAGGTGTGGCTGTTGGCGTCGGCATACGTGGCAAGGAAGTGTCCTTGTGGCAACAATACTGTTGATGGAGATCTGAGCCAGATGCATCTTATCAAAGCACTCTTCTCATTGCATATAGGCTACCGTAAAGAGCGGCAGCTGCCTGGACGGCCGCCTCAGAAAGGGCCGTGGGTCATTGTAGACATCTCGGATTTGCTGGGGCGCTTGTGGCACAAGTATCGATGGCAGTGAGCATTGCGGTGGCACTGCGGGACTTCATGAGAGATCTGGCAGCACGGACCTGTTGGTCTCCGAAACCAGGTCACCGAAGCTCTTGCCTCATCTTGTTCGAAAGTCCAGACCAAACAGAAAGAGTGCATCACAGGGAGGTGGGCCGGTCTCGTTTCCTCGAGGTGAGCGTCCACCTTGACATGCTACCAGTGTGGTGTCTCTGCATTGCTTTAGCTCCGAAAGGTTTCGAGGCTTCAGCGATTCTGCGGCGTTGGCGGCGCCATCATGCCAGGGTGGCGCGAAGGTGGCAATGCCAGCGGAAGCCCCCTTGAAGCTTCAGCTAGTTTTGACTGCTTGGCCTTCTGTTCAAACATCTTGCTGCCTCGTGGTCCCCTGTAAACAACAAGAAACACGCTGAAGCCCTGACATTGGTCTGGGCTGCATCCAAGCCGAGTCCTAGCAGGACCGATCAGTTTGTACTTTGAAAGTGGCAAAGGTGAGGGCTGCGAGGAACATTCTCCTGCAAAGCTGGCGTGCCTGGTGGGGCCTGAGCTTCAGAATGAATGGAAAGCAAAATTGGCCGGGTTCAAGGAAGCTTGCAAAACATCACTCTCCTTCTCCTTCCCATGCATTTGGGTTCGCATGACTTGTTGGAGGATGAATCTCGCGTGTGACGTCGGGATGGTGCAGTCGGGCTGTGGGAATGCTGCACATGTGGCCGCTGTGGCCACGGAGAGCCACTTCGCAGCACAGGACACACTGCTGCTGTTGCGAGCGCGATGCATGCTTCCTGCTTACCACCGCCACCACTGCCACCACCACTGCTTGCTAGATTCTAGAACATACAAGAACGAGCGACTATTCCTACTTATACTGTTTTCTACACCTTTTACAACTACGTACTACTTCTACTCCTGCGACGACGACGACGACGACGACGACGGCTCCACTACCACGTTATCGTCTCCACCAGCAATGCTCAGACTTTTCGACACTACTGTGACACGAGTAGACTTTGGCCAGCATTCGGACATCACAGCAGTCGGGAGAGTAAGTTGCGGGCAGCCTGCATCATAGCACCTGCTTCAACTTGGAACTGGGACTGCCCAACACAAAGCACCACATAGCATCTGCTTCGGGCAAGCGCCTGGCATCATCGGCGCTGGAAGCGCCATTTGATGCTGAGCGTTAGCTGCAACACCGCCAAGTACCTGTGGCTCATGTATGCTGCATCATCATGCACTTTGCTCTTCTTCATCACAGCAAGCCCACCTGTGTTGCGGTGCCTGGTGGGTATCCCAAAGACCTCTTCATCGCACATAAGGGGGCAGCTGATCAGCTCCGCAACGTACGTTCCAAGTGCGCAACTGGTAATAAGACTCATAGTACTGCAGCATGTGTGGGTCCTCAGCTATGAAGAAGAAGAGAGGCACTAGCAATGATGATGCCACATGCAAAGGATTTAAAAAATGTACTCACATGACTGGAGGCTTCTGAGGCTTGCGCGACAGCCGCCTCGAGGGGTCTCTTTCAAGGCATTTCCGCTTGCTACATTGTAAGCATGTAGAAGCTTTAAGGGAAGCTGTAGTATGACACACCAACTTCGCTTCTCTAGGGCGGGCCTGGACTCCTTCCTCGCAAGTCATATCTGATCAGAGTATCCGAGCAGGGATCAGCATTGCTCAGTCCTTGCCCTCCTTTGCCGCCATCATGTCAGAATTCGCGACCTCTTGCTGTGCATAGCAAACGCATGGCATGCCGCCAAGTGTCCCATCCCGGACCTGAGAAGGCTTGATGCTGTAGAACTTCTTCCGGACCTTATGTTGGCACTACATCCTTGTTGCCACCATTTTCTTGCAAAACTCTTGGAGCCAGGCCCAATATGCCGACACAAGAGCCAGGATCACGAGTGTGAACAGGCCGCTTGCAAGTATGGCAACCATGATGCCTGCATGGCCGAAGTTTAGAGAACTTCCAGGCGAAGGTCGTCAAGCCCACCTGTGGGAAGGCCCTCCTCGCTTGTCTGCGCCGCCGCTTGAGGTATCTGGACTTCGAAGACTTCGAGCACTGCCCTGGCAGCTCTCGGTGATTGAGATGCTGGATATTGCTGAATGCTTGCCCTGGGTGCTTGCCACTAGCAGTCACTAGCAAGATCACCAACACGCATAAGTCAGCGGCCCTTGTTCCGGATTGAGAATGTAGTGAGAGGGCGAGTCCTGAGCAATTGTGTTCTCTTGTACCTTGCGTGGCGTGCTTGCAGTAGGGATCAATAGTGAGCCGGGAAGCACAATTGGTTCCCATGATGCCAGCAGACTCCACTGCACCTGCAGTTCGGATGGCTGTTGCAGCTGCAAAGATGTGGCCAACCTACATCTGGGAGCACCTGTTGTGACGTTCATGCTTCCGTCCTGGCTGCGCTGGATCGAAGCACTTGCGTCGCAAACGCAAACGCGATACCTGGAATGTGTGAGTCCGTGTGCACTGAGCCAATCGCGCACTGCAACAAACACAGCACATGCCAATGCAACTAGCTGAACTACCGCATTCTGGGCAAGAGCTGGGCACCATCCCGGATTCTGAACGCGAATCGAGGAGGCACCTGAACTATATGCTGATGTCAAGCATAATAGAGGAAACAAAGAAGTGCGGACAAACCGCAGCGCACAAACAATCTCACGGCTCCAATGTTCAGTGTTTAAGACATGGAAGTGCGATGCAGGCTCAACTCGGCCATTTCATCTCACTTGATGGATCGCTGATTCTCGTGTCTGCCCGATGATGTGCCATCCACCAAAAGCTCCCAAGCTTGTCGTCCGATCGTATGTCGCGATGCTTCCCCCACACGAACTTGAGAAGCCGAGAAAGCCTTCTGGAAGCAGACCCGCGGCCTTGTCCTGAACTGCCTCTGCTCGCCAGGTTTAAGCTTGCTCAATCTCGCTCACCTCGGCGTTGATGACCAACTCACATTCATACCCTTGTCATGCCAGAAGTTCTCGGATGCATGACATGCACAGCACAAGCATGCAGAAACTCCGTCTCGCTGCTGCCTCAGCTGGCTCAATTTTAGCTGCATCTAAGCTTGCAAGTAAGTGCCTGTCTCTGACCAGGCTCAAGACTCTTGATTTCTGATGTGACCTCCCTGCTGCTGCGCGACTGTGATGGTCAAGGCCACTTCTGCGAAGACCAAGCTTCCATTGGCCACACGCCAGGTGCGGATCTGCTCCGGGACCGCCGCACGTACATCTGCGCTGAATGCCAGGAGGGAGCCATTGCTCGTCAGGCGCCAGTCCCCGTCCCTCAGGAGCAGACTCAACATCTCTCCTCTCTCTCTCTCTCGCTTGAAACTCCTTGGACTTGAGCTTTCCTTTGCTGCCAAGCCGCGCGTTGCTGTAAGCAAGCGAGATGTTTTTGTCTTCGTCTTTGCGGGCGTACGCAGGGCGCCCGTCAACATCACCCACCCGTGCGTACCAGCCATCCAGCGCCTGTGCAGGAACGGGGGGCAGGGGTGTCACATGACTCATGTGCCGAGCCCTGTCTTTTCCTGGAGCTGGTCTGCGAGCCTCTTTGTGCGTGTCAGATGTGACGAGCACATACCTGGCTCCGATGCTCAGCCGGCGGAGATGGATCGGAAACGTGTCCTGGACAATTCCACTGTTCCCGGAGCGGAGACTGTAGGGTCCAGGGAGTCCCAGGTAGGGCTGCAAGTTCAGTGGTTGTGGATGGACGATACATCTGAATCTACGACTCTACGAGTTGCCCTCGCACCTGCCCGTGAGACTTGTTGTCGGCCGACCACTGCCATCCTGCAGCCAACGGAACATTGTCGGAATCATTGCTGAAGCTGCTGCGACCAAGCACAACATCTGGATACATCTTGGGCCCGACCTGGCTGCTGGATTTTTGCGAAGGCAAAGGCAGCTTCTGGGCTGTGCCCGCCGGTGAGTGCTTTGAAAAGGACCTGATGTTCTGGTTGAAGTGACATCTCTGAGACAATTTTAGATTCCGTGCCAAAGCCAATTTCAGTTGGGCCACAGCTCCGCCAGGGGGTCGATCATTGCGTCTGCCAAGGGCCAAAACCCAGGAATTTTCAGATGTCTTGTAGAACAGGGAGCAGCGCTGCACCCCTTCCAGCGTCATGCATATGCCACGTGCAAATGCGCTCAATCCAATCTGGCATGCTGCTGTCAGTGAAGATGTGCCAAGGCCTGCATCCTCTTGCACTTGTCTGTAGACGGCGCGCTTGTGGAGCTCGCCCGTCTTCATAAAATATCCGTTGCAGGACGGGCCCGACAGGCCCGATGGCGCACCTTGTAAGTGGAGGCCATCCGCCGGCGCCAGTGCCTCCACAAGCATGCCTGCCGCATAGGAGATGCCCACGGTCCAGCAGCCTGAGACTTTTGAAACTAACTAGGGAGCTCACAGATCCGTGCGAGCCAGCCAAGTCGGCCGAGCGCAGTGGGAAAATGTTGGAAACCCATGCTGAAACGTTTTGGCTTGGCACTCCTCCCAGCTTGTTTGTCTTTCGCAGATCCTCCCAATGGCTCCACCGCCATCAGAGTCCTCTTTAAGTGCCCCGAAATCTTGGGCTCGGCAAAACTCCCATAGGACCAAGCTGCAGAACAGGATCCCTTTTTGCGCAATCCTCCCTCCGACTTCACCGGTTCTCAGGTCACAGGCAGGGGCAAGGATCAGCCCTGTTGGCACCTAAAGCCGTCATAGGCCGTGTTGCACATCAGCCGAAAACACGTTCAGAAACGTTTCAGCCCCCATTTGAGTTCTTTTCGCTCCTCTTTCAGAGCCCCCGCATGTTCACACTTTCATGGACTACAGCTACAGACACGATTCTCATCTTAGGCCAGCTGATACACATGCGCAGCGGACACAAAATTTAACCAAGAGCGCCCAACACAAAGTAGGCCTCATCTTCCCTCGAGGGATTTCATTTATGGTCAGACTGGTTCAGCTGGTTCGTTGTGTCGTCTGGGCAAGACCGGAGCAAAGTCGGCGGCAGTGGCACGCGCCATCGTATAACAGGGCATGCTTCCACAACCCTCAACTGCTGGCGTGCATGGGCTGCCCAGCAGCGCGGGAGACGCGAAGGATTTCGGGCATGCGGCTCCGGGCATGTAGCCATGAACCCCTGTTGCGATGTTGGTTCGCTGCGGGAGATGACCCAAGCAGCTCGGGCCTCGGTCAGTCGCTCCCTCTTGGGACTTCTTGAGATTGAGCTAAAAACAAACGACTACACGCTAAACCGCGCTGCTCATAGACACTTTGTGTGGAAAAAACCGGCCTGGCTGTAGAAGAGGTTCGCCGATCCTGTGGATTTCATGTACCATGGCCGACCTTGATGGTCTTCAGGTCTCCGAAGATACTCTCCATTCACTGCGGCGTTGATAACTCCCATCCACCCAGAAACTAATACGGCCTCACAGCACGAGACCCCGTGCGACCACTCGTACGATGCAGAAGTGCTCACGT
Organism: Symbiodinium natans; assembly: GCA_905221605.1. NCBI lineage: Eukaryota > Dinophyceae > Suessiales > Symbiodiniaceae > Symbiodinium > Symbiodinium natans. The sequence continues at coordinate 270,313 of CAJNDS010002755.1, read as the reverse complement.
GGCACATGGCCCACATTGTGCCAAGTTCAGGACTCACAGGACAGCTGCAAGTGACTCTATTTGACTTTCTTATGAATAATTAAGCTATATATAATTATATACTGACTAATTATGTCGAGTTTGTATCCGGTTGTATCCAGGAAGCTGACGGCGCCCAGAGCTCCTCCACAAGCTGTAAGGAAGGTAGCGGCATGCAAATGCGCTTGGAGAAAAGGTCCAAGTGCCACTGCAACGCGCCTGCGGCCGAAGGGTAGTTTACGGGTAGTTTACACGGAACTCTCAAGTTGCTGAGTTGCGTACAATCTTGAGTACAACAGCTTCACACGGAGCTTCGCCGGAGCTTCACACGGAGCTTCACAGATAGGGAATGCGGCGGCGGCTACACCTTGAGGTGGTTCCATCTCCGAAGCAGCTGCCGCCAGAGTCTGCCCTTGAAGCGAAAGCTGCCACTCGGAAGAGAGTAAGTTGAAAGAGACCTGCCCAGCACAAATACTTGCATCCGGCTTGCCTGCACTTCGAGTCACTCGAAAATCACTCCGATAACTTCACCAAGTAACGGTGGCAAAGTTGAGGTAAGCGCTTGTGCCCTCACAGCCCGGCAGCGGAAACTTCAGGCAGGAAGCCCGCACCGAACGGCCGCTTCTTGGCAGCAACAGTGTTCGTTGGTTCAGGAACTAGCTAGGGTTGCTGTGGCCTGCTTGCAGAATCTGGCTGCTTGAGGCCAGGAATGTACGACATTGCACAACGCTGCTCCCTAAGCTGGCCTAGCGCTAGCGGCAGGACACTTTCCTGTGCTCCTAGTACGAGTACTGCAGTAGTACTGCATCGGGAAGTGCAGCAAGGTGGCAATGCGAGGACGTACGATGGCCTGCCACTCAAGCCATACGAGCCGAAGTCGACCAGCTCATAATCATCTCAGTTGACATTTTGCTCTGCTTTGCTCTGGGGCTTGCTCGCAGATGCATAAAACATCGTCGTCACCTGTGGCTGCCATCCCTTGACGGGCATTGGTCAGCTGGGCGGGGGTCTTGAGGCAAGGCACCAGCGAAGTGAGCCAAGTGTGGCGGCCAACCAGTGAAGGTCAGCCGTGGCGGAGGCGGCCTCGCAGCAACGACTAGCGGCACTTCTTGTGGTCGGCCTTGGTCATCGAGCACCTCTGAAGGCGCATGATGCGTGGATCAATCAAGCCCAGAAAAATGCACTCGCACGCGCGCGCATACACACACACACACACACACACACGAAACTTCTTTAGCGACTCCCGACCTGCCATGGACCCTGCAGCTCCTGAGGGGTGCAGGCGCAAGCTGCGGAGTGTGCAGTTCCTGTGCCCAGCCCCTTGGCAGCAGAAAGCTGCCAGCCCCCCAAATCTGGGCTGTAAAACCTTCGGACGGCAAAGCGGGATCACGAGAAAATCTTCCACATCCCCATCATCTCTACATTTGGTATAGAATCCTTTTTGGAGTGGGGGGTGACAATGTCAATGTCACGATTGCAGCTGCGAGACAGGTGCCGGGACTCGTCCGGTTTCTCGTAAGCAGGTCGCCCTGCCAGGTCAAAGGTCCGGCGGTATTCGCCGCGCTCTTGGCTGCCTGGACCTTTCGAAGGGCCTGCCACCTCCACGGACAGTGGAGCATCTCGTGCGCACGCAGGCACAATGCTGAACTCATCTGCTCGGAAGCCAAAGCAGTCAGCTGTAAGCCGGTCAGGGCGGAGCACTTGACTGTCACAGGCCGCCAGAGTGATGGGCTTCTCATCGCACGGAGGATTCTCGCAGGTGGAGCGCATGAAGGCCCAGGACGTCGACTCAAGTCGAAGTATTGTTGTTCCGTCTGCTGGCCCATCTCCGCAAGGGGATGATGCCGACAGTTGGTAAACCGGAGTGCTCACAGATCGTCCAAGGACAATGTTTTCAGTCACCTGCTGGAGGCAAAACTCCCCCTGAAAATCCAAGCCTCGCGCAGCTGCTCCAGACACGTGCAGAGACGTCGGGAGAGGAACATCAAGGATTTGAAGGCCCTGCTCCGTCCGTGTACCAATGTTGCATGCCAGCTTGAGAGCAGTCGGGCTTGCATCCTCCAGGGCTGCATCTGACACTCTCTCTATCATGTTACACTTTCTTATGGTATCTATTGCTGCTACGTTGAACCGTTGAAGATGCAGAGCTCCTGTTACATATCGCTGTACTGAGCCCTGCGGGCCTCTCCGGGGCAGGAGGCGTAAGAGCCCGAGGGCCCCAAGGAGCGTGAGACCTGCCAGGAGCGCCTCGCCGCGCTGTATGCCAGGTACTTGGAGGAGTCGGGCTTGACATAAACCTCAGAAGCGCCCATACAAAAAGGGAGATCCCCTGCTTCTCTCTCTCTGCCGCGCCATCCCCTAGGGTCTTGCTACGCAAGGGCACGAAGAGCAGGCCGGGCTCTCAGGAGGCTCAAAATGACCGCAGAACCTCCCTCATTCGCCTAGCCCACTCCATGGGACAAGAACTGACCTCGACAACCACACTTTGGGCCGCCAGGTCTCGACTGAAACACGGGCACTGAGCCTTGCAGACTGACTGAAACTCTCCTGCAATCAACAGTCTCACCGAAAACGTCCTGCTCAGAAGGTTGGTCACAACCACTGCACACACATTCATCAAGCCTGAGTCATGCGTCTCCCAATGCAGCCAGCCATCACATCGCCGCAGCGTGCTGAGAATCAGGGTTCCATCCGGCCGCCGACTTACAATCCAAATTTCTTGCCCAAGAAAAGTGCCCTGTACATCACGCCAACGTCTCCCCAAGTGATGGCTCTCAGAGACCCACTGGACATTGTACCGACACTCGAGATCTCCCATTCCACATGAGCTCAGCCAATCAGGAAGGTAGGACGCCCATAGCTGCCTGTCATGGGCCGTGACAGGTTGGATGCCTCGCTGCTCCAGGAATGAGAGCAACCTGCGATGCCCAAAGTTTTGAGGTCCAGTCCTCGCCGCCCTGGCACCTTGTAGTCTAACTGAAGATCGAAAATGGAGCACAGCCTGAGACATCATGCCCTCTCTGTCACGCCGGAAAACATGACCAGCCCAATCCCACACCATACGAGCATGCAAGTGATCCCACCTCTCTGAATAGCACCACAGCCAGAGCTTACACGCGTGGCGAGAGTGAGAAATACCCTCAGGAACAGGATTGCTGAAATGAGCTGCAACTCTCAGCATCCAACTGATCAAAGTGACATGGCCAACACGAAGCTTTCTGAAATTTGCATCACTGGCAGGAACAACGCACAATAACCACCTGATGGCCGAGGTAACCAGCGAAGAAAACATCTGGAGGCGCTTTCGTCTCGACACTCCGAGGTGACCCAACAAGATCTTGTTAGAGACATAAGCTGCCATCGCCCTCCGCATAAGATCGGACATGATACTTGTGTCGTCATCCTGAAACCTCAACATGATGCCAACAAATCTTGCCTGCAACTCGTGAGGCAGGCCTGGCAAACACTCCAAATTCCCAGGTGCAGTCAAGCCCAGAGTACATGTTTTCTTGACATTGATGCGCAAGCCCAAACTAGCCAACGTAGATACGACAGTCGGCATTAACCTCCCAAACTGAGAGGGGTTCAAGAAGAAAAGTGTAGTGTCATCCACAAACCAGATGCCCCACATACTGAATGGCCCCGCATAAAACGGAGGGGACTCACCGTCAGCTTCCCACGACTCTGTCAGGACATCAAATCTGTCCGAGACGAGGTAGCTAAAAAGCACCGGTGAATGTGTCGCACCTTGCTGCGTGCCAACGCACTGAACTTGAGTCCACTCCTGGTCGAACAAATGAAAAACCAAGGTTGAATGGGACAGAATGTGCTGAATGACTTTGGCAGACTTGCCAGTAGAGCTACTCCATCGCTTCGCCAACCATTGGAGCACAGCCGAAATCTTCAGACTGTCATACGCCCCCGAGATATCCAATTTCACTGCCACCACAGGAGCCCCCATGATGACAGCTTCCCTGACAGCAACAGAAGTCAGAAACGCAGCATCCGCCACTCCCCGGCCCCGCACCGAGCCAAAACAGGACTTGGGTGTGGGCCACGTGGCTAGCAACCGCCGAATACACAACTTCGCCAACAGTTTGACCAGGACCTCGCCGAGCACAATGGGGCGCAGCATAGCTGCATCGAGAACTTGAAGCTTTTTCGGCAGGAGGATCACCCATCCAGTCAACAAGTCCTGCTGCATGAGCAGGAGCGGATCCTGCAGAATATCATCGAGGATGTGTTTCAAGCTCTGCAAGCCTCCCTCATGGACAGCCATGGACTTGAAGAGCTCCACACTGATTTTTGACACTCCCGGGGTTTTATTCGCTTTCATCGAGGACAAGCAGTCAGAGATCTCCCCGACAGAGAAGAGCCCCTCGTCTGCATCGCACAAACCAGCCAAAACACCAGACACATCAACGTGGGCATCACTTCCAAACTTAGCACGAAAATGCTCGGCAACAAGATCAACCACCTTGCCCTTATCTCCACCATGCAACATCACCATGGGCCACAACGCAGCATGCAAGCTGTCACGCTTGGTGATGTGTTTTCTGGCAACCCAGTCTCCACTGGCCGCCCTATCAACCAACTCACGGTTCCAAGCTTGCTTCGCTGCAGCTCGGGCTTTTGAAATGTCAAAAGACAACTTCTTCCTCTTGGCCGGCTCGAAGCACGTGGACCTTGTCCTGAGCATGCTCTTGACCTCAGGAGGGTCAACATATCTTAAGGACCGGCGCGGGACCGTAGCACGACCAGCAAGGGATTTCAACGATGTCAAGCGGTCATTGAAGGGCTGCTCCAAAGAGGCCGACTTGCAGAAGGCTTCAACCTCATCTGGCCTGTTGACATACATTTTTCGCGGAATCCGTGACCAGTACGCTGACCTCTTCTTGCGGCATGATGGCACCAGCATAGGGAGCAATGCGTCACACATCACACAAGCATGGTCAACTCCCAACATGCTTTGAAGATCAGGCCTGACAACATAGTCACCCCAAGGCCCCTCGTCCTCAGGGTTCACATGATGCACCAGAGATGCAAAGGAATTATTGCAAAGGACATAGTCCAAGGTTTTATGTCTCCATGTCACATCTTTGTTTCGAGAAAGGGTGGCAACCCCAAGCATTTCCAGCATGCTTAGCACAGCAAAACCTCTCTCAGAAGACGCTTCCTCCCGGTGAAGATCAAAATTCAAGTCCCCAAGGAATACAATAGGCAGCTGCTTGTCCACTAACGGCATGAGAGAAGACACAAGGCTATCGCACGCCTGTAACATATCATCGTGGGGCCGCCCTGAGTGCGGCAAATGAGCATTGACCAACACAACCTGTCGCTGCATCAGTTGGACGTGAACTGAAACATGGGAGTGGCCGACTTGAAACCTGCTCCATTGCCCCTCCCACATCTCATCAAAACAAAAGGCTAATTGACGGTGACACCCACTGGGCCTGCATGTGAAAACCACAAAGCCCACTGCCACCTGACATGCAACTGCATTACTGTCGTCATCACGAGGCCTGCATTCTGCATCACCCTTGGGAGCAGAGCACTCCTGCAAAGCAACAATGTGGGAATCAACCTCTGCGTCTTCAAGAACTTGCAGAGTCCGGGTCCAGGATTTACCTTGAGTATTCCAGGAAATGAGCTGTAAGAGAGAATTCTGGTGGCGCTGCGTTTCAAGCAATGGTGAAACAGAATTGTTTCCAAGTCATGCGAAATGTACCCTCCACAGCACAGCAACATCCTCCACTGTACGGTTTGTAAAGGCTGCGATCTGTTGGAGGTCAGCAGCAACAGTCACCGACGTCTTCGCATCACTCAGGATGATTTTCTCATGCTGAGAGACCGCTGCTTCTGTCAACCTTCGGGTTATCTGACTCTCTCCCAAGAACGTGCGAGCCCGATTCCACGAACCCACAACCAGATCCTTCTTAGCAAGACCGAGTTTCGACTCAAGAAAGTGACTCAACATGGCGATGGCTTTGCATATCTTGCGCATGTACGGGGGCTTGTCCAGAGTCACCCACCATGATTCTGGCAACACTGCACGGATGGCGTCTCTTGAGCTTATCTGGGCATCCCGCTTGGCCTCATTTGTAGCACAGGAGTTTCCACAGAGCACAATTTTGCCTGCTTCTGGCTTCCTGCCAAACAAATCAATCTTCTGCACGCTCTCAGAGAGCCCATGCGCACTCAGAATGGAATTTAACTGCTCGGACACAGACTCTCTTGACCTCCCAGCCTTCCAACCACCAACAACAAGGTCAAAGGACTCCTCCTCGACAGGCGGGACTGCTCGATAGTCACGGGACATCCCCGGACTGGTGGGAGACACCGGCGCGGACTCACTGATCTTCTTTTGCAACTCCAAGATCTCCGCTTGCAGACCGTCCATCCTTTTGGTGTGGGCCTCATCCATCTCTGTGATGGAGACTCGCGTCATTGCATTCTCCCTCTCCATGTCTGACATCTTCTGATCCTGGGCGACCTGCCCATCCTGTAAGCATCGGAGGGAATGGGTGATGGGGTCAAGATGAACAGCAAGCTGCGATGCCAAGGAAGCGGAGATGGCATTATGGATTGTGGTAGCAAGATCAGAATCAGTGGTCTGGATGACTTGTCGTTGCCTCTTGGCAGGGGAAGCATCCCCTGGCTCGGAGGCCAGAGCAAGCTGGTGATCCCCTTCGTCAGCCATTTTGACTAGAGACTATCAACACTCCCTGTAGCCGAAATGCTTGTAGCCATTTTGATCCCCTGCTTCACAAGACCCATTTTTAAATGCAATCCAGAAGCACCGTGCCTCAAAAACATGCTCAAAACCCGCAGAACGTCTCTCTTCCAACCACATGCAGCTGCGACGTGCCCACATCATGCCGGGCAGCTGCACGATCGTGCTGGCGAGTGGCCGTGATGATGTATTCCTTACGCTTCGGAGCTTCCATGCTTGCGCCAACGTGTTTTCTGCTATGAACTCACGGCCATGGTTGCGACTGAAAGCGATTCAGGCAGCAGTCCCCGTTGATCGACGTAGACCAGCCCGAAGCGCCTGTCACGCAGACAGCGCTGGGCTCCACTTCGGTGGGGTCCAGGTCACTGACCATGACTGGCTATATGTGGCCGAGTCCGGGCTTCATATGCTCCACTTGCCGTCTGCAGGGCTTGCAGGGGCGCGGCAGGCTGGATGCGGACATCTCGCATGTCCATGAAGGCATCTGAACGCATTTGATCCAGAGCACAGAGCTGTGCTGATGCTTGATGCTTGATGCTTAGTGGGCTTAGTGGAGCGTATTCCGAGTGTACTGCCCAGGCTGGCAACTGGTGCCAAGTGTTTCTGAAGTAAACACTTCTGGGCGTGATCTGCCAATCTTGGGTAATCGAGTACTTGAAGCGTAGACTGACGAGCTGCGGGCAGCACCGGATTCCCAATGTGGCATTGCAACATGACAGTTCGCACAGTAGGACTGCTGAGCATCACGCCATTTCCACAAACCAGGGCGAAGCCACTGGCACCGAAATTGTTGCAGGAAGCGCCACCATGATGTGCCTCTCCAAGAAGCTTTGCAGGAGACACTGTAGACATGTCTGCCTTTGCGAGGTTAGCGGTTTGCGCATGGTTGCCATGTTGTCAAACGTTCATGTGAGGCATGCACCGGCATTGCCACAAAAACAGGGGTGTGCCTGAACTTGGCCGCATACCTCGTCCCGGCCGATGAGCAAAACCCCTCGGCAGCACAAACATGAAGAGCAAGAATCGACTGCACAGCGCCTCGCCTGTGAACTCCACGTGTCAACCAGCTGAGAGCAAAGCTGTCGCTATCTGGGTCCAGCCACTCACCCTCGATGGTCATTTGGAAGGGTGAGCCTGTGGCAAGATGCAGACTGCTCGAGATGCTCTGTGTGGCTCGCAGAGAAGACTGCCTGCATAGAGCTTCTCGGGCGACGTGGTCAGACCTAAGAGCGGCAGGAAAGGAACATGAGGTCATTCAGTGAATGTACATGAAATTAACATTTTCGTTGTCTTTTTTGAATGCGGCAAAGTCTCGATCCAGTCGAGCCAGAGGGCAAGGCTTCATGTTGCACTGCTCGGTCTGCCAACCAGCTGAGCTGGAACTGTGATGTGATCAAGTGCAACTACATCAGATGAAGCTTGTTGCAAGCAATGGGGTCCGCCAGCGGTGCAAGCAGCTTCAGTTGCCTTCACCAGCTCGGACTGACTGGGGCATGCCTGGCCACCGCCCGACGCCTGTTAGCGCTGGACCATACAAGGATGTGCAGAATGCAAAACATAATGTACGTCATGTCATCGCCTCGTGGAGAATGCCACGCCTCATCTTGACCTGACAGGCATTGGCACCCCACATCTCTTCCCCCCAAATATTAGAACACCCCTAATACTGACCCCAAAACCTGATCCCGTAGCCTATTAAAACCTCTACCGAACTAGGGGAGGATGGGGGTTAGGGGGGACGGAAGCCTGAAGAAGAAACTGAGCCCTGACTCTGAAAGCCCCAAACCCTCAAAGCTCAAGTTCCTCTCAGTCCCTGGGCTTGGTCTCCCAGCAAGCTACAATACGGACGGGCTGTTTCTTCGGATAAGAACCCCCCTCCCCCAAAACCAAACAACCAAACACCCTTTGCGGGTTTTGGGGGGGTCTTAATACTACCGGGAGGAGGGGGACCTTTAATATGAGGGGGAAGGGATTCTACACTAAGTTGTGACCCTCGGCCTCGCCACCGCCACAAGCTTTTGTGCACTCAGTCACGACCCACCAGTCTGTGACCTGCAGGCGTTTTCAGCAGCATTGCAGCCATGAATGTACATGAACTTGCTCAATTCTTGCAAGCATTCGCCTTGCGAACTTGATGTCTTTTGGCCACACGAAGAAGTGTCAGGTACAATCTACAACGTCACAATCCCACAAGTCTCACAAACAACACACTCACAGTCAGCAGCGCTGGCAGCGTGTGCTCCCAAGACTTCTTGGAGCTGATACTTCTTCTTCAGCTGACCTGCTCAAAGCACGACCAGCGTGACAAGAGATGCTGCCAAAGATACCAAAGCCTCCAACTACTCATACTCATGGATACTTATGACTTCTGATGCTCTGTAGGCGCCAAGTGACGGAGCTTCTCCACATCTATCTGGCATGCCTCAGCCAAATCCATCTGGCCAGGAAGTTGGAAGAGGATGTTCCGGGCATCCACGCGGCGCTCGAACACGAGATCCTGAAAAGGATTACGGTTTAGGGTTCCTCCCCCCTTGTGCGCCATGTGCAAGCCTGTTCTTAAGGGCCAATGGCATCTCACCCTTGTTCCTGGTACACAGCCAAGCTTCAGAAAGAGAAGTCTGGCCCGTAGGGCGCTGGTGGCACAGGAAGCCACCATCGAGCTGCTCACGACCTTGCAATCCTTTCTTGGAGCTGCCGCTTTGCTGCCCCAAGTCGTGGATGATTCGGCCAAATATTGACAAGTTCTCCTCAGAGTTATGCAGGGGAAGGGAGAAGCCGTCCACAATCAAAGATGCTGCGCGTTGAATCTGGTGCTCTACGTCTGCCTTGACCACGCCATCTCTGACCCTGTCCAGCGGCATGTATAAAAACCTGCTGCGGTGGTTTGACATTCCAAGCACCTCTTCACCAAAAGTGGGCACCAAGAAGCTGTCCTTCCAGCCCGTGTTGATGCAAACTGAGCCATACGGTAAGAAGGCCGAGTAGAACAGTGCTGTGCCGATGCCAGTGACCATTATGTCGGTGTTCTGCAGAAGCTCCAGCTGGTTCCAAAAAGGCTGCACTGTTGACCAGTCGACGAAGCTGACGTTCATCAATTGCTTTCCTTGTACTCCTGTCTCTGCAAGGTCCTTCATGGCCGCCACTTCCCCTGAAGTCATCCGTTTGTTCGCAGTGATGATGACTTTCAGTACTTTCTTGGCAGGTTTGGAGGAGCTCTTGGGGGGTGGAGGCTCCAGGCCATGCGCTTGATAGAGTCTGTCTGCAAACTGGCCAACAATATCTCGCCCGTATGCTGAGGACTCCTCAGCCAGGCTGCTGTCTCTGGTTCCGGGCAAAGAGAGGTAGGACGCATACTCTCCCATGTGCGCGCTGCCGCTGACCAGGTGATCAAAGAGCAACGCGGCGTTGGCACTGAGTAGCTGGTCCCAAAGCTCGTTCACCCGAAGAAGCTCCTGATGATGATTGCTCTTGCCCCCGAACAATCGAAAGGCCTCTTCCATCTGACAAGCTGTGCCAGTGTAGATCCCTGCACCTGCCACATGCAAACAGGGGCACTAGATTGTCACTGGATGCCAATTGATGCCAAGCCTTGTTTTAGCGCCCCACTTTATCTGCTTCTGTTGCACTCCCCTCTACACGTCTGGATGCCTGACAAGCCGAGAGCTTGAGATGGCCCCTTCCTTAGCTTGGCCAAGTTGGAAGGCTTGAAGACGAACTGCTGAGCCCAGAACACGACTACCCCCCCCCCTCCCCAATTCGCGCTCACACATTTTATGTGGAAGCGGGCGGCTTGCAATCCAAGCCAGCCGTGTAGTTGGACATGATGGCCACAGGCGTAAAGGCATGATTCTCCAACCCAAACCTGCACACACGAGATGTGCCGATCCTACTCTGTTTTAGGAAGCCCACTCCGTGCGCTCAGAAAGTGGCCGCTAAGCTGCTGCGGCTAAATCGATCTTTCTCAAAGACTTGGTTTGTCCAAGGCATCACCAACTCGCAACTCCAGCGACATCAACAATCAGTCATGCAATCATGCATGAGTGCCTGCCTTGCCAGCGAGACAAAGGCGGGATACAATCCATCAAATAGCGCGTGCGCCCAGCGATCTTGCCACAGTGCTCGAAAGAGGACGCTCAATCCAGGACGGTGGTGCAGCGTCAGATTTCCTGGCGTTACAGCGCTGACATTGGGCTCCGTCTGAATCTTGTGTCATGTCCTTGCCGTGACCTATGCATGCAACTCAGCAGCCTTGCGTAAGGCCGTAAGGCAAGCTTTCAGCAAGCCGCTCTGGCGATTCTTCTCCGCTCCTTGCATCTAAGCGGCTGGCGTACTCTTGCAGCTCGGAGAGGGATGAGAAGCGCTTAACGCGGACAGCGACAGGGTTTTCCACTTTAATGGCGGGCATGTCCCAGTCACCTTGACGCTCTGAACTAAGATGTGGGCAGCACGATTCGAGATGTTTCAAGAACCAGTGTTGCAAGCAATCTTGCAGCACGCGAAAAAATGGCGTCTAGAATAGCGTGGCCGAGAAACTGATTGCAGGATCTTGTGGTCTGTCATCATCTAGAAGCAGCAGGGTGATCACCCACAGCTTGTCATCCTTGTCATCTGCTGGAGCCAAGTACGCGCAGTGGAAGATGCAGGACTGATCATATCCAGGTGTGCCCTGGCACTGGTAGCTTGATTCCAGTGTGTCTTTGCATTTGGACAGCTTGCCACCAACACTCCTCGGCGCTTTGCACTTCAAGCAAGCCCCCCTCCACAGCAAGGGCAGCCACGTCCCAGCATGAAAACACCAAGGCATAATATTCTGTCAGTAGTGGCAATCGGTCAGTGAGATTCAGTCAGGCATAAGCTGGGCATAAGCATACCCCCAAGGGGACTCAATCACTGAAACAGCCCTGGGCTTTGGGTGGCAAATGGGATCGTGGGGTCGGAGCAGCAGAAGCTCTTCATGCCCAGAAGCCAAGAACCTTCACGTGAACCGATGGAGGAGCGTGAGGTGTGCGCCAGCTCGATCTCAGCTGAACTGCCTTATGTTCCAAGGCTAGGCTGGCAGGATCTTCCGAGACTCTGAACAGCATGACGCCATCACACAAGGCGTCCTATCACATGTAGAGTATAAGAGGTGGATAAACGGGATAAAACGTCATCAGAGGCGCTGATTTGCACTTGGCGCCGCAGCAAGTCCTTTCCGAGAGCTCCTTGCCAGGGCTCTCAACCGTGTTGAAACAGAAAACTCAGCATTCTTTGGCAGGAGCCGGTCCTTGGCAAGTCGCAAGCACTTGGACAAGGAGGTAGCAGCTCAGGGCATCCTTTGGCACGCCAAACACCATGTACGTAGGTGGCTACCTGGGCACGTCAAGTTTCAAGCTCCTTTTGGGGCTATATCCTGCGGGCTATCCAGCAATCTGCCTCTACAGCACTTGATTGTGCTAGAATCATGCACCGATATTGCAGACAAGCTGCGGAAGGCCTGATGCCAGGCACGCTGCCCGGCTAGCGACCCAACCCTTTTGATTCGTCCGTACCATGCCGGCAGAACTCACAAAATGCAAGTGCTTGGCAGCAGTATTAGCTCATGCAGCAGCATGGAATTAGGGGGTCTACTCCATGCTGGATGACCTACCTTCATCTACACCTTCAAAGCACTTCCGCCCTTGTCCTGTCCCTGCTTACTAGTGCCAGTGCTTATAGGCTGTCAAGATATGTCAATGTCTGCCGGGGGTTGCCAGGCCAGGACTGCTCCGGAACTCTAGGTAGTTATCCTGATCACATCACCGAAACAAGGACTGCAACTTGAACGTCAGAGCCCGAATCTCGCAATTGACCAGGCCTCACAGTCTCGCCTTGTGGCCACTGAGAGTGTCCCCAGGAACACCGTGTAGTCATCGGCCCTAGACACAAACCAAGACAACGAAGCCCACAGCACCTACTCACTTAGCCGAGAACACGGCGAGCTGCAACTGCTCTCGACACCGCCGCACCAGCACACCTGGTGATACGCATCATGGCTTGGGAGAGCGCTACGAAGCTGCTACTAGCTGCCAAGGCTGGCCAAGGGCTGCACATTGTAAGTCCCTTCCACACTGATCAAGATGTCCCACTCCTCGTGCGTTCCGTTCCTGCGGCTTCTGCAAGGCATGAGCCCGGACAATCACAAACCACGCACGCATGCACGCACGCACGCACGAACACAAGTCGAGCAAACTCACACACTCACACTCTCACTCTCTCTCGCTCTCTGTCCCTCACACTCTCTCTCTCTCTCTCTCTCTCTCTCACTCACTTCTTCTACCCAGCGCAGGTGTCCCCCCAAAGGGAAGACACCGGCCCCGACGGCCCGCTGCTTCGTCCACTCACTCACTGTCGCTCACTCACTGTCACGCACACTCTGTCACTCACTCAGAATATCACTTGCACATGCTCCCGCACGCTTGCAGTCTGAATGTGCGAGCACAGCCAAGGGCGGCACGCAGAAATTGCAGATCCCGATCGGAAGTCAATCTGCTGTCGGCTTCAGTCGGCTTCATACGGAATCACAAGCGACAAAGCAGCGGGCGTCGGAAGATCGAAAGAAGAAGCGCGAAGTGCGCGAGTATTCCACAGGCAAGCAGGCAAGGCCTGGAGCCTGCGCGCGGAAGGAGTGGTCGTCGTGGCCTCAGTTAGGCAGCTGTCTTTATTCAGGGTCTGAAGTAGGATTCAAGTTTCCCTATTCCTTGGAACTTTCACCCACTCGATGCTTGACTCTAGGCCAGAGGGGTCCTTGACTTCGCTTGTTCAGGCTTCTGCAGCTGAAGGGAAGGAAAGACAGGACCGCCCAAGCCTGGTTAGCAAATCCTTGTGTGACAGTACAGCCCATGAAGCCCTATATCCATCCCTTCTCGAGCCCAAAGCTCGAGTTGCCTGAAACCTCCTGAGGAGCCTCTTGTGGGGCCTCCTGACGCATGAGCCCTCAGGAACCAAGGTCCTCCGCCTACTTGTATTTGGCCACTGGGTTCTTGACCGCACTGACTTGCATGCACCCCACGTTCTGCGGAATGATGCGAATCCTGCAGAGAGCATGAAACACCAGCAAGGTGATTGAACACAAAAAATCAGAATCTTGCGACACAAACGTGCCTGTCTTCTGTGGCCTAAGATGCCAGATTTCTGCAGTACTGATGCCGAGCTCCCAGGGTGCGCACGTAGTATGCGAACTCCGAAAGTCTGAAATGATGATGGAAACCGACGCAGCCCCCACAGACTTGAAGGCAAGTTGCCAAGCCGATGCCGGGGACTGTGACCGTACCCGGTACTCCAGGATTGATGACGAACCTCTTCATTGTGACGCCACACGAGTCACATGAGCAACATCCAAACGCCCGATTGTCATGCGCAGCCGATTTGAATCCTAGCCACGCTATAAATCGTCAAATCCTCACCTTTTCGAGAACCCTCCACAATGAAAGAAAGGGCCTCATGGAGCCAGCGTTTTGGGGTCCGTTCACTTGCAAGGAGCCGATGCTGATCCAGCCCACACAGGTACTTGCCTTGGTAGCTCATGGATGAATGACCACTCTGCCAGCTTGCAGACGACGAGATGTCATCTCGCCGCTCGCTGCGTCTCAGCTGAAGGCATAGTGTCGATCGCAATAGCACACGGTATACTTGTCTGCCTGGAGGACATGCAAACAAGTCTTGACACCCATGCTAAACTCTGTCGCGCCCCTTGCCAGGCGCGAACTTGCAACATCTTGCAACCAAAGACTGCTGGCCGCTGTGAAGCTCCTTCGGACCGCATCTAGGCTCCGAACCCGCGTGACTGCAATGCCTGTCGAAGCTGAGTGCCGACATTGATGAGGGCATCCGGATACGCAAGAAAACCTTCCCAGCAACCCCCACATCCCACGATGCTCCGTGCTGTAGAGCTGCCGGTCCAGATCAGCTCTCGTCCAGAGCCCCATGAACCGGAGGACAAGGTGGAAATCGGTGCTGGCTCGCACTTCCCAACCTTGCGCCAACTTGGCATGAGCTCCAATAATCTCAATACGACAGTGCTTCTACTGGGTCCCCAGCTCCACTCTCCAGGCACGTAATGCCCATGACCTGGCTTGGGGTCAGCGGCATGTTCTTCTTCACTTACAGCCCGAGGATCTGCAAATATTCCATATACTCTATGCTTAATGTCAGCTGAGTACTAACTGTCGGCTTGCGGTTGTGTGCGAATCTGGCAAAGACAAGTAACCTCTGCCAACAACCGTCATATTTAGTATTCAGTATGACTTCAGTATCCGTCCATTGCTTGCAGCTTGATGGAAACTCTGTCCACTGCAAGATCAACAGAGGCGTACCCCTTTGTTGGTTAAGCTCTGCGGGTCTCTGTGGTCTGCAAGGCACATGCAAGCAAGGAACATGGATCCCAGAAGCAAAAAGCTAGAGTCACAGAGCGTGTAAGTCCCAGACCGAACGGTGCAGCTGCGTAGTGTCACAGGCACCTGGTGAGAGGTGAGCCAGGCGCCATGTTGTACATGCCCATGTGTTATTGCTGTCACGAAGCTCTCGTGCGTGATAATCTTTATGCGTGGCCACGGATCACCTGAAGCGGATCACACGCGTAGACCGGGGAGCACATGGCAAAGCACTCCCTCTGCAGTGCAGGTAAGCTCTCTCGGACATCATCAGAGAAGAACGGATCCACAATACTCGAGCTTGCGCACTGCGTACTTTGAGCAAGTGCCCGTGTGCAAGCACGTGTGCATGCGATGAATCAGGCGTGCAAGCGTTCTCGCTGCGGGCATGCCTTAAGTAAAGCCGACGTGCACGAGTGCAAGCTACTAGTAATTACTTGTAGTGCGAAAGAGCCGGCATGCACACAGGCGTTTCTTCATGCTGCGCGCGGCTGCCGTTAGGCCCGTGGCCGATATCAAAGTCACTGGCCAAAGGCACCCGCAGTGAAAATGGCGTTGACACAGTAGCTGCCCAGTTCTCGGCGACACAGCAACCCAAAGCTGCGTTGGCAACTAGTAGAGCGGAAGGCTTTCAGGCAAGTGGACGCAGGTGCATGAGCTGTGGCCCCGGCCGTCGAGTAAGACACAAGGCCACCTGTGAGAGGAACTGCAAGGCCGACATTGTCCGCTGGCATGACCTTGTCTGACATTGAGAAGTGCATGTTTGGTCGGGGAGGTTCTCAAAAGTCTCAGAGAGCTGGACGCAGCGCTCATTTGAGCACAGATCTCGACCATAACACCAGACCTCCACAGGATCAAGCTGCTCAGGCAGACTCATGGCAAGATGGCGAAATCTGCTGTGCCAAGCCCATCACGTGCATTTCCACAGCTGTCTCCAGGGTGAGGTCAGGGATGTGGGTCGGAACGTGCCTCAATTGGACTGAGCTGCCTGATGCATTGCTTGCCAAACACGCATAAAACTTACATGAGCTTCTAATCTGCAGCTGCGTGATAACCGCTGAAAAGCTAAGCTGCACCAAGTTTGGCCCCATCTCAGTGACCTGGGTTCATTCGCAGCTGATCACAGCCACGTTGCCTCTACGCAGGCTCAGGGAACTGGATGGACCCTTGCGCTTGCTTGTAGGTCTTAGCCACTCTGACAAGGCGACGCGCGAGCATGACAAGCATTTCTCAAGCCATTGCAGGTCGGCGGCGGTTTCGACCGTGGTTCCGATCCCCCAGCATCGAGGAAAGAGTCTTTGTCGGTCGGTAAGTTCCTCAACATCCTGCGATTCGGCCAACTTGCAGGTCCACTTTGCGCCTGTCCTTGGGAAACATGAAAACATGTGGTTCTGTTCAGGTCCTTGGTGCAGTTTTCCAAGTCCGACCTGAGCCGAGCCAGGGAGATTCCGCAAGCGAAGATAAAAGGAGAGGCCAGTTCCGCCGCCCTGCGTATGCAACACACTGAGACGCCGGCTTTCGCGGGACGAAACCGTCAGGTGCAGGCCGGGTGGTGGCAACGCATGTGTACTTCCTTACAAGTTGGGAACTCATGCCGGAACTTTGCATCCGAACGCGGGGGCGTTGTCCCGGCCAGTTCAGTGGTGAGCACAAGGTCTCCCAGTCTCCCGGACAAGGCTCATGAAAGTGTTCAGAGCGTCCACTTCAACACTGACCTTGTTCAGCGAAACATGGAAATTCACCATCGTTTGAAAAGTGTAAGGAAGGCGTCGCGCTGCGTACTTTGCCGCGGGGAGCTTCGGCTGCCAGTACCCCGGGGTGACTCCAACCTGTTGCCACGGGGTCGATCATGTATAGGACATCCCATACCTCGTTCAATGGCCTGCCGCACGGCTAGGATAGATCCAGTGACCTTAGTGCACTTCATCACCGACTCAGCATCAGGGTCATGACGCAGTGCAGCCATGCGATCTGGCCATGCGACTCATTTTGTGCCTTCATCCTGCAGCAGACCAGGTGCGCGACCCTAACCGTGCCGAGCTCATGCTTGTAGCGTTCGTATGGGGTCAATTGACCAGGTTCCACGCAAGCCGTGCCACCTGCGCAGCACAAAGCACGAAACAATGGACATAAAGCCCGCATATGCCGGCATATGCCAGCATTTTCATAACCAAGTGTGGGGGCGGCCTCATGGCTTCAGGCACCAATCCCTTTTTGCCGGCATCTGGCAGTTGCTGTACGTAGGCTGCCTCAAGGAGTGAAACATGAAGAACAGATAACCGATGTGAAAAGGATGTAAGATAGTAACATGGCAGATGCCGAGGGCCTAGATGAGATTTGGCACAGAAGCCGACTCTGACTCACGTTCTGTTGACTGGAGTCACTCTATGTCATTCTACATATTGCCAAACATCTCCATCTTCTGGAGACGGGTGGCAACTACTACAGAGCAAGGAGCGATCTGAAGAGAGCAGCAATCTCCCACCAGATCTCCCGGCAGCACCACAACCGGAACAGCGAGCCGGACAAACCTCTCGCCGTGCCCTTGCTGCGAGCGCAAAAGGAATACTGGAGGGTCGGATGCCCCACTGGACACGAGCGGTTCCACCCAGAATGCAACCCGCCAGTAGCCCCGCAGGACCGGCAAGCGCCATGCCCGTGAAGGCACAAACGGCTGGAGTGGAGTCCATGAACTGCATGGCAGCATCCAGTATCTGAGATGGCAACGTCGCCGGCTCCGTCTCAAGGTCTACATAGGCCAGGAGCTGTGTGATGTAGAGCTGGCAATCGTCGTTCGACGACCAACCAATACCACACACATTGAAAGGTCCCAGAAGGTTCCTCCGGTGACCAGGCGAAGCGATCCATCCGTCCACCGTTGTCTTTGCCATCACTTCCCTGGCATAGCCCCTGGAGACTGCCAGGTTCTCTGCAAAGTTGTGGCACGTGAGACCGGAATCCTGGAAGCGCTCATTTGCCCCATCGTGACTGAAGGGTTGGCAGTGATCAGCCATGGCCAGAGCATGCTTCCGGGCCACTGAACTTAAGGCCTCGTGCAACTCCAGGCGAGGCTGACCCTCCTGTTCACGAAAGTCATTGGTTAAGGCCAACACCTCCTCCTGCAGCGGACGGCACATCCTCGTCTGTGCTACGAGGGCGCCGCCTACTGGGTCGGCATTGGTGTCTGGCAGCCCTGCACACATGAGCTGCTTGAACCTTCAAATGTGCCTTGGAGCACAGAGCACCGACATGCATCAGAAGCATTCTAAGATGCCAGGAGAATATTAACCGACAATGGAACATCAGGGCCAAGGTCCAAGTCAAAACCGAGCCTGTCAGGCGTGCCAAAGCCAGCAAAGCACAGCAAGGGACTGCCTATGATGTAGGCGCAGTAGCAGATCCGGTATGTTCCCGGCTCACCTGGAGTGGGAGCTTGCAACATCCAGGTTCCCCATAGTTTCATTGATCCCCGAAGCTTCCTCTGCGCCGAGCCCCCAAGTCTGAGCACCCCGGCGCACATTGGCAATACGCCACGTCGCGGCCCAAAGATCTGGAATGATGGCCTTCTATCTGACTCTATCTATTCTAGCGTATTCCAATTGTGAAGACCCGGAGGCCCCTGGAATCCAAGAACAGCGACTTCACAACACTCCCAAGCCCCAGCATCAGGTTGAATGTTCTCGGGCGTCAGGGGGGTAGCCCAGGAAGGATACTGTCCACCGTTCACCTCGCAGCCGGTCGCCAAAGCGAACAAAACAGCTTTCAGTACAATTACGTTGTGAGGCAGGAGCCATTCCGCAGTGGTGGCCGGTACCGTCCTTCCACGAATCACCGTCATGCGGTCTCGGAGGCCAGTGATGCCATTGCAAGGGGCGCGGCAGTCCTTCAGCAACACCATCCGGTCCAATGCATCAAACTGCGCTCCGCGAGCTGTGATCGTGCAGAGCCTCAAGACACTTTTGTCTGCAGACCGCATATGGCCACTACGTTGGCTGCTTGAAAGAGCCCAGTGTACTCAGTGTGCTCATTTGACATTCTCCTGAAGAAGCTCCCCGCAAATTCTCGCCCGGTGCTGAGAGCTGAACTCCCCCTGCTCACAGCGGAGTTCTGAATTGAACTCGGACCCACGGATGAAGAGCTCGCCTGAGACGAACAATTGAATGCCGAAGGAACACCCAAAAACTCCCACATCTTCCTTTTGAAGTCAAGGGCAAAACATGCCAGGAGAGACTTTAACGACTATTGACAACCTGCCTGCGGCTTGGTCAAAGTCTGCCCTGTTCTCGCACATGCCGCTGCTGGCTCGCCCGCGGCTGCAGTAGCACCTAAGTACGCAAGCATCTTCCGCACAGCTGGAGAACCTGGGCAACTTGGGGCTTTGGCACTCGGTGTCTTCCGGTGCGAATCGGAGTGCCGAGGGTAAACGTCCAACTCTCCAGGCCTGCGCAGCTCGGCACAGCTCTGCAAAAAGCAGCTAGAGTCGGCTAGAGGGGGACGGATGATGATGCAGCGTCATGCTTGCCCAAGAACATGCAGTATTCTGAAGATGGTTCTGCGTCGGGGCAAATTTTGTCGACAAAGCACATCGTTCTTGCACCGCACCTTCATTGCTTGTGGAAGTGAGATTGCCAATGAAAAGCCTGCAATCGCCAATTGAGCAATGTGTCTCACGACTCACACATGCTGCAGTCGCCCTCACCAGCTCTTCTTACCCATGATGATTCTTGGCTGCTAGTCGTGGTCGTCACCGTCTCCACACTGCTGCCTAATTAAACTGTTCTTGCGCCTTGCGCTAGACAAAAACCGCTGAGAACCCCATGGAGGCATGGGGTCGCTGCCTGTCCCCACCGCTGGTGAAGAACCGTGGCCTGAACATGTGCCAGCCAGGGCCATGACATCAAGCTTCACAAATCTTTTCTTGTACTTCCTGAGTCTGATGCCCATCAAGGCTGAAGCTCACTGGAGTGCCAGTCTGGCCACAATTATCCATTGGATCCAAGAGCATCAGAGCCTCAGGCACATCTCGCTCGAAAAGCAGCATTCTTTGGCCAGGTGTCTGGGGCGACGGCGTCTTGAGCGTCCAGTCCTGCGCCTCGTATGTTCAGCTGGCAGGAGCTGCGCCTCGGTGGTTTCTTGGAGTTGTTTGGAGATTCTTGGGGTTTGTTCTCATCGTGCGCACGGCCGAGCCGAATTCATCGGAAGACTCAGGAAGTGGCAGGTAGCATTTGTGGTAGTCGTCGCGGCCCTGCAGTCCCATCACCGTGACCTTTCATATTCATAGGTTTGGAAGAGAAGGCTTGGGGCCTAAAGTCTGTTGAGTCTACCTGAGTCTACCTTTTCTCGGTTCATCTCACTTCTCCACCCATCATGCTTTGGCAGGCTGCCTGCCCTGCTTGCTGGAAGAAGTCGAGGTCAGTCACAGAGCTTGTTCTGCAGATCTTAGCCAGAAGTTGTCTGAGCATTCATGATTTCAGGCCCCCTGGTTCATCCAACAAGTCAGTGGTAGGTGAGGCCGGCACTGTGCCTTGACAGTAGCAGGCGAGGTAGATACCTGGAGCCTGTGGAAGACACTTTTTGCTGCCTTTTGCTGGCAGAGGTATCAAGGCAGCAGGCCCTAGAAGCCAGGCGTCATGCTGATGGGGAGCCAAACTCGAACATAACGACGTCTTGCCCGCTTGTGTCCTTGCCTGGCATCAAGGACAGACAGAATTCATCCACCTTCACGTGCAAAGAGCAAAGCAACAGGATAAGCCGGCTGGCAGCACCGGAGTAACCACTAACACGTGTGCCCCTCGTGAAGCTTGTTGCAGCTGCCCTGCTCTCTGCGCCGCACCGGGCACCTGAGCATGTTGGCGTCCAATGTCGTCACCGTTTGGTCATCCAGTGTCTGCCTTAAGCATGCGGCCCGGAGCTGCGGTGACCAACTGCAGGTAATCTCCAGAGGCAAGGCCATCTGCAAACCAAGGATGCGAGTAACGTCTTCAGACATGCTTGGCGGCTCCCTCGCGCAAAAGATTTGTTGCACATTCTGTCATGGAGCTAATGTGCTCTGTCACTTGGCCTAAGTGGGGCTATGCAGCACTTTCCGTTCTTTCTCGGAACCTATGATCATGGAAGGCCTTGCAAGATATCTGGTCGGGGATCCAACCCGAGCTCGGCCCAATGAGTTCATGACTATGTCATCAACCATTGGGGTGGTGCTCCTATGGCAGCTTATGGCACTCGAGAGCCTGACATCTGGATTTCGACGGTGCAAGGAAAGTAGGCGGCGCAGTGCCAATGTTGGCCGATATTCCTGGGGGCATGTTGTTGATAAGTTCTAGCTCGGGGTGCCAGTGCCCTTACGAAGCGCTTTCCAGGGCTCAAGCACGCCATTCGCCATGATCATACCTTGGGTATCTCTACTTTAAAGAGATCACGAGCCGGTACTATACTTGTTCTATGCCCTATGCGTTGCACTGCTGCGACAGCGACGGCCAGCTAGTACAGTCGTTAGCAGATTGTAACTAGCACATCAAACTAGCTATGCTATGCTGATCATACCTGCTTGCAGCAGAGATGCCGGCTTTGAAGGAGAAGTCCTCATCGCTGTCACAGCCACCTGCCACAATCCACTACTTGAACTTGGGCCCTCGTCACCCTCAAGTCGGCAAGGTGGCTGCGCTGAATGTTTCGGTAGTGCCGCCACATGCGAAGACACAGCACGGGATTCAAAAGCATGCGAGGAGCCTTGCCCGGAGTTGCACCAGCAGATGTTGTAAGTCCCGCCTGGCGTTCTGCTGTAGAGCGGCTAAAGCCCCTTTGAGCAGTGGAGATGTACCGAGCGACGGGCTCTCCATGATGAGTACAGGATCCCAAGTCTCTGTTTCGTTGTCTGGGCCCATCTCAGGGGCCTCGGGTCTGGGACTGAAAAGGTCGAAATCTAACTTGTGCAGGTCAGGCAGAGTCGGGCTTACCATCTGCAGGGCCGAACGTCTTAGGAGCAAGCTCCCCAGACGGGAGAATCTTCACATGTGGGCCAGCACGCTAGAGCCGCCACTGAGGGCGAGTGCTCCTCAGCTCTTAAGTCTTACGAGATTGGCTGCTTGATGTTGCCTCCCCGCAAACTCCGAGCTTAGCTGGCAGCAGATGTGCCGAAGCCTCCGCACTTTCCATCTGACCTCAGTCCGGGCTAGCCTCGCAAGCCTCGCAAGCCTCGCAAGCCTCGCAAGCCTCGCAAGCCTCGCAAGCTCACATCGCTCGGGGTCTGCCAGGCTCCTGGCACCTCTGACCGCACAATCCTTCGAGGCAATAAAGATGTGCCAAAAAAACAAGGACGAGACTTCTCATCCCTGCTTACATGTGGCGTCCCCGCTTTAGCAGCCATATACCGTCTCATATACCCCTCAACCCAAACAGCAATCGTGCATCACGGTCCTGATGCGGTCATCGCCAGTGAGGTAAGAGCCCGGGGCTGCATTCACTGTGAGAGAAAACGGACCTTTCAGAAGTGTGTCGGCGCACGCTGCTCAGATGTACATCAACATGGGTACAGTACGTACGGCAGACTACATACGCCCAAGGTCTTGTAGGGCACCGACGCCCGGGGATGGCATTGATGTAGGTGGAGTTGGACGCGCCCCTTGGGTTGATGATGCCAATGTCTAACCTCAGCAGCATCTCGCATTGGAAAATAAAAAATCTGAAACTGTTCCAGCGGATTCTAGCGGCTGTATGCGACTGGTGTGACACATGGTGAGAGCTCGACGCAAAATGGGCACCGGAAGTGCACCCCATGTAGAAATGGGCACACCAACAAACGCGATAGATTCCTCAGCGTGCATGTTTGTGCTAACTGCACAGCAACGTCACGAAGATTTCCATCGCAAAGTCAAGGCTCGCATCTCGCGGACCTGGGCATGAGCAAAGGCGAAGAGCGAAGACCAAGACTTAAATAAAAAAGAAAACAAACAACCGAACGTGGCAAATAAGCTGACTCATATCGAACTGACACACTGAGTATGGTGCCACGATGCCAGTCCAACTCGCGCTTGTGCGGTTGGAAGGGTCCCCCTCGGTATACGTTGGAGGTCCTGGCTGCAGTCGAACAGTCTAACAGTCCTGCACCTGCGACTTTGCACCATGTTGCACATCAGGGCCGATCTATGGGAAAGAATTTGCGAGCGTCCGTTCGGCACCGTGCTGGCTTCAATTCCAAGGGAACTCAGTGCGCGAAGACATGCCACATCCTGCCACTTTTTGCTGTGGCCTCTTGCCGCGCAGGATGTTTCGGTAAGGAGCCAGCTGCGTCTCTGCTCCCGAACGCCCGCAAATGACGTTTTGGTCCACGAGCCGTATCCTTCACAGCTCACAGGTGGCATGCTGCTTGAGGCATGGTGCCGTACAACCATACGCTGTCATTGCTCCTGTCAACGCTGCTCATGCCCCATCCCGAAATCGTGTAGGCAAAGGGCCTCGGAGCAACGTGCAGCGGCAGAGCTTGATACTCACTGTGTCTTTTGTGCCATGGCTATCCGGTTATCCACACACTGATGCCGCGTCATTCTCAGCATCTTTTCGTATCATTGTACTGCATTTTGCAAAGCTCCAAGCACGCCCACCGGTGGCCGGTCAATTTGGCCTCTGCTTGCAGTATCTTGCAGTCATCTAGCTGCTGCCCCTTAGAGTTGGGATTGCTTTGAGCAACGGGCCTTGGATCGGGCCGCCACTCGTGACGTTGCCAGCGTGGACCGTGTAGTGATCTACTTGTGTGCAACAAAGTGGGCAGTTGATCTCATCGTAGCCTTGACCAAGCGCCAGTTGCGACAAAGAGATGCCGGACAACCGGACAGCTTCGCAACAAGGTACGTGACAGGCCGAGAGGCTGCCGCACCAGCAAACTTTGAAGTTCCCGTGCCGGCCCATGATGACACCGCCAAATCGAGAGAGGGTATCCTTGCAGACTCACCGAGACATTGGGGATCATGGGGGCATGTTGAGGACGCCCAAGGCTTTGGCAGATCCACTGGTTCTGGGATTGGCGAAGTTACCCCCTGCAACCACCGCGCTGGACTGGGGAGCGAAGCCGCACCTGCTAGTCAGCAAAAGAAGGATTTCAAAGCACGCAGTGCATCGTATGCCTTTGGGAGTCAACCTGGGATCCCAGCTCGAGATGGTCAGCAATGATGGCGATGCGGTCATTGTTGTTTAGGCCTGCAGAATCAAGAAGTATCTTTCCCCACTTCCAAATATTACAAATCTGCCTGTGCAAAGCATTGCAAAGCATTGCAGAGCATTGCAAAGCCTGCTCCTGTAATCGGAAGAGTGCAGGCAACCTGAGTCGCGCAGCGCGTGGCTTTTCCGAGGCAAGTGGCGACTCGGGCACTCAAAGGGCGAAACGCCAGTGATGCACTCGAAGGACTGCACGTGGCAAGAACAGACATTCACCGCTGGTACTCTGTTCGCTGCCCCAGGTGGGCAGTGAATGAAGCTTCCCTATGCTTCCTTCACACGGCCTGGATGACGCCTGCTGTAGGCCCACCCACTTCGAGGGTTGCAACCTTGATACCAGGATGCCACACAACTAACTGCACTGTTGAGAAGGCATGTCTCAGCCAACGAGTGCCGACTGCCATGGACCCGACATTTGTTGTGAATTCCTGGTCATTGCTGCACGTACCCGAGATCGTCCCGCCAGCGGAACACCAGCACACCTGTCCAGGCGCGATGGAGTGACAAAAGCTGCGAAAATCCGTCAAATTTTGCAAGAATCTTGCATGAGCTCCAGGCTTGGTAGGTGCCAGGAGTCGTGATGCCGATGTTTTCCCACATCCTTGGATGCTACTTCCGGCTTTTGCCATCAGCACAACACAATGTGTTTACGGTACCTGCCTCCAAGTTAACATTGCTAGCTACTTGCAGTAGTATGGCTAACTCTTCTCACCACATAACATCATGAAAACGTGCGTTTCTGCCATGCGGGGCGGGGGGGGGGGGCGGAGAGGCCACTCCGCATGGCAAGACTACAGAGGCTATGCGGAAACCACCTTAGAGAATGCCTCGGCTAGTCTCTTAGACTTAGACCGTTTTCCACTGTTCCCTGCATCATTGCGGGGGATGTTCTTGTGATTGTGCCAGGGCTGCTTTGCAGACCTGCAGACCTCGCATGACCTCGTCGGGCGCGCGTCAACGTGCACATTCGCTCGGCTGCAAGAATTGCTGCAAGCCTGATTCGGTGCCTGGAGTTCTGCTATGTGGTCACATGCTGCACAGGTTTACTGTCGCAGTATGCTGGTCTCAAGCGCCGCACCTTAGACAGTAGCGCGTGCTGGAAAAGGTTTGCGCACAAAGGCTGATGTGGGTTTCTCACATGCGAGAACGATTGCTGGGTCGACAAACCCGAGATGTTTTGGAGTGTGCACGTGGCAGTTCGCAGCATGCCGGCGCAGCGGCAGCTGCTGCAAATCGGAACCACTGATTCTGGCGCGGTGCTGCCCCTCTCTCACACAGTCTAGCACGCACAGCATCCTTGCCAACGGCAAGAGAGGGCATTGATCTGCATGTCGCCGAAAGAAACGTACTCGCCCATTGCTACCTGCTAATTCAGTCGGCCATCCCGGCTGGCACCAGATCAGAGCCCGGATGTCCACAGTGCGAAGGCAATGTCGCGAGCCATGCTAAGCCCGACCGAGCCATGAAGCACATCGACTTGACATGTCAAGTCAAAAATGGGCATGAACCGATGGAGCGACGCCACCTAAGCGGCACAGAAAAACAGGCCAGGTGTGCAGCCATGAGCTCGGTCAAGCTCAGTTCGACCAACTGCGACAAAGTGAGTTTGGGGCCAGAACGGCGGACGGCGCATTCTCCGAGGCAAGCTCGCGTTGCAGGCTGCCCGTGCGAAAACTCCACTACTTCCGATCAGGCCAAGCCAAGCCAGATCGAACGAAACCGAGGCCTGGAGAGCCTAAACCTTCCCAAAGCCGTGCCAGCGACCCGATAGCATTCGACAGGTGTCTCGCGAGCTCCGGACGAAACCCTCGACGAGGGATTGGATCACAAGTTCAGAATGGTGCTGGTTCTTGTTAACCGGAATGCGTCTAGATTTGGACTTGAAGTAAGATGTCCGGCTATGAGCTGCGTTTGGAGCTTAGTTTGGGCTGGAGGTTTCAGATCGCATCCGACGTTTTGCCAAAGACGAGGTGACAATGTACAACAAGCAAAGTTATACAAAGACGAGGTGTGGGCAGGCAACGGCACGCTCGCAAGACTTCGGAAGGACTCTGAGCGTATGCCTTACTTTATGCCCGAACTCTGCACATCGTGCGGATGTAAGATCCACAGCCTGAGCCAAGAGCATAATTAACTCCCCACAACTAACTGTTAATCTGAGAACACCAATCCTGATGGTTATGAACGAGTCGAGAAAGGTCAAGGCGCTCATTCGTGTCGAAGCCAGAGTCTCTCTGCCCCGAAGGGTCTGTGTAGGGAAAGTCGGTGGCCACCTGAGGGCAAGGGCCTCCGGAACCCATGAGGCGTCGTTTGCTTTGAGCCACTCGCTTCGCTAGTTCGCGTGCTAGCTTGCGGGCACAAGTGCCGGAGTCTAGGCTAGGCCATTCCCATGCAATTCTTGCTTACTAGCTTTTCGTGGTGAACTGGAGCATTGACCGAGGTGTGTGCTGCAGGGTGCATCGGCTTGGATGCAGCGATGTCCTCAGTGCAATCGGGTGGAAGCCCGCACTGTGGCCCCATGATCTTTGTACAACCATGCGGGACAAGCTGTAATAAGTCATGACGGTCAACGGTCGACAGTCTTCGACTCAAACCGTAGGACTATTGCGTGATCGCGCGTGGCTTTGCCACTGATTTTCCAGGTGCCCGGCATAGCAGTCGGTCGAGCCATCCACGATTCGGATGCGATCTCTGCTGCTTAAACTGGCGGCCAGCAAGCACGCACTGGACTCTGAGCAACCACACGAAGCAAGCCTTTCAATCGCGCCTGCTGCCCGAAATGATCACTCTGAAAGGCGTTCCGGCCCGCTCCATCAGCGTACCCTGATTCCTCCACGCAGTGCTGCCACTCTACATCTATGGACAGGTGCACCGAAGCAGTTCTATTCTCCTCGGGCCATTGACGGTCACCGTCCCCGTGCTATCCTTGGCATCTCAGCAAGCACATTGGCTGCCTTGCGTCTCAACTGGGTGGCGACAGCTCTAAGTAGCCAAGACACACCTCCTAGCCAAAATCTCTCCGCAGTGATACAGGCTGATGATGTTACGGTCCTCGCAGAAGAATGCCGAAAGGCGGTAACCAGATCCAACGAGCCCACTCAGAGCCCACTTCTCAGGCCCCAACGATGTGAAGGTCATGGTTGTCGTAGTAGGACCAGTGTCATTGGCCGAGTCAGTCGCGTTCTCGGCGGGGGCAGGTCCTTCTGGGGATGAAGACTTGCTGCACTCAGAAACTCGTCTGGATGGATCCGAGTTGGTTCTGCCCTTCAATCATTCATGCCTGACAGTCTGCGCGCCCAGCCTGCACTGGGTGGCCCTGGTCGGTGTAATGCTGAAGCGTCGCAGACGCAGATGGTATAGGTGCCAGCCTGCCCAAGTCCAGCTTGACCGTCGCAAACGTCGTAAGAAAAGGAGAAGACACCGAGCAGCCGAGACTTCTCACCACCAACCTCGTACACAGACAAATCTTCACATACCAAGCGCCCAGCGGCCTGCAGGATGTAATGACGAATACTAGGGCATCTCGGATGGCACGCAAGTCCGCAAAGCCCTCTGAGCTTTCAGCACTGCTTTGCCCATCACAGACCAGGCTGTAGTAGTCTGTTACGCTGGAATACTTACCTGAGACACTTGCTTTCGGCACCTGTGCCCATGAGCTCATGGCCAGGGCCTCGCGGAGGCGTTGCCGGATCTCCGCACGTGACTCCATTCGGAACTAACAGGATCTTGTCCTGACATGCAAAGTCAATTAGTACCTGCTCCGTTCAAATATTTGACTGCAACGGGTCAACATGTCGTGAACTCAGTTGGGCCACGTTGATCTCATCGAAATTGCTTCCGAAGACCTCGATCTTGAAACTCGTTCCTGGAGACACTCTTGTTGGGGGCCATCTGGAGCTTGATTCATCTCCACAGCGCAGTGTACCATGCTTTAAGATTACGCTTCTTGGCGTTTTTTAACGTTGCTTTATCTCAGCCCTTTGGCAACGCCTGGTCGAATGAGGCCCGCGGATGTGGCGGAGCTAAAGCTGACGACTGCATCGCCAGCCAATGCAAATCGAATTACCTGCTTGCTGACATCTTCTGGCTGGCCCGGGGAGGGTCGAAAATGGGTCTAAAGGTTTCTAGCTTTCTA
Source organism: Symbiodinium natans (assembly GCA_905221605.1). Lineage (NCBI taxonomy): Eukaryota > Dinophyceae > Suessiales > Symbiodiniaceae > Symbiodinium > Symbiodinium natans. Next base: position 241,827 of record CAJNDS010002755.1, on the reverse strand, counting down.
AAGCCTCCAGTAGGAAGACAACGGCTAGCATGGCTCCAGGAGCTGCAGTCTCGGAGAGTGGCCTGGCAAGTCCAATCCGTCAGGGATGGGCAAAGGCACGCAAAACTTCGGGGTCTCCTTAGCTGCCTCCAAGGGCTTCGCTGAAGCGTCGACTACAGGCCTTGTCTCATGCGTTGTCGAACAAGTTCAGAGAAGCTGTCAACATCTGCCAATCTGTGCTTCTGCTGGCTCGGCGACCGGCAAAGCTCACGCGAAATTGAGGAAGCTCAAAGAGCTCAATGAATTAGCCTGCGGACTGGGCTAATTGTAGGAGGAGCTTCCAGCAAGGGCCAAGGGGCACTTGGGTTCCGGCAAGCTCCAAAGGTCTTCGGCTGGCGGGAAGTAGAAACAGGCCGGCTCTTGTAGCCTTGATTGTCACATCCCTCGAGAGCTTTTCAACGCGCAACGGCGGTGACACCTTCCCCTTGCTTTCCCGAAATGCACTACAGGCATGTGGCAACGTGCACATCAGCTAAGTGCAGCAAAGCGGCACGATTCGCCCGATGTTTGCTGCCCGGATGTGAAACTCTGAAAACTCTCACCGGTCAGGAAGGGACCAATTTGATACACAGTGCGATCATGCAGCGAAGCACTTGTCAAGGCTCCCTGAGCAGCCGCTGCCCTAGCAAACGTGCATTTCACCGGGACAGCAGTTCAGCAGCTGCAATGAGGGCGCAAGTTGCCCTTGCGCTCCCCTCTCTCACAACAAGTTGGCCGGCTCTTTTCCATTCAGACCGGCGCAATGGATCAGCATGTAATTTGTCAGAACTCGTCAACATGCCTTGCATAATTGTCTTGGCGAATGCTCCGACACGGCTTCTTGTAACTTCGATGCCAGGTTGCCCCTCCAGGTACTTGTCCAGCATCTGCTGATGCCACGGACCCTTGATGATGCGACTCTAGCTTACTTACTGGTCGCGAACACACACCTTTCCAGTTTCGCAGGCCGAGCCGCTGAAAGGTGGACTGGATGAACAAAGGCTGCGATATGATCCTCGTACCTCAGCTGTCGTTAATTGGTGACCCCGTCGAACTGGCAGCGGCTTGGCCTTATAGCGAAAAAGGCAGTGGACAGCCGAGAGGCAGTCTGTCAGATGAGGCAAGGCTTTGTGCCCAGAAGGCCTCCTGGTCCCCGATCAAGAACGTGTGTTTCGTTATGCCGGGCAGCATCTCCCACCTCCGGGGGCAGATACAGGAGAAAGCCTACACAGTAGTCTCGTGCCCGCGGCTTCCAGGCTCAGCTCGCTGCACGTCATGTATCACGGCATGGGCCAGCTTGCCTCAGAACAGAGCAAAACATAGGTCGTGGGCGATCCGGCGCATGGATTCATGGATATGTATGGGTGGACAGTGTGGCTTCTCAGCCCGCGGCTATGGACATCCGTCATGGATTCTGCAAAGGCGACCTCTGCCGACGATGATGCAAGCACATGAGCGCTTCGAGGGCGGAAGGCTGCATTGGGCCAGGGCATAGTATTTGCTCATGTGCGCAGGAATGTTGGCGACGCCAAGAACCGCCGGCTGTGGAACCCAGGCCCCACCAGCCGAATTCAAGTAGATCCTGAGAACAATCTTTGGCTCAATCACTCGGGAGTACAGGGGAAGGTTGCAGGCGTAGCCGGACCAATGTCAGCGAGGCACTTCTTCAAGTTCTGTGTGGCCGAGTGCTGCCACCAGTCGATCAGGTTCTCAGCTCAAAGACTTGCAGTAAGATCCTGCGCTTAAACAAACCAGCAAACCCGCAGAAACCCACAGACAACTCAGGGGGACGACGTTTGTGCCCTGCCACAGCCGGAGTTCCTCCGTTGGTCTTTGTGCTGGGAACATGGCCAATGATGCAAACAGCAGAGTTAATGCTCTGAGCGTTTGTCGAGCCTTGGTTCCATTGGCAGCCATTTGTGTGCTCAGGCTGGGTCCAGTCAAGGCGAGACTTTTCTGGAAAGTCCTCTGTATGAGCATTGCCCTTGTGATTTTCCAACAAGTGCAAAAACGGGGCTGCTACTTGCGATCCTGGGTGTGTAGCCTCCACATGCGAGCATCCATGGCTGATCCATGGGAAAGCCTTGGATAGTCAGGGAGCCCCTGCGCAGCCCCACAACCAGCACAGCTGGCCATACAGCTTTTTAGGCACTATGACGCCAGTGCCCCGAGGAGCCAATAACACGATGAGGTCGCATGAGCACCTCTGAATCCAGAAAGAGATAGTTTGAGAAGCCTGGCAGTTTGAAAAAGGATCCTGGCGGACAGCAACCCGTCAAACAGAGCAACTTGACAACAGCAGCCGTGCCTTTGTGCCGTCGCAACACCTTCCCGTGCACGATGATCCGCGTGAACATGTTCTGCAAACATCGAACTACGAAGTCATGTTCGTCAGTCAGCTCAGGTCGTAGCTTTAGCATAGCCTCGGGCGAGGGCAGAGATACTGTGAGACACAGCTACACTCTGTACACACTGTCACACGCACCCGCGTGCAAATGAGCGGCATAGGTGCAAGTGAGAAGTGCCGCGGCTTGGGCAACGCACATGCGGCACCGGACTGGGCTCAGGCGGTGGGCTCACCTTGCACAAGGAAAGAATGCAGGAGCACATGCGACTCATAAGAACTTTCGCCTCTCACAGCAGTAACAGCAGGCGACGCTTCAGTAAGTAGGTTCCGGACTCTTAAAGCCATAAGACTGTGTGCATTTCAAGCTAGAAGCCTGTCTCAGACAAGTACTGCAGACAAGGAGCAGCAGCTGTGATGATATGCGGAAAGTAGGAACCGTACCTTCGAAAATCTTTTTGGCACCATGCTCCGATATGCTCTGCTCCTCTGCCGGGCTGTTCATGTGCGCTAAGGCCACTTCCATCGCAGCAGCAGAGGTGCCACGCACGGCTTCGGAATCCAGTTGAAGAAGAGAGTGAGCAATGCTCCTCAATCAAAGCCGTAGAGGTATGCCCCCAAAGGCCAGCGTCTTATCGCATGGCGTCCTGAGTTGTGTATGGCCTCTGGCCTACGAGGCATCACCTGGTATCCGCAAGCCAGCCTCCATGGTCCTGCAATTTGCAGAATCAAACCCAAAGTTGGCTTCCGGTGCCTGAAGCTGCGAACCATTTTGAAAGTTGCTGCGAGGGCTCGGCACATAGAACTGTAGAGTCGTGGCTTGGTGTCCTTGCGCTCCCTGCTCAGCAAGCTCGGCTTCGCCAGGCCTGCCACAAGTCGCTTGTGCCATGTCTACCGTGTCTACTGCAATCTCCCGGTTCACTCTTCAGCTCGCAATGCCTGCTTCCCTGCAGCTGGGGAGAAGTCTCACGTCTTATGACCTGCTGTTGCGAAACTCACCACAACACCTATCCGACCTGTCTCCTACCAGTACCGAGTGTGTCAGGCCAAGCTGCGTGGCCATGGCTGCCGTGTAACAAGCATGAGGCTGATGCTAGCCTCGCTTAGGCGCACATGCTCTACCGCACTCCGCATATGGCAAAAGCAGGCAACTCAGAAGCTCAGAAGCTCAGAAGCTCAGAAGCTCAAAAGCTCAGAAGCTAGCAGCACGGAGAACAGATTGGCCATGCACTCGGGCCATGGAAAGCGGCGATCAAACTCCAAGATTCGAAAGACCAGCTGTGTGCGTTGGTGTTCCGACAGAAAAACCAACTAACCTCACTCTTTAGGCAACTTCGTAAGGGCCGTTTCTGCTGAGTACCTTCACTTCAGCATCCGGGATGTGATCGCCGGAGTGGGCCTGACCTGCAGCTCTGAAGCTTGCATGAAGCTAGAAGCACATGGAAGAAGGACTCGACCACTTGCCACCAAGCGGCACTCAAGACTCTGCCGCCCGCATGCAGCGTTTGAGCCGTTGCAGCAAGGATAAAGCCGGGTGCATGACTGCGACTCGTTAGGACCTGGCCAAGCGGCCTAGCGTGCTATAGCCACAACCGGACTTTGTACCGTCACCAACCGTGCTCTCCAAGTAGGTCATGCGGTCACTGAAGCGGACTTTGGTTACTCTTGCTTACGGCTGGATCACACAATCACGCGGACAGCGCTGCAGTGAGAGTGGAAGCCGTGGGAAAATGGGGTGGGGACTCACCCACACAGCTGTAGTCATTGCGTCTTTGGGCTTGCGGGTTCCAAGACTTGAGAGCTGCAGGTTGCAGAAGGTGACTGTCGAACGGCTGCTCGAAAGAGAGGCTAAAACCTACATGACTGCGTGGCCGCCGGCCAATGCCACCGTATTAGTGGTCAATGTCTGCCGATGTCTGCCGGCACACGCCAGTTGGTTCTGGCCAGCGGAGCTGTGAGAGACTACACTTTGCCCTAAACCCTAAAGTATACGCTTTGCAGTCTCTGCAGATCCACCGAAGAAGGCTATCAGGCTATCAGGTTGGGCTGAGAAAAGCGCTCTCAGGAGGTGTTGTACCGGCTTGAGCTGGACCCCTTGCACAGCCATGAAGCCATAAAGGCCGCAACACGGAGAGCACGAAGAATTCTGAGTTTTCACAGCCAGCAAGCCTGCACCCTGCCTTGCACCCTTATGTCCCTCACAACTGCCCAGGCTCACCCACTATTCTCACAAGTGCCCGGCCTTTGGCGGGGAGCGTCGACGCGGAGATCTTGCCTGACAGATGTCCATGGACAAGTATTGCTACAACTTCGGTTCTGTTTGACAGGCTCGGTTGACTGTGCACCTCAGACGCTGGTGAACCCTGCGATTCCGAGGCAGAGCTGTCCTGACGGCTCACATTCGCTCCAGCATCACGCTTTCAAACTTGGACCTAGCCAGGCAGTCAGGCGCCTGAAAGGCTGGTGGATTGCCACGGTCGAGTTGTTGCCTTGGGACCTCCCAAACTAAAGGCTTTGAGTTGAGGTTGTAAGTTGCTTTTTTAGCTGAACTAACTGAGGATGTTTGATAAATTTCCAGGTGCCAGGCTGGGATGGCAGGTGCCGAGTGCCTCTGGGCAAGGGGAGACTCATCAGGTTGTGCAGCCGCCTCCTGCGCATCAGTCATTGCTGCACGTACATGTACGCGCTTCAGAGTCCGACTATCTTTCAGAAGTTGACGAGACGGCGTTGCAACTTGCAGTCCTTCAGGTTTTCGTCTGCGGCGGTCGGCGATGAAGCCTCCACATATGGCATCCACCGACGACATGAGTAAGGGCTCAAAAAGCAGCGAGTACTTCTCGGCCTACGGCCTACGTGCGCTGAGCTGGCTCCTGCCTGCCTTTGAGAACTGAGAAGTTTCTGATTACGCTCCACATTCCACCGCCTTGCCGTGTCTTCCTGGGCGCTTCCTGATGACCGCTGTGGCCTGGATCATTCCCTCAAGAGCTTTGCGAAGCCTCGACCCGGCAAGGCCATCATGTAAGAACATACCCTACTGAGATGGAAACAGCCATTTGCGCCCACTTCGAGCCTTTGCGCTTCGGCCGTCATGGGCTTCGGAGGCACGGCTGTAAGGGCGCCTTGGTGACCAAATGCCTGTTGAAGAGCTCTACATCCGAAACTTAAAAAACACCAGAACAGAGCATCCTTTGCTTGACACTGGCCAGGCAAACAAAGACCACGGCCTGCGGAGGTAGGACTCGTGAGGCCCTTGGCGAAGTGCACCGACAATGTGGCTTTGTCAATGCGAGATTATGGAAGCTGCTGCAAGCACCGATTTTTGGAAGAATGGCCCCGAGGTCCAAGGAGGTCCAAGGAGGTCCCCAAGGTCCCCGCACAAAGAACCAAACTCGCCTCAGTCTTTGAAGCCCACTCCGCGTAGGCGTCGAGCACATCCGTAGCCTCTTTGGCCTAGCGACCCCTCTGGGGTTTCATCCGATGCATTTTTTGGCTTTCATGTGCTTCAACATCCTGAAGCTTGATGACCATGATGCCTCTAAGACTTATATACATGGCCCTTACGTGTACTAGTCTGGGAGCGCCTTATCCTGGACTGCCCGCAGGATGGCCTCAGCGCGCGCTCTCATTGACATTCCTATGGGCAAGTTGCTACGAGTTTTTGCAGCAAAATAATGTGCCGAGGCACCCGTGCATCATTGTCGGTAGCAACCTCGCGACATTCTTGCAATGTCACATGTCGGCGCGATCGATGAGGCTTTGGTTGCCGACGTGCCCTTGGGCCCCCAACCGAAAGGCCACTCTGCTTGATGTTGGAGCGGCGAAGTGCCAGGTCGTAGCCGGCAACCTTCTGGCGAAGGCGCTCTGCCTCTGCACCTTGGACAGCAACAGGGCTTACTTAAAAATGATGATGCGACGAAATGGAACCATATGATGAAAAAAGAAAACGAGCCTGCCGCCAAGAATTGCCCCGAAGCAGTCTTGGACTCCAGCGCGCAGCGGCCAAATCAGCCTCCTCTTTTTTCTTCACTGCTGTCCAAATAGCAGTCATGTCCTTGCAGGCTACAGCGGCCAAAGCGCGACTAAAGAGCCAAGAGACAACGAGGGCAAGTCCTGCTGAGCATGACCACTGGGCGCGTGGCCTAGCGGCAGTGCTGAGCTGATCAGAGCCATCACGAAAGAAGCAAGACCAACAGCAACACCTGCTGGACTACGGCTCTGCAATTGCATCCGGATGGCAGATGCCCCGCAACTCTCCCTGCAACTGGTGCGTCTCGCTGTTCAGACTCTTGATCGGCCTGTCATGCATGTCCAGGCAAAATAACTTCGGCCGTGCCAAGTGGAATGGGACATGAAAGCACGGATTGCACTCACGTCAAGATCTGCAAGCCTGCCCTCCGCACTAGCTGCGGCTTTGTGCCTCGGCTCGCTCAGTTCTGCCGGGATGGCCCCATTCCAACACTCGGCCCCTTGCGACACTACAAAGTGCGAAGGGTACGAACCCGGCATTGGAGGTGCTAAAACCAATGCACGCGCTGCTACCTGCGACTCGCCTCATTCCGCGGAGCTGGATTGGACCCACCAAACTCCACATTTTCTGCCCGGATGCTGCATGCCCCAAATCTGCTCTTCCTGCGCGATGGTGAGAAGGAGCTTCTTCAGCCTGAAGCGCACAGGCAATTTGTAGCTTCTAATTGCAATTGGTTCCTTGATATCGTGCAGCAATGCGGTGCTGTGGCATGAAGCTTCGGCTGCAGCAGAGTGGCTCCAACGTCAGCTCGCAATGCTTCATCTCCTGCACTCCTTGTCAACCATCAGGTAACAGTTAAGCATCAGGGCATCAGAAAGGTTTGCTCACTGGATTTCACAAGCCCTCCCTTGCAGCACAGCAGCCCAAGGCCCGGGTTATCGGGCCCAGTGAGTCCATGACCTTTGCGACTCATGGGAACTTCGGACGTGTCGTGAACGCCTCCCCGCAACAGCCACCTTCAATGATACCGTCATCCTCTGTCAAACAATGCTGAAATTCCACGAAGAGCCCAGGCATAGTCTTCTCGAGGCATTAAGCTCGTGACTAGGCACATGCGGTCCCTCATCAGCCTGCGAACGCGAGAAATTAAGTTTCCCCGCGCGTTACCCTGTGTTTTCCTACGACCTTCGCCCACAGACACACATGGACACCCCCGAAGGAGTTCGCTGGAAGTTTCACAATGTTTCATGTCATCTCGACTCCGTGGCTCGACCTCGGCCAAAATCCTCGGGAAAATCACCGAAGCACGTCAAATGACCTACATTAATGCCCTAAAGATGTTTTGCAAAGAAAGAAAAAAAGGTGCGCAGTGTCCTAAACACGAGGTCTCCAGCTGCTTCACCACGAACCATGGGCGTCTTTGTTAGCAGGAGACCCATGGCTGTGTTTCTGCCCCCTGCTGCTTGATGTGGACCCTGCATGTACAGCAGTTTTCCCCAATTCTTTGATTCGTTCCCGTGCATCAGACCCATGGCCTGGTCAACGACAATAATTTTGGCAGCACAGTAATTTTCTGCTGGCTGATGGAGGTCAGCCTTGCTGTCCTGAAGCTTTTGCAAAACACGCGAGAGGAATGTCGCCTGCTTATGGGTCCCATGAGAGAAGGCACGAAGGCTGTGATTCTCCCAACCTCGCCAACTGAGCTGATGAAGTTTGATGCTCTCAACTGGCCCTTCCAGCAAACTGGTGTCGAGTGGCCCGGCTGTACATGCCTCGGACAGCTGGGCCCGAAAACTTCTCGCCTGTCGCAGTACTCCTTGTTGGAAGTGAATTCGGAAGGGAAGCCAACTTCATGGACTTATTTCCTTGAAGACTGAAATGCTCATCTCTGGAAGTTTGAAATGGACCTTCCAGCTTTGGTGTTCCATCCCCAAGAATCATCGTCCCAAGTTGCAGAGCTGTTCCAGCTGTGCCAACGAGACATCTTTCTTTCGGATTGCGGAAGCAATCAAACGATTACGAAACAAGTACGGTAGGATGAAGTTAAGGAATCAAGCAATGCCAAAGCATTGCTTGGTCACGGTTGAAGAAAGCAAGGTTGAACACTCATGATCAAGTTTGATCGCAGTAGAATCAAGGGTTTGTGCCTGGCCCGTGACAGGACGCCAGTCGCGTCGCAATCACTCTCAGGCCCGGCCCTTCAATTCCCTTAGACATTTAGCAGGCGCATGTCAAGGCGTCTTTTGGCACTTCCGGCATATATATCTGGCAAATTCGTTGCATGGCATTCTCAGATATGTGTCCCATCCCCCTACCGTTGCCCCCTGCTTTTAGGAACATGGAGAAAATGAACTTCGTTTGCAATCAGGAGCGTACACGCACACACTCTCGCGGCGCAGCGTGTATGAAGGACACTCTCATGCCTCATCTCAGAGGCTATATCTCGCTGAATCTGGGAGTGTCTGCCTCACAAGCAATGGCTCACAATGGACCAAGTCCAGCAGGATAACTCTGAATCCACCACATGCCGGAACGTGTGCGAGGTGAGCCGCAGTTCTGTCGGCAGAACAAGTTCACTGTTGTTACCGTGCAGCCAGGCTACTCAGGGTTTCGTGCACGACTCCCGGAGATGACAAATGAACCAGCTCTTTGGCTGTCTCTACCGCGGACTCCAGCCTTAGATGCAAGGCTCCTTGCAACCGAGGCCCTCTGACTGACTGACTGACTGACTGACTGACTGACTCTCTCTCTCTCTGTCTTTTCAGTTGGTCATGTCGATCAAGCAGATGCTCCCTTTCTTGTCCGGATCTCATCGCGCGATGTGTATCCTCTCTTGGCCAGCTCAGTGTGTAAGGTCTCTCCCTGCCATCCTCAGGGCGCAAAGGGCGAGCAGTTGGGGACACTAAAGTCACTGCAGCTGAACTGCAGGAGTTCCGAGGTTGAAACACCGCACGGGCAAGGATCGGATGTACCAGCAACACACCCTGGACATGTCTCAAGAAATCTCCCAGAGCGGGTGATGGTGCAAGAAGAGGCTCACCCGTAAACCCCGATATGCCCAACTTGTCGCCCCAGCAAACCTCATGGCTTGGGCTTGTCATGTTTGGGGGTTTACGTAAATAACCTTAAGAACGAATTATGAGCCCTAAAGGGTTTATGGCTCATTTACTTTGATAAGGAGTATAGTTGTATAGGGTATATGGCCCCAATTTTAGGGTTCATTTGGTGTTCAAGGAAGGGACCCCTAAATAAGAACCCCAAATAGCAAGATTCCCTGATAACAAGGACCCCGGAACCCCCCATTTCTTTATGGAGCCACTGTCAGCTCGTGAGAAAGGCTCGGCTGCTCCCGGAAGTTAACGGAGCCGTCGCCGCTTGCTGGTGGAAGAGTCGGTTCGACCAGTTTCTGATAAAGAGGGCGCGATGACGGTATGAGATGCCTGCAGCGAAGCTGAGCCACAGCTGTCAGCCACGTCCTTGTCGGTGCCGGCCTCCAGCAACTGCACCGCTTCAACGTGGCCGCTTTCAGCTGCCTGCATCAGGGCTGTGTAGCCACCATCGTTAGCCACATCCTTGTCGGCGCCAGCCTCCACCAGGAAACGCACCACCTCCATGCGCCCAGGGCTGTGTAGCCACCATCGTTAGCCACATCCTTGTCGGCGCCCGCCTCCGCCAGCAAACGCACAACCCCAATCTTGCCGCCCAGAGCTGCCAGAAACAGGGCAGTGTTGCCATCATTGTTGGTCAGGTCCTTGTTTGCGTCGGCGTTTTTTTAGCAACCGCACCACCTCAACGTGGCCGCTTTCAGCCGCCCGCAGTAGGGCTGTGCAGCCAAGATTGTCGGTCGGGTCCTTGTCGGCACCGGCGTCCACCAGCAACCGCACCACCTCAACGTGGCCGCTGTCAGCCGCCCGCATCAGGGCTGTGCAGCCATAGTATTCGTCCACATCCTTGTCAGCACCAGCCTCCACCAGCAACCGCACCACTTCAACGTGGCCGCTTTCAGCTGCCTGCATCAGGGCTGTGTAGCCACCATCGTTAGCCACGTCCTTGTCGGCGCCAGCCTCCACCAGGCAACGCACCACCTCCATGCGCCCGGCTAGAGCTGCAACCATGAGAGGCGTGTTGCCTCCATTGTCGGCCACGGCCTTGTCGGCGCCCGCCTCCGCCAGCAAACGCACAACCCCAATGTGGCCGCCCAAAGCTGCCAGAAACAGGGCTGTGCGGCCCTCCTGGTCGGCCGCCTCCTTGTCGGCGCCGGCCTCCATCAGCAGACGCACGACATCGATGTGGCCTTCTTGCGATGCGAAAATGATTGGCCCCGGATCGTCTTCGACTGCCAGATTTGGATCTTGAGGGAGACGCAGCATGGTCTCAATCAACCTGATGATTTCAAATTATTGGTCTGCTAACCCTTGTTAGCTAAGCGAGGCAATATGGTTCACAGGGCCGACTAGCCAGACAAAGCACGGATTAACAGCACCCGCCTTTTCCACCAAGCCATCACTGGCGGCAACTACGAGCTCTTTTACCTGGGTCTCGGAAGCATCGGAGAAAGTTTGCAGAATGAGGTCCAACTCCAGTTCAGAATCTAGCTCGTACGCATCATCCAGATTGGTGCTGTGGAGGATGAGCCTCTGCCTGAAGCGGGGTGGCATGCCGTGCAGCTGCTGTAGTCGCCGCTTCGCTTCCCTCACGCAGCTCACCTCCTCCACAGGCATGCTTACCACTTCCCCTCAGAGCATGCGGATGCGCAGCATCCTGCTCCGATGAAGCAGTGTGGAGCTAAACCAAAACAGCAGTGCAGAATAAGCCAACACGGCTGCCATGTGAGCTCAACCCCTAATTAACCCTACGTAGCAAACAACCTGGAATGGCTTAGCCCGTCTGCTACGCCAAAAACTTTGGTCCGGTTTTCCTTGCAACCTCCCATTATAACATTCTACACACAACCTCCAACTACTATGCCTCAGCCTGCACCATGAACCCTCATCCAGATCCACAAGCGCGCCTGCCCCAAACCCCCTTCCCTGGCGGCTTCGCATAGCTGACCCCAGCCTGAAGGCCGAAAGGTACTCGCGACCACTGTCGTTGCAGAAACCGTCTCATGCGCCGTCCTGCATGGTGGGCAGCTTTACATGCGTCAGCACATGTGTGCACATGCGACGTCGTGACCCACCCATGATCAACCGGAGGGGAACTCCTCTTAAATGTTCGTCAGACTGCATGGCGGATAACAGGTCATTCCAATATAGCTCAAACTTCCACAGCAAAATGCTGTTGAAACAACGAGACCACCTTCGCCCCCTAGCGCAAAGGTCAAGTCAGAAAGCCCCCCTGTCCAAAGCCATTGATTGTTTCCCGATTAAGAATTGGTTCTGGCAGCTTCCCGAAACATGCATTAAACCAACGCAGCCAAAAGAAGCTAAGAACAAGGGTTGATCTTTGATTCCGAAGAAGCCCTCAGAGAAACAGAGCAAAAAACAGCAACATGTTTTGAGGGAACCATCTATGCTCTAGTTCAAAGGCTGGTTGTGGCCATAAGCCATTTTCATCCCACAAGAGGCTGAGGGCTCGGGTTAAAGCTCATAAAAGGCCAACTCAAGTTCGTTTCTCATTTAGATTCAAAGTGCTGAGTTCGGCTTCCAATAAGACCCAAGACTGGCTGCCATGACCGAGGATGACAGAGTGGGACGAAGAGCTGCGACAAGCGGTTTATGAGATAAGGGCTCCTCCGGCCCAATGCAAAAACACATAGGACCAAAGGAAAGTGCATTGGAATGAAGATCGCACAACTTTGACAGAAGCGTGCCCAAAAAAAAAGAGTCGCAATGTGCGAGAAGCGTGAAAGTCCCCCAGGGAATAATGGATAGTCTTTAACATCAGACGAACAGTTTATAAGAGATGTAAGACATGAAGATATACCAGAAGATAGTAATCCAAATATGAGATTTGCTTTACTTTCAAGTCAACGCGGCAAAGCAAGAAGCTGACAATGTTGGATCTGAGCTTATCGAAAGCAACGGACCCACCTCTCGGCAGATCATTGCAGGAAGGGGCGGAGTGGCGGTCAGCATCTTTACTTACACTTGCACACACACACACACAGATGTAGACATAGATATGTAGATACGCACGCCCATATCTCTTGAAAGTCTGTGTACGGGCATATTAGTCAAAACTCAGAAGAAACACAACGAGACTGTGTGCGCTCACAATAGGACACGGTATATGTGTTTGGAGTTGCGGGGCATGTGCCAGAACAACTCGCACTTGCTTAAGACCACCCCTGCGGAAACGACATGGGTATTTCCCAATTTTGGGGTACCCCTAATATGCCGCCACATACTCTACCCCCAAAAAAGGGAAGCCCTATTTTCGGAAACCCCCCACACAGATGGCAGTATGTCTCGTGCTCTCCTCTGACTTCGGGGGGCTGCGCGAAGTCCATCCACTGGCGGAAGTCGTAAAATGCCAGGCTCTCCCGCATCGACAGGATGCCGCGCAAGGGATGACAAAAGTAACCAGCAATGTACAAATCGAGGATTTCTTGGCGGCTCTGTTCGCCGACAGGCTGATCGGGCAAGGCTCCTTGCAGCTCAAATCACAACAACTTGTCAGATTCACCAGCACATCTGAAAGGTAAGACGATCATCGGCACTCAGCACTCAGAAGCGCCTACCAAGACACTGGCTGCATCCGGGTGAACAAACACAGCGTTCTCAAACTCCACATGGGAAAGCCGGTAGGCTTCCTGAGATTCGTTCTCTGCGATTTGCCTCTTGGAGGGCTTGGGGTTCAGGATTCTTGGTCTTTACGAGAGCAGATCCATGCTCCACCTGGATCCTCTGAAAAGTCGGTATGGCCAACTATGACCGAATCTCAAAACAAGTTGGCCTTGGTCTTACCAACCTTTTTTTCCCTTCTTCACGATTTTCATCGATGCCGCTGGAACTCTGGAAATACGGGAAACTTGTGAACAAGTTGGTCTTACCAACTATTTCTATGTACCGGCCTGAGCCTGCCAACTTATGCCAGATTGCCCATGCTTGCCTACAAAATGAGGAACATGTGGGCAGGAGCAGCTTCTCTATGCCCCCACCTGAGGAAACGTTGCCCTACCAACTTGTTCCAAAATGTCCACGATTTGCGGCCAAACCTCTAGAACCGCCGGCAAGCCGAAACCGAACTTCGAAAGTTTCTCCTATGTCAATAATTTCCGCGATTGGCCGCCGGCTCTTTGGAGATGGTGGAAAGTTTGGAAAGTTTGGAAAAGCCAACAAAAGCTTCGATGCTCGGGCTCAGACAAAGCTGGGTCCTACAAACTTGTTCTAAAATGTCCATGGTGTTCTCTGAACATGCAGAAAACTGTTGCAACAAGTTGGGAGGACCAACTTCTTTCCATGCCCGGGCTTCGGAAAGTTTGTCCTAACAACGTTTTCGCAACTTTCTCGATCGGCCTCCGGTCCTTTGAATGGTGGCATTATGGAATTTGGTACGGCTAACTTTTTGCGACGCCTAGAGAAGTTGGTTCCACCCACTTGGCCACGATTTTCTCGCTTGGCTTCCGATTTTCTGGAGCTGGCGGCGATTTGGAAAATAGTTGGTGCCAAATCTTTCGATGCCCACTGGCCCTTCCAACCTTTGTTCCAACTTGCTGCCACAAATTTGCCTTTTGACTTCCGACTTCCCATTCACCGGAATTGGTGGAAATCCTTGCAGAGGTTGGTAAGGCCAACCTTTTCGATGCCCGTGCTTGCCAAAAATGCTGGTCCTACTAACTTTGCGTAGACAAGTTTGTAGAAGGAGCAGAAGTTTCCGAAAAACGCTTGCAGGACGAACGAAATACGATTTAAAGTTAGCGGCGCAACTTCTGTTGTGTTTAACTCCTACCTTTGGGTGATGAAAAACAGCTACTGGGATACTTCTCACACGTGCGCAACGCGCTCACTCCTTCTTCTGGCCAGTCTTCCCCTCCAACACAGAGAGAGAGAGAGC
>CAJNDS010002755.1:0-222500 GCA_905221605.1 Symbiodinium natans | reverse complement strand
AAGGTCGAGAGAGTCGCCTTCGGCTGGAAGATCGCCAGCATCGTCAACATCTTGGGATGCCATGCGCGGCGCCGGCGGTACGGCCGGTACGGATGCGCCCACACTGACTCTGTGTGTGTCGGTTCTGCTTGGGCCATCTTGGGCCTGGAACCCCACGGAACCGCAGATGTGACAATTGACCCTCCCAACTCCCAAACCCCAACCCTTTACACCTACCTCGCTCCTGCCCTGGGAAGCCGCCCCACTTAGGCGAACATTTAGGGGCCCGCGGCACTGGCAGCAGCCATTCAGCAAGAGTAAGAGTCTCCCCTGATTCAGTTACCCCTTCAATTTGTTCAGCTTGAGTAACCTGACAACTTATGCAGACTAGCAAAAGCTAACAAATGCAGCGCCGGTATAGTGAGGAAGAAGGGCAGTCCATCTCCCATCATCCTAGCCATATAATATAAGGAGGAAGGGCGTTTAAGGGCTGATTACACTGACAAAGCTCTCTGTATGATGAAACATCTGGTTTTCCCATTGGTAGCACAGTTTACTTTCCATGACATGCAGCTACATAGTGCATGGCTAGGCACCCTAGTAGTGTCCAACCTGCAACTCCAAGATATCGACGAATGGGTCCATGGGGCGGGGTCTACCGTTTTCCCCTTTGATGCTTGATGCCTGTGCATGCCTGCATGGTCCTCTGCCACATGTCGATGCAGAGCACAAAACGAACCTTCTGCTACATTTTGACACCCGAAACCCAGGTCTGCGGAGGGGTAGCAAATACATGCAAAGATGCAAGGGGTGCAAAGATGCAAGGGATGCATAGATGCAAGGGGATGAGCGTTCTCGATACACGCCTCGGCTTGCGTCTTCGACCTATCTATCTTTGTCCGCAAAGGCTCTGGGCGCGCTCGCGCCCCCCATCTTCTCCGTGTGCGCTCAATGAAAGATTGCAAGGAGCAACCTATCAGATGATGATCGGTTTCCTGAGGGTGCCGGGAATCGTAAACCATCCGCAAAGAAAAAAGCAGAGATGAAAACCCCACGTGGCACGCACTAGTTCTTCGACGAGGCTCCACTGGAAGAGCATAGCCTTTCCCCCTCCAATGTTCCCGATATTCCTGGAGAGGCAGACTCGGGGCTATCGCTTCCTCTCATCCCAACTCGAGATTTTCACATATGCGTTCCTCCCGACTGCATGCATGTTGCACATGGAACAACTGGAGCACAAGACTGTAGGCCATGGCTCGCTCTGTTGAACTCGCCCTGTGTATGCTTGCCCTGCTTCCTCTTCGTGTGTTTCTTGCTTTTGCTAGGTTCTTCTTCTTCTTCTCCTTCCTTCATCTCCTTCTCCCTCTCACTTATGAGCTGAGGTGGCCCAGCTGGCACCTTCCCATCCCTGCCCTCGGGGGCGTGACTTGCCTGTACTTGTCTTCCGTTCGCCCTGAAGCTCGATTCAGAGACCCGAAGCTCACACCTCACTGAAACCTGCTGACAGGCCTTCACTCAGGTCCAGAATGCGACACTTGAAACATCTCCACCAATGAAATAGGAACTGCCCACTGGTTGAGCACGAGGGGCATAAGGCGGAGGGAAGAGCGGGTTGATCTCCACATGAAGCAACAAAGGCTCAAAGATCTCAAGCAAGGCTTGAAGAAGCTCACAGTCTGCCTGGGCCACAGTCCGGCCGCATCTTTGGGTGGGTCAGCGCAGACTCGGTAACGCACAGCTACTAGCCTGGTCAACATCGACTTTCAAAATATCCGGTCGACCTCGAAGGCTGCCAAAAACAACATAGGGCATCTCAGCATTTGCACTTGATCGCAGCATGAAGAAGGCAAAACTGATGCTGTCGAAGGCTGCCGAGCTTCGAGCCGCTTCCACATCGAGCCACGTTTTCCCTGAGATGTTGGCGAAAAGTGCTTGGGCTTCTGAAGCCACCAGGCGTCCTTCGCCAAAACACACCACATGATCTGGGGAGCGCAAAGGGGGGGGGGTACCAGTGACTACAACCCGTCCTACATCGGATGGCGTCACGTTCGCGGAAAGCACACGTACCCGATCTCCAAGCAGGGTGCTTGCCTTTTGGCCGAGATCCATGTCCGCCTCAACCAAGATGCCGCGCCAACCATGGTTTAAAATCAGGCAGTTGGCGGGATCGTACTCATCGCCTGGGTTTCAGAGCTAAAGGAGGGGTCATCATGTCCACAGAGTCTACCCCTGCTCAAAGGCCTCCAGCACACCGGCCATCACCAGATCCCAAGTTCAGGACCTCTCGACAAGGTGCTCAAGGCACTAAACTAAGGGTCCTGCAATCTAAGATCATTTGACTAATGTTGTGATTCTTGCTGAGTCACGTGATTGTCCAAACTCTGGGGATGAGGCCCAGTTGGAGGTCTGCCCTCCCTGCGACGCCCAACGGAACAGGAGGTCGATGGTGGTCGGCCAAGGGCTGTAGTAGCGCGTGCCATCCACCTTCGTGTGGAACCACCGTGCTTCCGGCGGAAGTATGAGCCTTGGACCCTTGTCCTGCTGACAAGTTCCTGGAGGTGACAGGCCTGCAGAGTACAGTAGCTTGAAAGGCATGTTCAAAATCTCGGCTGGGTAGTTCTGGGCGAAATGATTCAGTTGTTCCAGCAGAGCCATTCCACGGCTTGTCAAGTGCTGAACGAGATCCTCCATGAGGTTCATCTGCCCTTTGAAAGCTTGGGCTGTCCTCATACTCACCAACTCACCTGTTTTTTCATGCTCCGAGCTGACTCTGTCTAGCCAACTGCTCCAAGGCTCCGCATATCATTCTCAAGGACAAGCAGAAGCTCTTCAATGATCTTTGATTCATCTAAACACACCTTTCTGTCACCCTGCCTTGGTTTGCAAGCAAGGGGAAGCTGCAAGTGACTGCCCGAACTCAACAGGCATACATGGCACCGAAACCACAAGGCTGCATGTTGTCTGCAACTTTCTTGCATCTGCATGACAGAGATGTGCCAAGCGAGGATGGCAAAGCGGCCGCAGTCAGCAGCTTCAAGCCATCTTGTAAGCCCAACACTGCATCCAACCGGTCTTCGGCGTGACGCACCGGCCCCTCCACATGAACAGAAAAGGCAGCAGGACAGCGCAGAGCCCATCAGTCTGACATGTTGTGTTGGGCATGCGGCGTGGTGAGCCTTGCGCACAAGGGCGGCGCAGAAACCAGGCAGAAGCTTCACAGACGGGAGGCGGCTTGCCAGCAGCATGCGACACAAGCTCTGCACTCCACGCCTCCATGACTGCGCTTGGCCCTCCAGGGTGATGCACGGAGAAGACTTTCGTAGGGACGGAACGGAACATATAAACCAAAACCACATGACAGGTTGACAGTTGCCCGAGCCCGCCCTAGACCAGCATCTTTGGTAATTCACGAAGCAAGACAGCTGGCGGAGAGCTTCAAGGTGCTCGCCCGCGTGCCGGAGGATGTCGCCGCTGGCAGTTTGCCCATCAGTCTCGAAGCCTTTAGAAAGTCAGCTCTGAAAAGCCATCTGGTTCTTCTGATATTGTAGGTATAACTGATATAACCGACATGCATGCACGCGCACACGCACACATAAAGACCACTTCACAACAGCGTGCCAGAAACAGCACAGCTGCACAGGCACAGCTTCGGTTACGCACAAAAAAGGACGAAGAACACACACGAACTGACCATGCTCAGAATTTCCGCCGCAAAACAACCACACCATGGTGCAAAGAAAAGGCAGCTGACGGTGACGTCGAGAACACAGGCTTCAGCCTTTTGCCTTCTGCTCCTTCCCTTCGGCAGCTTCTTGCATTCTGTTTTTGCCCTTGGCCTTGCCCTTGCCGAAGCATCGGGCCCTTCTTTTCCTGGGAGGGCTCTTGCTCTTGCTCGCATCTCGCCCGGTGCACCCCGACTTAGCCGAGGCTACAGCCATGGATGGACTCTGACGCTGGAAAGAATTCTCACCTATGCCATTGCTGCTGATGCCGCTGGATTGGGAGGAAACGGGGGAGGAAACGGCCCTTTGCCGTTTGGCAGCCTCCATGCCCGATTCCCACCTTCCAAGTCTGTCAGCTGCGACTTTCTGCAGCTGCTGTAAACACTTCTCATTTCAGGAGCCTTTGAGTTTGTTGTCGGCTCAAGAACCCTGATCCTTTGCCTCTGTTGTGTGTCCGAGGATCCCAGCACTAGTGGTCGCTGGAACAGACCTTGCTACCCGATGCTGCCAAGGCACGGAACACAGACCTCAGTGTCTCCAAAGCACACGCGTCACGGCGTCACAAATGCTCTTGGCAGATCTATATTCGGGCTCAGTTCGGGAAACGATTTGTGCAGAGTTGAAGGACATGCGAAGATACAGTGTCACATTGGCACGGCACGGCCTCTGCGACACAAATGAAGCTGGCTCTCTGCTGTGGACTCTGAGATACTGCAGCAAAGGGTCTGGTAAAGGCGAAGCGTTATCATCTGGCCGAAAGGAAGTACATGATGCTGAAAAGTGTCCTCAAGGTGCGCTCGCTGCGCTCGCTCTGTGCAAGTCATGATTGGGCGATTACATGTACCCTTACGTCAATGCAAAAGTACGTTCAGGCGCAAGCAGATGGGCCGCATGAGCGTTGCTGAAGAGCCATCTTCGGTTCAAACCAAGTTACGATGACGCCGCCCATGCGCAGAGTTGCAGCGTCTGCATTTACCCAAGGCGGTGGGCAGAGCGTGCTGCGCCACATCGGCTTTTCGTGGTGGTATGTTGCGAGGTCTGGGTTACATCGGGACGTCAAGATCGCTGGCTGATCTGTGGGCCACCGTATGTGCGGATCACAAGCAGCTTTAATGCATCTCGGTCAAGGTCGCTTTGCAGAAAGAGCAGCTTTGCAGCTTCGCTCAGGCCGTCGCAGAAGCTCTTGTGACTCTGGTGACTGCACAGCTCCTCAGCTTCAACTTGCTTCTCTGTTGCGGATACATCAGACCTTCAAATTTGGACTGGTCAAGACTGCATTGAAGCAAGACACGCTTGGGCCGCCCTTTGTCAGTGGGGCATGAATCAAGGCGCCAAGATAACGCATGCTCGAGCTCTGCTTTCCTCAGAAGGTGAACACGAAAAACCCTGCTACCCATGCTACCCATACAATGCTGCAGATACCCCCAATGGTCCATAATGCAATCTTTCTTAGCAATGGGGGCTCTGAGATGATGCCAAGAGGCGCAAGCCAAAGGTCACCGATGCTGTACAGGGAAGGCCAGGTAGCCGGCTCTTTCAAGGACAGCGGGTTGGGTTCCTGCCAGGAACCGCGATCGATTTCCCCGTCAGCATACCGGGTCGCAAGGTGGCCAGCAGGTTCTGAGAACTTTGATTTTTGTTGATCTTGCTTGCATCTCAGCATCTGTAGGAACCCGTGATTTAAGCCCGCACCCAGCTAAAACTGAAAGTCAAGCCTCGCGCTTCCTGCTCAGGGCGCGCTTCCTCATCTCCTCGTCCAGGGAGATAATATGAACTTTGATCCCTCTAAATCTCCAAATCTCCGAACTGGCAGCTCGGCGCCAAGCTTGACTTGCAGAAAGGACAGGGGACACAGGCAGCATGCTTTCAAAAAGAACCAAGTGACCCCGCCCCAGCCCCTCAAAGTCATCTTCGCGACTCCTTCACTGCCTGCCCCAAAGCCAAGCCCAGCGGTTGCGCATTTGTCAGTGCTGGGTACTTGGGCGGCTCCTCAGGCAAAACCAGAGATGACAGCGTTGAGTCGAGATTTCAAGATTCTGCGGTAAACCTGGGGTGGCGCGTCTTTCCGCACTTCCAGCTCGCGAAGCTTCTCTTTGACGAGAAGCAGCTCAGCCTGCTAGGGCTGATAATCCCCGTGCGGTGTTTAGAGACTTGCCGCAGCATCGTGGCTCTCGCATGAAATCTTGTGCTCTGAGCCTTTCGATGTTCAATCATTTGCGTGACTGCCTTACCAACAGTTGGAGCATGGCAGTGTATGTGTCCCCGTCAAAGAGGAGGCTCACGCACTGAGGAGACGACATCTAGCCTCCCGGAAGATCCCTTCCGCATAGCCTGCGCAACCATGTTCTCAAAAGGACTCAAGCACTGTTGCCCTCTGCCTTCAACCGATTCCTCATGAGCTTGATCTTTGACTCCAGCTCTTGTTGAGCTGCGCATTGCTGTTCCAGCTCCTGTCAGGCCCACATCTTCAAAGTCTTCATGATCTCAACAACTGTGACTTGCAGATCATAACGCCTGTATCGACCCCTGCAAGCAGCGATCATCCTGCACCTCTTTTTCGGCGGCCAACCATGCGAGATGGACGCTGCTAGCTCGGAGCCTTTCGGGCACCTGAAACGTCCGAGTTTGTTGCTACCATTTCTTGCCGATCCATGCCGATCCACATTCAAGACTGTGACCGCCTTCCCTTTGGGCGGCAGCTTGACCATCGAGAGCAATCGATAACAGGAACGCGCTTCCTACCAGTAAGTGGCTTCTTGCTTTGTCCACAAGCGCTGCATGCTGCACCCGCTTTCATGCAACAGTCGTGCCCTCAGCATTTGGTAAAGTGCCATTAGAAGTGTATGAGCATTTGTCCGGTGAAACGTGCACAACGGCACCTTGAGCACGATCGCAGGTTCCGAGGCCGTCGCTTGACATTGTGATGCTCGCAAAACATGACTCCTTTTCGCAGCAGTAGCGGCTCATTTTCCCGATTGCAATCTCGCACATGCGGCTCCCACATAACCGCCAAACCTACGACCTCCCCAGGCGACCATTGAGCCATCATACTTGATGGCCAAGAAGGCATTGCATGTCGAGTGTACATCGTGAACATCGCTATCCAGAAGTCCTTCTGCAGAGCAATAGTTGCCAATCTCGTCCTTGACGCCCCATGTAACCACAGATCCAGACTTGGTCACCGCTGCGAACGCGTTATCCGCAGCACAGACTTTTCGAACTCCTGCTGCAAGCTGTTGGGAAACAGTGCTGCTGTCACCACCTCTGTTGCGGTGGCCCCAGGTCACGACAGTACCATCGGACTTGAGCCCTGCAAATGCTAAACGTGTAGCGACAACATGCTCCACCCCACAGACCAAATTTTGTCCAGCGGACAGCAAGTCCAGATCGAGATAGTGCCCACCCCATGGAACCACTGTACCCCCGCGCTTAACAGCAGCAAAAGCTACATCGTTGCTGTAAATCTTTGTCACATCGTTTCGGAGATGCCGGTCAACCTCTTCAGAGTCACCGCCACTCAAAGGATCACCCCAGCAGAGGACGGATCCAGCGGCTGTCAGGGCCGCAAAGGCACTTGAGGTTGAAGCGATGTGCCGCACGTGCGCCGTGCCAAACTTACACCTGATGCGCTCAAAGCCTTTGCGCGCCACGGCATCCCCCCAACAAATCACAGAACCATCATGCTTTATCGCAGCAAATGCACACTTGCACCCGAACACGGCCACGACGCCATCGGCTAAATCCACCGAATCTTCGTGTGGGTGTCCGCCGGCTGCAGGATCACCCCAGACTTGCACCGACGATCTCACTGTAAGGGCTGCAAATGCAGAATCTGTCGCTGAAATGCTTCGCACGGCTGCCATGCTTGGGGGCTCTCCTCCCCCAGACTCTGCAGTCCCCCAGGTCACCACCGAGCCGTCCTCCTGTTGTTGCAGGTCTGCGGATAACAAGCAAGAGATGCTCTCCCATCTCATATGGACCACAGTCAGTACATGCAGGCTGATGCTGTGCCAACATCCGGACATTACAACCGAAGAGCAAGGGGTGAGTGACATGCGGGTTGATCGTGAAGCAGACCATAGTCGGCCAAAAGCATGTCAGAAACCAGGCACGCGCACACAAGTCATACATCTCAAGACACAGAGAGACAACACAAGCCATACATCTCAAGACACAGAGAGACAGCAGCAAGCACAACACGCCACAAGATGCAAAAGCACACAACGAAATGCACGAAGTACATATATAGGTCTGAAACCAGGCACAGCATGGGTCAGGATGCATTGTCATCGGGTATTGCTGTCTGTGATTTCGCCCTGTCAAAAAAGACCTGCACCATTGTTCTTGAGCCCCTTTGTAGTCGCAGATCTATGTGTCAGGCTTTTCTCAGCACAATCTTTTCCTTCAAACTTCTCACCCCGTGTGAGGTACATGTTGAATCGTGGCTTGTGAGTTGTAGAATCAGAATGCCAAAACAAAGGCTTGCGGCTTGCGCAGGCCTGCTACTCGGGCAGAAAAGCAAACTCTTCCTGCTCGAACACTGCCGACACACGGTCAATGATGAGTTTTGTGCTGCGTTTAGAAGCTCCTGAGCAACATGGAAAAGGTGATACAGCTGAATTCTTTAACATAGGCAGGCAGAGCTTCGAAGACCTCAATGAACTGATTGTAACATGTCTGGTTCTGAGGGAAAGCCTTCGTACAGTTCTGTGCTTTCGCCGGCTGCTGCATAGATCAATACTCGGTGCCTTGAACCTTGAAGTGAGCTAAGTTGGGCTTCAACATTCACTTTGTCCGTGCTTGTCACAGCCTTTTGAGAGGAAAGGCAAGCCAGTGACAAAATGGTCTCGATAGTTTCAGCTTCAGCCACTTCAGTTGTTACAGGACAATGTTCATTCTATGTCGAGCTGGCTCTGAAAACTGACCTTTGAGAAACTTAACCGACTTAACCGTGTCTTTGACCGTCTTAGGTGCTGTACTGGTTCTTGTACGCAACTCGAAAATCAACGAACTCGTTTATAAAGCGAGTGTGTCGGGAGCAGGGGCCGGCACGCCCCCTTGCCCCACGTGACCTGAATGCGGTCGCACTGGAAAGGCCTAGAAGTTGTCGGTACCTGAGGAGGCCAAATTTAGACAATGTCCATGGCATGCTGGTTGATCTCTGGATGGGTGGGGGGCCGGAGTTCGGCGTTGACACAGAAGCGGGGCTGGACGGAGTGAGGGGGACTGAGGGCAAGCGGCGGCAAGTGTCGGCAAGCGACGGCAAGTGGGGCAGCTTTGATTTTAACCATCCCCGTCCACAATCGAGTAATCATTAAAGTGGGACGCGGGCTCATATGTTGATTACACTGAAAATCATAGTTTAGGTATTCTGTCCGGCTGTTGCTCAACAGTTCAAGATGCAGAGTGTTTGCGCTACTGGGGTTTGCATTGCGCATGGAATGAATGAGGAAGTGCCCAGCATGTAACAGACCTGCAATTGAACAAACTAGGCAGTCGATCCTCAGGTCACGCTGGGTAAGAAGCTGGCGAGCTTTCAGCTATGAGCCGTTTGAGACGAAGCAGCAGCCTTTTTACGTTCTAGCAATCGCCAGCAAAGGCGCCAACAGACGACGGCATGGAAATGGCCCAATCTCCGCGCTCCGACTACACAATCGCGTTTTGCAGAAGCAGCTTGATGGAAGGGGTATGTATTCATGGCGCTCGCCTAGTATCGTTTGGCAACGCATGCTATTGTTCTAGCCCGGGCCGTCAAATAGCCGGTAGAAGCACACGAACTGCTTGAATACAAAGCTGCCGCTTCAAACCGAAAAATTCCAAAAGTGGCAGAAGAGTTGGAACATTTAGTTTTTGCTTCGCTGATCGCGATCTCTATTTGCGGGTCGCGAACAGAGTGAGACCGAAGCTTCAGGACAGGGGTGGGGATGCTGAAAGTCGGTACTGGTGCTGTTCAGAAAGCTCCATGATTGCGACCCTGAATGCGCATTTAAGGTTCCTCGACATCTTAGTCTTCCAGGTATACTTCGGATGTCCACAGTAAAACTATGCCCTGACAGCGAAGAGATTTGAAGAGAGCATGGTCTGAGGGCAATGACTCGAAGACCACACACAACACATATAAGACATATACAAGACATATACAATACATGTAGAATGCATATATACACATATATACAGATATACATATATACACATATACACATATACATACATACATATACATATACATATACATATATATATATATATCTGTATATATATACATCTAGACATATAGACATATAGACATATATACATCTACACATATATACATGTATACATATATACATATATACATATATACAGAAATACAAAAATACAAATATACACATATATATATATACATATATTTTTCTTGCAGATTCGCTGTCCTTCAAGGCTGCAAAAGCCTTGCGTGTGGAGAAGATTTTGTGGACGCCGCTGGAGAGCTGCGACCTCCAAGGCTGCACTATGCAGCCACATTTTCTTGCTTCTTCAACCATTCAGCCAGTAATAATATATGGGTATGTATATGTATCTATATATATATATATACATGTACGTATATCGATCTATGTTGGAAATGCGGCCCCAAGAACTTGACAGAACCAGAAGATCGTCCGGATGCATGGCTCTTGTGTTGGTTTGTCTTGCAAAAGACGGCAAAAGCACTCTCATGGTCCACACCCTGAGGCTCTGCAATGATATCGACCTTTGGTGTGGCCTGACGGTGCTGCTGTCACCTCCAGCTGTCGCAAGGCCCCAGGTCACCACAGAACCATCATCTTTAACTGCAGCGAAGGCAAAGGGATTGGCATAGACACCTGCAGTTGAAAGACTGACCGTGCATGTTCGGTTTCAACCGAGGTGCATGCTGGCATGCTGTATCCAGCTGCATCGTCCGAGTGGCATGAAACATTGCTCATCAACTGTTCTTGAACGGGAGTGGCATCTCCACCCATATCAGCATCACCCCACGACACCACTGAGCCCGATGAGGTTGTCACCGCAAAGGCACACTGCGTGGATGTCACGCCTGGGCTGCAGACAGGTTGCCCGGATTCACTGGCCATCAACGTTGCGCACGTGGTATGCTTAAGAACCAGTCGAAACCCAAGATCCAAGGGTCGATGCACTGCATGTGCGACGACCTAGGATGATGCGGCCAAGCACTGTTCACTGTTCAATGGACCGAAATCTTCATGGAATGATCATCGATGATCATAGCTGATGATGCTAATGAATGCACCACTCGCCGAAGGAGCCACTGTGAGCACCAGTTCGTTGTCAACCGGCGGAGCGATGTCGGCAACGCGACTTGACGGAGTGACCAGATGCCCAGCAGGTTCAAGTAGCATGAGGCAACCTGCGAGGATCGCACTTGCACGCGCTTGCGCACAGCTGCAAAGTCCATGGCCCTGTGTCTGCGTGTAGCCCATGCCGAGTCATGGTTTAAGAGATGCTGATTGCATGTGCCTCGGTCTGAGGGAAGGCCGTCGAAGAGGCTTTGCAAAGATGCCCCGCGGTCAAGGATCCTGACTTCAAGACTGAGCTCAGCTCGATGTCCAATACAAAATTCGGTTGCCTGATTAACTACTGCGCGATCCCGCAACCATTAGCCTCGTCGAGTTGCAGCTAAGAAATCCACCTCTTACATGGACCTGACTTTCCGACAGGCAGGAAAAGACAAAGCAGTCCATGCAAGCAAGAAGCATACTGAGCAAGGTGTCTCCGCTCAGCCACACAACAGATACGGCAACGCTCGTCGAGTCATTCCAGCAGGGCGAGTGACTTTCCATCGTGGGCTCAGTTCTCCCCAAACTTCAGGATCTGTCCAGCACATGTCTGCGTTCTTGTTCCCAATGTTCTCTTGTCAAGCAGCCCCTGACACGAATTGAGAAAACGCTGAGGACGACTGCGTACGAAAGTATTGGCATTCATCGTCGGCTTTGTCTCAAGAGCCGGCATTCCCGCCCGTTGCCCCACGAGACATGAACACTGAGAACGCTTGTCCATCTCTGCCCTCCCAGCAAGCTTTTTGCACAAGGCCAGCTTCAGCTAGCTAGCGTGGTGTCTCAGTAGCCCCAGTCGAATGGTCCTGAGCTTGAAGAACTGCCGAAGAGCGCCCTTCTGTGGTTGCAGCCGCACCCTGAGCCTCCCACGGCCGCCAGCTTCGTCAACAAAGGCGTAGTTGAAATTTAAACCTGCATCAACATCCATCAAAGAAAGGCAGCCCAAGACCTATCCCAAGATGGAACAACTGTTTGGAGCACCTGTTCGCGTCTTTGGCGATCGGTTCTCACCGCTCCCATGTAGTGTGCTGGCATAGTAGATAACGACCTGGCATGTCACAATATGTCAAGACTTCACACTTGAAGACTTGAAAGTCTTGAACTAGAACGTGCTCTCTGGAAACCGCAAACCCGCCACTGTCACAGAGCCGGCTGACATGGTGGCTGCAGCAGCCTGCTGCGCCTCGGGCTGTTCACCCGACCAGTGCCCCTGAGGCATACTTCCAGAATGGCTCCCGGGCACCTTGCTAGCAGAGCAGTGGGACATCGCAAAACACAACATGAGCCGTCAAATCTGTCATACGTACATCTTGAAGGCCATTCGCCAGGTCAGGGCACAAATCTGGTGGCGCCGTTGTCAATCGTGAAGTCATCGACAGCCCATATGGTGTTGAGCCCCCACTGGAGGGGTCTTTGCAGCGGGACCTTCGAGGTGTCCACGACATCCCGGTGCATGTCACCTTGTGCCACAAGAAGCATAGAACCAGCCACAAGATCACCACGAAGCTGACCCTTTGTTCGCAGTTTCCTCGCCTTCCGGGGTGCCAGGCGCCAGGATCAGTAGTCGAACCTCCCACGGAATTGCAAGATGCGGACCGGGTACCCTTCTGAATTGTTTTTTGCTTGTTCTTTGCAGGGCCGGCACCCTTGTGCGACAGAACTCTCAGCATTGTCGTGAGCAACCAGAATGACATGACGATCTGCACGGGACATGCAGCACGCATTGAGCCACGGTGCCTCCCAGGCAATGGCGTGGTGCGAACCTTGCCCGTGAACGCGTCGAGCCAGCTCAATGGCTTCCTGCAGAACCGTGTCCGCCGCAAGGCCCAGCAGAGCTGCCTCCTGAAGCAAGGGGGGGGGGGGGGGGGGGTGGTGTGTGAGAAGGTGTAAGGGGGGGGGGGGGGGCACGCGCACGCCCCTCGCCCCAAGTTACA
The DNA here is from genome assembly GCA_905221605.1 of Symbiodinium natans. Taxonomy (NCBI): domain Eukaryota; class Dinophyceae; order Suessiales; family Symbiodiniaceae; genus Symbiodinium; species Symbiodinium natans. The sequence continues at coordinate 209,555 of CAJNDS010002755.1, read as the reverse complement.
AGCGTCTGGGCTACTTCCTGCGCTAACTGCCTGTGGGCGCGGCCGCGTAAAAAATCAACATAGAAATCCACGAAAATATAAATATGTATATATATATATATTATATATACATGTATTATCTATGCAGCCATCAAGATGTCACCATACATTCACAGCTCCTTCTCGGGATCCAAGGGCCACTTCAGCAGCTGCGTGCTGCCCCCGAAACGCACATTGCGGCCTTCAGACATGCGCCCAGTCTCGAGCTCCTCGCACAAACCAAACTGGTGAACATCGCGTAACATCCTAGCACTCAAACATCTGCGCACTTCCATTTCGTGGCCCTTGGCAAGGAGCTCCTGCAACGCTGCGGCCACTTTCTCGCGGGTTGTCCATTGATCCAAGACTACGATGCCATCGCGTATCCTGGCCACGAAAATATCATGCAATCATGCACTCCATTTCCACCGGGGTGACTGCCTTTCCCTGCTCCCTCACTCAATCAAGACAAAGCTGCAGAACGTCGGCAATCTCTGCAGACGTGCTCGACGGAGGGAGCCGAGCAAGCGGGTTGACCAGGGCCACATCTCCCAACAGAAAAAATGGTGTCGCGGAGAGCACCAATAGCCTTAGCCAGCAGATCGTGCTGTTCTGCAGAAATGGCAGGCTCAAGCGCCTGAGGCACGCAACTACAGATAGCGATATGCAGTTGAGCTTCACAAGGCGTTTGCCCCAAGCTCGTTTTGGTGTCGGAGTCATAAACATAAAGTCCTCGGTACCACAATAGTTGCCCCGACGTCCCAAAAAAAGAAAATCACATGGCCGTGCCTGGCCTCTCTCAGCGCATCAGCACTGCAGCGCTTTTCGGCATTGCATACTGGCAGTGCCACTCATGATGGCAAGCTGTGATTGCAAGTTTTTTGACTGCGGTGCAAGATGCTTCAAGAATTAACTTACAAATGTTAACCGTACAATTCCCAAGTCTGGCACTTATGGCTTCTCTTGCCGTGCCTACAGGTCGCCTGCCGAGCCGCAATGGAACCGAACAGACCCATGAATGAAGAGATCATGCTGGCACGTGATTGTAACAGCACCTGCGTGCCGTCATCTAAACACGAACTGGTAATCTTGGCACCAACCGTTTGTTTGTTCGCACGCAGACACGCCCGTCTCACACCTGGCTATCACTCCGAAAGCTCGTTTGAGTGCCTGTGCACCTTCCCAAAATGTCTGCATGCTTCAAACCACTTCAACATCTCACTCTCCGTCACGTCATGGTCGCCTTCGACCATTCCCCAGCCTCAGGTGACCGAGAATGGCTGATCGCGCGATGCCAGCAACTGCTTGTTGACTCATTCACAGCCACCCATAGTCCAGCCGGCTTGGTCCTGCACGCTCAATTTGGAAGTTCTCCTCCAATTGTGCCCAGCGCATGGCTTCCTCTGCGGAGGTGGTGCGATCCAGCAGCGCGCTGGCAACAATGAGCGACTTTGCCTTGCAAGTCTAGCCGCCCACAAAACGTGAAGCACTCCTACAAACAAGTTTGAAGATAGTTTAACTGTTTAACACATGTTTAACACTTGAACAGATTGCCAAGCCACTGTCTGCGTCGCAATTTCTAAGGCGCATAACTCCCAGGCATCGCGGGCTAAGAGCTGCTCAGCAACACGCACCATGGTCTCCTGAATGCAGTAGGGTCCACATCGGTAGAAAATTACAAGTCGAGACTATGCCGTCCTCAGGGTGAGCAGGTGATCCAAGGCCAGTTGCCAAGCCAAGCTTCACCGAATACCTGCACAGATCTGCACAGGTGAGGCTGAAAATGTCTGCAGAAAAACCTGTAACTGAATGCGTATACGCGTATACTGTATAGCATCGTATCCCGCATACACTCACATGCACCTTATCCAACATGCTGCCAGCAGGCTCCGTTTGGAACCATTCCCGCAGCGGTCCCCACTCCTGCAGCTGGCGTTCTGCAAGAAACTCCTCCTCAACCTGGAAGCATACCTCGGAGCGAGTCAGCTGGGAACGGCACGAGGCTTCCTTCCAGGCTTTGGTTTCTTGCATATTTCATTCGTTGCTGGTCAAGCCTTGACGAGATGCAGTGTCCATCTCAAGAAATGGCAGCATCCGGTCAATGCAACCCTCCGGGTCTTTCTTGGTGATGTCCAAAGCGGTGCATCCTAACAGCAATGCAAGAGGATCGGGGCAGCATCAGCCCCCTTTCGGCAAAAGCCTGGGCTGGTGCTCTACGCTTTCTGAGCTTCCTGCCCAGGGTCGTGAAGGGCATTTCGAGAGGCTCAAGGTTTTCACCCTGCGCCCTCCACTCTTGCGCAACTCGATGCGCAACACCAACCCCAGGCAAATCCAATGTGGTGCCTTTTGGCGTTTTGATTACCTGCCAGGCACCGTGGGGACGCAATTGCAGCATGCATCTCTGAGAAAATCCTGGGCGTTTTTCACACAATGTCATGCTGCTGCAATCATCCATGTCAAGGCCTTGCCGTCCAGTAGCACACGAAAGAGGTCACCATTTGGCTCAATGGACACCTCCTCATAAAACCGCTTGATTTGCTTTGGCCTCGTCGCGGTCACCAAGCCTTGCACTGTGACCGGCAACACGCTCCCTCACAAGCCTGTCTAGAGTCTAGATGCAGACCATCTGTGCCTTCTGCACAGCTCTAGAAATCTCCAAATGCAGACGCACATGTCTCGCTGGACCTAACCGAAACAGAACGTCCCTCCAGCAGCGATACCTTGCCGTTTTCTACGGGCCTCGTCTGGCAACATGCCGAAGGGTTGAAGCAAGTCGCAACATGGCCATGCGCTTTCAAGCCCTTCAAGCAGCCCCTCAAGACCTGTCATTACCATACCCTCTCCGCTCTGCGGCGGCATTTAGGAGAACTCATCACTGTTTGTGAGAGGCAGTTGCTAGCCGAATCGAACTACAGAGTCATCATATTTGATCAATCCGATGGCTTCCTCTGTTCATCGTTGCGTTTGGCCGTTCAGTACTCTTTTTTGTCAGCCTGGCACAGCCCAGGACATCAGCAGCTTGGCCCTGAATGGCTCAAGGCGTGCAGCATCATCTCCGTGTGTCATCTGAGCACTAGAAGCCTTACTCACTTGAGTCATGTGCCCTGAGAGATGCTTCCTTCGGGCACCAAGATAGCATTTTTCCTCCCGTGCGCGCGCCCAGCAGGGGTCACAGCAAGAGGTCATCATCTGGCGAAGCATAATTTCGACCTCAAGCAGCTATGTTGGCAGAAGCTAGACATAATGGGCTCCGACTTGACACGCCTGCATCCAGCCGGTTCTTCGTTCGCACACCAAGAGCTTTCCTCCGAGCAATACGCCGCGAGCTCGGGAGGCCTCTGTGAGAAAGCAAGAGCGCTGACTGGCAGCACAACTACGGAAGCAGATGAATGAACTTGGCGCTCGGCGGTCTTGGTCAGTGTAGCGGCCTCCGAAGGTGGCAGCCTGTGCCAATAAGAGGGCCACAGGCAGTCCGCCGACTCACGTTCGTCCCTGAAACTGTTCGATGGTGGTCTGAAATAGCTGCCAGCCTGTATTCTATCGCCGCCTGTCAGCAAACGTGCTCTTGAACACCGAACCAATCACCGAATCACCGATCGACCTCCAGCACGTTCCAGCTGTCGAACGGGTGCAGGCCCGAGCCTACAAAGTCCGCCAGGTGCAAAGAGTGAACAACCGGGACTGACGGTCAGAAAAAAGAGGGAGCGGCGCAGCATCTCCGTCTTCGGCCAGCTGCGACCAGCCTCAGTGGGGTGGCCAGGCCTTGAAGGATGCTGCGCTTGACGCACATGTGATGCTGTCGTTGTGAGCCGCGAGCTGAAGGGGGTCTTCGCCGGCTGGCTGGTTCGACTGCCTGGCCAGATGTGGAGATACTTTGCGACAAGCAAAGACAGCAAAGATTGGCACATGGTCGGACGACCCTCTTGCTTGTGCTCGCCGCCAGCTTCATCTTCTGAACTCGACTCTTGCACTTCATTGTCGGACCTTAGCTCCGAGGCCAGAGCAGATCAGAGCAGCCAAGGCACATCCTGGCTTTTTTACGCGCTTTTGGCTCAGGCCGCTTGCTTTCAACTGCATCTGAGTCATCTGAGGAGGCATCTCGGAATCACTGGCAAGGAGACGATCACGGATGTCCGACAAGCCATCGCCCGTGGCACTTTCCTCCTGCGCTATACACTCAGAAGTGTTCTGGTCAAATCAAAACCTTGCATTAAGAAGCTGCGTGCGGAGAATCGGGCTACCTCCCAAAATGTCATACAGGAAGTGCGCGCGCACACACACACACTGTCACAATTGACATGGGTCATAGCCACGAGGGACTCTTTGTCAAGATCACTGCACGCAAAAGTGGCGATCGCTTTTGATGTGTCACGTCGGATTGGCCCCTACTGTCCTTTGTGCGATGTGCATCCATGCACGGCTGGCATCGTAGCTTAATCCGCCGAGGCCTCAGGCTGCAAGAGTTGATTTGTTTATTTGTGTTTTTGATTGTTTTTGTACTCTTGTTTCATCTTGTGACCCCATGCTTCGGCGATTCTTTCCGGGAGCCCCCCATCGCCGTTTTGTCTCTTTGACAGTATGTGAGGCAGAGCTCCCTACTCCCCTCGCCCTTGCTGTGCTTATCTCTTTCCGTATTTCCCCCCCCCCCCCCTTCCCCTCTACCCTCTCCCCCGCCACTCCTTCTACCTGCACACCGTGCGTTCCTGTCGGCGGAAAACAGCTTCCGCATCCTGCCGAATGCTTCCCTTCCATGAGGCTCTGGAAGCATCATTATCATCTCTCCACGTGGGTATCTTGGTGCCTGCTTGCTCGCTGGCTTGTTCGTACGCGCGCACACTCTGCGTGATGCACAACGCTGGAAGCACATCATCCTGCGAACTTGCCGTGCGTAGCTTCGTCGCTCGAGTCTTCGCCTTGGAAAGTTCCAAAACCTTTACAGCTGTGCCTACGGCGTCCTACAGACCTCAAATCGTGCCCACCGAGTTCCGGGCCCTTGGGCCACGAGAGAAACCATCTTCCAACGCAGGTGTGGTCAAGTATCCTGGGAGCGCAGAAGTCATGTCCGACTTTACCATGCTGAGTGCTGAGAGGTGCTGAGGCAGAGGCCAAGAAGCTCGCCTTCCTTGAGCACACGTGGTGTTTGGAAACCGTCTTCATGTCATCATGGCAGCAGGAGCACATTGGACATGCTAAACTTATTCGAGGGGTGCGCCACTCATGTGCCTGTCATTCTCTGGCACTAGGTTTCGGACTGCACTCTGGGTGCGGTCGGCTTTGCTTAGGATCTCAAGACCACCATCCAAATCTGAGCTCAGCCGCACAAAGACTCTGGAAGCGTGATGTGTGCATCGCGCCAGCCATGGCATGTAGATCTCGTCAGATGAATTGGAAGTTATACTGCATCCGTGCACTGTCAGAAACGAAATGATGTGTGGTTCGCTGAGTCTGTGGCTCACAGGTCCGTCACTGCCTTCGCTGTCCGAAGCAGGATCACCTGATTTGTGCTGCTGGTACCGATGATTGCACTGAGGTTTGGAAGGTTCGCCAATCTCGGGATACAGTTTACAATCTGAAGGAATATATATATATATGTGTAGATATATAATATATTTATCTATATATAGCTGCACCCTTGCTCTGTCGCCTTTTCCGTTCGCTCTTGCGATGTCTGAGGCCGTGAATCACTCGACAGTGCAGTGTGAGACATGAACAGCATGAAGCATTAGGGTCCTTTTGCTTTGCAAGCTGTTAAGTGGGTCAAGTGATTCGGCCTCGGTCTCTTTGAGCCATTGCAAGGTATCGCAAGAGCAAGGCAGAGACCACAGGGGGTTGGCACTGGCAGTATGGAGCACCTCATGTGATCATCTGGGCATTGCCACCAATGGAACTATCAACAGACACCATATTCACATCATCGAGCTCGGTGGAAAACTTCTCGAATTCGGAACACAATTGAAATCAGCCCCCATGTTGCATGCATGAAAGAACGGACTTAAAAAATGTGAGGCACTTGAGTTGCACCTCCTCGGTGGGACCCTGTGCCTATCGGATTGTCCTTTTCGACTTTCGACACTTTCATGGGCCTGGCTGTTTTTCAAGGTTCTCTGCCTCGGGGTCGAGAGAATCTGCGGAGTCGCAGCGCTTGCGACACAGGCTGCCGATTAGCCTTGGCAAAGGGCATGGAGTTGGAGTTGAGTTTCACTGCCACATCTGCCGAGAAGGAGCAATTTATATTCGTCAAAGCTGATCTTGCCATCGCGATTCAAATCCAGCTTCAGGAAAAATCTCCTCACTGCTGCACCCAGTACAGCATGGCTCAATTGATATTGAAACTCAGCGCAGATTGATGGACAAGTGGATAAATGTATAACGGCTGGGGGCGAAGGCGCGCCGCCCTCTCAGCCAATCGGCAAAAATCATCGGAGATCCAGTTGCAGTTCAGGTTCTCACCCACCCCAGGTATGAGGCAAAGCTGTCAGCGCACCCGTCCTCACCACCACCGGCCTGCCCTCTCCGAAGAGATGTTGTCTGCTCAACGGCGCGCCACCCGACCCCTACACACTACCCTTCATATGCATCCTCACACGCATTCTAGTGGTGTGCTGCACAACACCCGATTCTGGATGCCTTTGCAGCCTGGGCGTCTCAGAGTCTGCCTAGCACCGATTTTTGAATCAAGGACCGCAGCTAATTGGGAAGCCTGCCAGAACCGCAAAAACTTGAGAGCAGGGCGAACGAAAGCTAGGGTGAAGACCGCGCTGCTCAGCCCTGAAATGATAAGTAACAATGCTGACCTAAGGGGGGGCGGGGGGGGGGACCCCCCCCCCCCCCACCTTATCGGGAACATGGGGGGCCCCCCCCCCCCCCCAGGTCCACCAGCCTCCAAGGATTTCTTGTGTGGTCACCCCCAAAGGGGGGGGGGGGGGGGCCCCAACCCCCCCCCATGGCAGCTTAAACCTCCGATATATCGGAGATTAAGGCCCCTGAGTGCTGTTTGACCCAAGAACAAAATGGTAAACAAGAACTCCCGCAAGCTCCAAAGGAGCTAGCTTTCGTGACAGCGGCACGACCTTTCAAACTTTCCCACCATGCATGCTCAAAATGCGCTGGTTTCCGGAAGGCTGTGGAACCTCAACCGTCTCCAGTCGTGCCATCCCACACGTTGCCAACATCTTCTTCCGAGACTTCTGAAGTAAGATGCATCATATGAAACAATGCAACGGCAGTATGACATCTGTAAACGACAGACCGCATAGTCGGCAGCGTGACCCAGGGCCCCCTCGTCAGGATAGGTGGGAACCTCCCGACTCTAGCACAACAAAGCACCCATCCAAGAACCAAATCCCTGTCATAAGAGATTCTGGCCATGTGCAAACATGACAGCCACCGAGGGCAGCTGGTTCAAGGCCTAAAAAAGAAGCCCGCGCTCTGGGCCGGCATGCACTGGTGCCTACACTCCACACGAATCTGCGAAATCCCCTGTGCCACCTGACTAATTTAAACAGCACCAGGAAAGTGTGGAAACGTCCAGGCTGGAATGGGCCCAAGACTGATCGAAATGAGCTTGCCAGGCGTCCTGACATACTCCTCCGATGCGTTAACGCCGACCCTAGGCTGCAAGCTTCAAGTGGTAGCGACGGCACCCAACAACATTCCAGAAGGTGAGGGAAGTGGTGCGGGCTCAGCGGCTTGTGCAGCGCTGCTTCTAGCTCCGAAAGCTCAATGCAACCCGCGGTCTTCAAGTCGATGGCTTCTAGGGCGTTTCCTTCGCATGTGTTCGACAGCTCTCAAACTCGAACCTAGAAGCACATGCTAGCATCTGCCAGAACATGCCGTGGGTGTGGGGAGCCCAGGCAATGCCAGGCAAAGGATGTGAGGAACCAAGGCTCTGAGCTTCTCGGCTTCTGCTGTTGAGATGTCGTTCTTATCCTGGTCTTCTCTATCCTCCATAGATTGCAGGCTGCTCAGATGTGATAGGCCCTTGCTGCTAAATACCGAATTTGTCAGAATGCAGGATCGCCTGCAGAAAAGGTGTGGCAACAACAATGTAGCTCGACAGAATACTGCCCTGCCATCTCAGTATCCAATGTTGCAGTCTTGCTCTTGTTTGCTGTCTTCATTCCTTCTCATTGTCTGATTCGCATTTTGACATGAGAGCATTGAGTAGTCACTTCGTTCATTCGTTTTATCCGTGGCCTAGTGGCGGCAATTCGCCCATGTCATTCTCTGGTTCACTTTCCTAATCTTCCATCTGTTTCCTGGGAGGCGACCATGCCTTCATGACTGTGGTCTCCCTTCTAGGTCCTGTCTTGTGGCTACTTGCGAACTAGCTAGTGGTTGAAAGAACCGAATCAATCCGGATGTGCCACAACCACCTATCAGTACCGGATTAACTACTTCTAAACGGCAAACCACGAATCGGTGATTGAGGCAAAAAACGTCTACAAAGGTACCCGGGTCACTTAGCCAATTTTTTGGGGGTCGCCTAGCCTATCCGACTCCGGCACAGTTTGGGGTCACTGGCTTGTGGGTTTTGGGTGGTGTAGGGTTTTTTGCCACCCGCCTAGCAGACCCCCTCTGGGTTCGTGGTTCAGGGTTTTTTCCCCACCCGTTTCGCAAGCGTTTACGGGGAAAAGGTCAGACGGTACTCTAGCCCAAGCTTAGGTTGAAGTTGCATACGACATGGGGAGGGCCCCAGAGCTGCAGTAGGAGTTGAGGGTTAAAGGGTAAAAGGCTTGAGGGTATAAGGTGGGTTTAGGGTCCAGGGTTTCAGTGCAGGGTTTCGGCTCTCGCACTCGCACAAGGCAGGCAAGGACTCGTTCAGTGCAGGGTTTAAAAAGAGTTGCTAAGTGTCCCAAAAAAACACGTGCTAAGTGACCCACTACAAAATTGGCTCAGCGACCCCCTTACCTGGCGCTTGTTTGCAAATGTTCCGTACCCGTCTCTGCAACGATACGAACACGCCCATATGCCTGCCCAGGATTCATCTAAGTTTGGCAAAGTCCACCAGCCTGCTTTGCTTTTGGCCCTTTGGGCTTGGGAAGCAACCGCTGCAGCTCCCACGCCAGGGCATCTTTCGTCCAAAGCGCCCCATCTCCAGACAAGTCGAGCTCAAGGAAATTCTTCGAGATCACTTCAACATCATCCATACTGATGATGTCGTTCCTTGGATAGACTGAAAGCTAGTAAGGTGCACAAATGTGTGCATGAATTGCACAGGAAACATCTGCAGGCCAGGATGCTGCACCAGCAGAAAGCAGCAAAACTCGAATTGTGAGATCCTGAGCACTCAGTTCAGTTGGAAACAAGTTGCGGCGCCTTTCTACTTTCGGCTTTAGCTGTCCTGTGCTCTCCCATCTTTCGAATCTCGTCCTCGGCCTTCTCCCCCAGCAAACCGCGACTGTGCAGCTCCTCATGTTCGAACCGCCCAGTGCGCGCATGGTTTCTGAAGCAGGAAAGTCGTGAGAAGCATCCTCTGCCTACGCTATCCTACCCTTTCCTGCGCGACGTTGCCGCTCACAGCTGTGGTCAAGCAAACAAGGTCCACAAATATACACGTTGCTCCTCTGCAAACTTCCTCATCTTCAGCAGCTTTGCAACCGTCAGGTCGGGTAGCCTGGCAAACCCGGATAATTAACCATGACAGAACACATACTGGTATTGCCGCTTAATGAACCGTCTGGCACTGCGGCACACATCAATTTGTTGCCCCGGATTAAGAAGCCTGCAACCCGATCAAGTCGCATATGCCCCACCTTTGCTTGATGCCACGCTGCCGCTCGCCGTATATGAGCGCTACAAGCTCCGCCAGAGTGCCGCCTTGATTTACATCAATTTACCATTTACGACGCGAGTCATGGACGCAGTTGCAGGAAGCCCGAGACCTGGCATGTCTTGAGCTGCACAGACGGATGCCAACTTCTTCAAGGTTCAAGTCAAGCCACCAAAGATGGGAACACCTACCAAGCACAGCAGCGAGACGATCCACTTCGATGCCGGGGTCTGTGGCACAAGGTCGCCAAACCCGATCGTTGTCAAGGTCACGACGCTGAAATAAAGCGCCTGAAGCAGCGTTCTTCGAGCCTTTCTTATCGACCCACGAGTCACATGATCTACGAACCTGTGCCCACCTCCCACGCACTTGGCAAGCCCAGAGCACGTTTCGATATGAAAGAGCTCAAAACCAAGTACATCGTCAGGAGCTGCAGCTGCCGCCGAAATCCTCAAATAGGCAGAACATGGGAGCACCATGGTGCACCGCTGCCTGTGGGTTCATTTGCCAGACAAGCAATGCTGGGGCAAAGCGTCTGGTTCGCAAACGTCGCCGCTCACCTTGATTGAAGAGGGACGAAGCCATGCGCTAGTGCTGGAAAGCTTGCAAAATCTTGCAAACCTGCCTTCCTCGTCGAAGATGTCTTCATCAGGCATCTCCCCCAGGCGGATCTTCAGCTGCTGGTTCACCGTCCCCGCTGCATGCATCGTCTCCCTCTGGACAAGCTCATGGACGAAGCTGCCTGAGACATCAAATACTTGCTGCCGCTACGATGGATGTGATCATCGTGGCATGGATGCTGCATGCGCGTGGTGGCCATCATCGTGCGAGCATGGATGCTGTGGGAAACGGATGCGCGGGCAGCATGGGCGTGATGATCGTGCGGGCATGCATTGTTGGGGACCCGCCGATGGCATTTGCGTTATAGTGTGGGAAACGGATGCGCTAATAGCAGGGGAGTAATCATCTTGCGGGCATGGGCGCAGTGGCTTCCGCGTGCGCTGGTGACCCGGACATAGTCATGGTTCGCGCATGGGGTCTGCGCGTGCCGGTGACACGGACATAATCATCTTTGGGGCATGATGCAGCTGTATGCAGCTGTCTAACCAAGCAGCAAAAGCGCAAGGATGCGCAAGGAAGACGTGCAATCACTCATAAACAAACGCAAGTAAAAACAATTTTTGTTAGAAGCTCCAGAAATGGTCCGAAAATCAGCGACTACTCCTACTACGCCTTTTTTTAAGACTGGAACTGAGGCCAGGGCAGCATCCATCCATCCAGCTCCTACTACGCCTACTACGCCAACTCCTACTACTCCTACTACTCCTACTACTCCTACTACTCCTACTACTCCTACTACTCCTACTACTCCTACTACTCCTACTACTCCTACTACTCCTACTACTCCTACTACTCCTACTACTCCTACTACTCCTACTACTCCTACTTCTCCTACTACTCCTACTACTCCTACTTCTCCTACTGCTCTACCACACTGCCAGTGCCTCGCCTCTATACCACCACGACCACCACTACCACTGCCACTAAACCACCTGACCACCACGACCACTGTCACCACCACTGTCACCACCACTGTCACCACCACTGTCACCACCACTGTCACCACCACTGCCACCACCACTGTCACTGCCACTGCCACTACCACTACCAAGACGACGAGGACGACGACGACGAAGATGACGACGACGAGGAGGCCTGCTACTTTTTCTACTACGACCGACTACTACCACCACGACTAAGTACTACAACTTCTAGGACTACGACTACGACTAACATGACTACGACGACAAGTGGCTCGCCTGCTTCCACAAAGCAGCTGTGGACTCCATGCATGAGTGGAATTCAGTATTTTGTTCAAAGTGTCCCCAGAGAGTGTCCCTGGAGTGCCCAACCGCAGAGTGTCCCTGGAATGCCCAATCCCCAAGTGTCCCTGGAGTGCCCAACCTCTGGAGTGCCCAACCGCAGAGTGTCCCTGCAATGCTCAACCCCCAATGTGCCTGGAGTGGTGCCCAATCCCAGCCCAACCCCAAAGTGCCCCTGGAGTCCCCAACCCCAGAGATGCCCAACTCTAGTCTTTAGCCAGAGAGGGTGGGGAGATTCGAAGTAAATAATTAACGTTTTCTACAAATGTGATTATTCTGCCGCCCAAGCACTCAGTCTGGCTGCGAGAAGCACTAAAGCCAAGAGGATGGCCACGCTGAAAAACAACCTCTGCAGCAGGCGTGATGTGACATTCGGACGGGACTCGCTCGGGCACATCTTCTGGACCCGCACGTCAACTGCGAAGGCCTCGAGGCAGGATGTGATGGCGCCAGATCTCCGTAGCCCACCTTGGGCAGACGAGTACAGCATTTGTGCAGAACATTTGGTTCGTGGTGCTGTCAAGGCATTTATCAGACTTTGACCGTGGATCTTGTCAGATCGTCCTTTGAACACCGGCTCCCACGACGGGTTTGCGAGCCATCGATTTCCCAAACAAGTTCCCAACACTGATCCTGCCACCCAACCGAAGCCGGAACAGTGTAGTACGACGATGGTCGAAGCGGCTGTTGTCAGGGCAGTGATGGAGAAGTAGACGCTGTCTTCAGGCCCCCACCCTTCGCACACACCTGCACTCAATATGGATGTCAGGCACGGGTGAACACCACTCAGGCTTTGGCGAGGATTTCTCTAACCAATCGTTGGACATGCATGACATGCTAGGAGGATGCAACCTCACATTTCGCCCTCCCCACCATAGACGCCCATGGAGGAAAGCACGTAGGCCAACACGATCCAGACTAACCCAAAGGAAGGCTTCCCAGCCAGAAAGCACCCATGTCGGGCAGTCCTAAGAGACACAAAAATCACTTGACAACTTAAGGGGCTTGCTTAAGGCGAGGACAACATGCAGGGCGAATAGATTGCCAGGTGTTCCCCTGCCAAGTCTCCAAATTCCTGCTTTTCTTGAAGGGAAGCGGGCCCGTTGATTGGTTTGATTGGCGGCCGCTGCGACCAGTCCAGCGACTGAGCCTGTCCTCAGATCCCATATTGATCGGAAGAGCCAGCAACTCAGCAACTCATGTATTCTGTTGAGTCTTCTTTGTGGTGGTTCCATTCATGCTTGATATGCCAGAAGCATCTTTACTTGCACCCGGGGTTCAGCAAATATCTGTACTCTGACTCGGACTCGGAGATGTGCTGCCTTGTGCAAGGCCGTGTCCTGGCATCAAACCAGCAGGTGTGTGTACGCACGCTGACAGGCGCCTCCAATCTCCGAGGCACACGCAATGGCACGCATTTCTGGGCATTGGCTCTGAATCATCAGCGTGGTCATGACGGACAGGGCCAGCTGGGGGGGCTGGGTCCAGGTTTTGTGTCCGGAAGGCCATGCATTGGGCGGAGAAGAATACACCCACGTCTCGGAACCAAAGTCGGTCGGCATGCTGCCTGAAGGCTGAGTATGTATCTTGTAGTAGTATACCCTGACACTGCCTGAATCTGGGAAAAGGGTCTCACTGCCATCAGCTAATCGAAGCTTTGCACTCCTTACGGTCCTTGTCAGCCGTGGCTGCCTCTCCAGAATCTTTCTGGGCACTGGGTCACGGGTGCGACAAGCAGCTGATGGCACATTCATCTGCCGCAGCTATTCTGCAGCCACTCGTGAAATTCAGGCTACTAACGTGCTCGTGTATGCGTTCATGTATGTGTATCCACTGGTTGCAATCTCAGTCTGAAGCAAGAACCTATTTTACAACTTTCTATAATCGACATCCTCAACCTCATGGCTCCCATATTGACAGGCTGCAGCAATAGAGCCGTTGCGCATCCAGCACATATTGCGCGACCCTTACCACTCAGGTAGTTTGATGCTCCGACTGGGTTGGCAACATTGAGGCGTGGCACACAGCAGCGCGGCACCGCAAATGCATGAGATGCCCTGGGTCCCGGGACCATCCTCCTTGCGGTTGCGCAGGCGTCTGCGCCTGCATCTTGTGTGCTGTGCAACTACGGTTTCCCAGGCACTGGCCATCGCCAAGAGCTGCCATTGATACAAGCTTTGGTGATAGCCACTGGCAAAATCTAGCAAGATATGCACGCAGGACGCACACGGCAGTGTTGCGCTGAGGACGGCGCAGCGACCTTTTTCTGGAGAATAGGGTGTGCAGGTCCTGATGGCATTTTCCAGACCTCTTGGCATACACCAACGGTGGCACTTCCTGCCTCGCCAGCCTGCAATTGATCTTGGATGAGCTTCGACAAGACCTGAAGACAAGCAGCCACTGTCCAGCAAAGGTCTGCGACATCTGCCACGATAGCGTGTCTTCGCCCCCTTTTCTGATTTCACGGGGACACGCCTGGTCCTTGCTTCCGATGAAGTTCGTCACAAGGCCTCGCTTTCCCATCCGGCCTGACATCCATCTAAGACACATTTTGCGCCGGCTGTACACAGGGGCTGTTTTCGGGGGGTTCTTATTTTGGGGGGGGGGGGGGGTGTTCGGGTCCTCCTCTCGAAACGATGTCAGGCCAAGGCCCGGGCCCGTGCGGCCAACGCGGTGAAGCCAGCAGACGGCACCTACGAGTACAACACAGCAGTGTCTAGTAAGCCACTTGCCACTTGCGCTGTCAAGCGCCAGCTAACACACACATACACACACACAGAGACACAGACACAGAGACACACACACACACACGGGGACACGGTTCCGTGATGTTCGTTGCACATGATTCAATGGTAGGTCCTCCTTCTGTGCGCGGGCCTGTTGGCATCTGGAAGTTGATGACATGATCCACCTGAGCGCATGAGCTGCCGGCTTCAGCCTCAGCACAAGAAACAGGAACTGGCCTGGTGCCAGTCAATGCCTCGACCCCCGAACTCGGTGGCAACCATGATGTGTGCCTCCCCATGTTCAACGAACCAAATTCTCACCGTAAATGTTGGTAGCATGTGCTGATGTCATACGAGCTTCTTGTGCACGTAGAGGCCTCACCGTCAGCGAACTTCTGAGCGTCCCGGAACCGAGGCCTTCGACAGCTGAATCAAAAGCCGCCGTTGACTCCAGCGTCAGCGTGCACGCATGGTGTATGCTGTATGTGCGTGTGTGACTGCACTGTGTATTGAGTATTGCGTGTGGGTGTGTGTGTGTGCGTGAGCATTATGAGTGTGTTTGCTGGGTTGGATGTAGGCGCGCACACACACAGGTCGGCTTTTTCTTGGTGTTCTTAACTAGCGCCGCTCTGAGAAGCACTGCTTGCTGTGATGTTCACTGGCAACAGTCTAGCCAACAGAAAACCCAAAAGCTGCACCCAGTTGCAGGCAACTGGCTGCGGCTCAGGATGGGGCCCACAGATCTCACGGTTGGAGCACGTGACACTCCAAATAACCGCCGCATTGATCGCCACACTCTGCGCAGCTCTCAAACTGCAGCCTCTCTTCCTCGACGTGCACTTTGGATCTGTGCCCTCCACACTATCGGCTTCCCATGGCTTCTCTTTGCCAAAAAAACTGCACACACAACTTTGTGCTGGGAGTAGTTCATCCCTCCTGTCGAGCTCACAGGTCCTTTGCTACTATAAAGGTGGTGAGAGACACGTTCAGGCTCCCGAACTACTTGCATGAGTTCTCGGGCAGGGAGCCGTGGAACATGCTGGCCCAGTTTTGCATTCGCAAGATGAGGCCTTTCGTGCACTGCATTGAAAACTTTGGCGTGAAGGCTGTACTCCCGAAGCCAGAAACCATCCAAGAGCAGAGGCTGTTGAAGTCTCAGCATGCTACTAAGAAGCCATCGCGCAACTGAGATAACAACACAACGACACAGTGTCGTAAATTTGCGAATCGTCATTGTCATGACCTCGTCAGCCAGTACATTATCACAAGCACGACCTCACTCCAGGAAGTTGTCCGAGACGTTGTCTGGCACAAGTTCCTGAAAGGGGGGCGCGTGGTAAGTAACAGCTACATAGAGATTGCTGAAGTTTCAAGCAAAGGTCGAGGACCTGCTTTGGCACGGGCTTAGGCACGATCTCCGGGTAGTTGCTGAACCGGTACTGGTCCATCTCATAGATCACGTTGTCCCTATCTGCCGCCTACAAGTGAACTGCATTGGCGAATGCTGAGATGCTTCGAACCGTCCCGTAGGCGCCTGGTTGTGAAGCAGTACATAACGGTCTTCCGCGTTTTTGGCTGCACGCCTTTCCTGTGTCAGCTGGAATCCTTAGATGCCGGTCCAAGCTGCCACAGGACAGACATGCCGCACAGGAGTGCGACGACGATGTAGTTGCATCTGCAGCTATGACCTAGGCCTTACTGAAGATCTCTCCTGCAGCCTGGCTGCCCATACCATTCAGTCGCCCCTGGAAGACTGGAGGACTGCTCTTACACAATCCTACGCTGCAAGTTCTCAAATCGCAAACCCGGGCCTGAATCTGATCAGCCTTACAGCTCATGCGCCGCAGCCGCTCGACGAAGCATCCAGCCCGCCAGTTCTCGTGAAGCGCGATACTGATGAGCCGAACCATGTCCTGCAATGTCCTATATCGCCCACTGCTCAATAAGTTTTGCTCAAGCCTGCAGCTTCGCATGACGTCCGCAACAATTTCAAGAAGTCCTGGCCAGTAGCTGGACCCTTCAGTTGCCTCACGGACACAGGTGCCGGGCTGAGACACATGCCGAACCTACAAACACGTACAAGAGGCACCGTAGTACTGACTATGTACATGTGAAGTGCGAAACATCACCTGATGGCCAAACTATGCCGAAATGGCACCTCGACTAGCACCTTTAAAGTCTATATGTCTCTACAAACTAAACAAAATCTGAAGCTCGAAAAAGGCCAGACCAAGTCCAAGCCCAAATGCTGAATCCCATCGATCAGCTCCTCAGCGCTAACCTGTCCAAGCTCGAAGGGAAAGCATCTTCACTCTTACAGGGGGGGACCCAGGTTTGTAGACCCGTGAACTGGAATGAAAAAGAGTGCGCACCAGCTGGACCACACTCCCTTGAAGCCGTCTCAGCCAGAGCATGCCAACACCAGCTCACCGGGCAGAAAAAGTAAAGAAACCACTGCTCGCATATCCATGCGACATCGGAAAACTGTTGCTTTTGTCCTTTTCAGGCTTGGCGTTCCTTCAAGGATTGGGCGTGCTTCAGCGACTTGTTACTTAGGCTGCAGTTGCAGTTGGGCATAGGATAAGGCAGCCAGCCCACTCTATATCCGTCTATTGAGACAAAAGCAGGCGGGGGCCTCTCCACTGCCATCAGCATCAAGTACAGTGAAGAGCTCTTCAGTTTCGTCCACGCGAAGGCCAAGCAACGACAGCTTAGCAAGTACATCAGGCTGCCTGCGGAATCAGCTGTGAATTTCCATACTCTTGAGCTGCACTTTGACCAGCAGCATTGACACTACGCGCCAGACACAGACTCAAGATACAGCATCCACGGCCTTATCATCTTCTTGAACTCCCGAAGGCCAAGGCCCATGTTGTCCTGGCTTGTGATGTGTGGCTATTCGGCACCTGCCGTCCCGACAACAACCCAACAGTTGCACACCCATGCAAGGCCTCCTCACAAATACGATGTTGGGTCTGAGTTGACTTTCTGGAATGCGTCAGTGATCAGGGCATGAAGTCTTGAGATGAAACTAAACACGGATGTTGTCCTGGTCATGCCGGTGGAACTCGAGCAGCAAGGTGTGCAAGATGTACCGTTCTGAGTTGATCAACATCCTTGCCGAGGCCTCCTGAGCACCGCTTCCCCTTAAGCAACACTGCAGCTACGTGCAAGATGCGTGCGAGCCTTGCTGTCGCATGCTAGGGATGTGATCTGCTTCACCATCACTGCCACGAGAAGGTTGAAGATGGCGTAGGTCAGCAGGATAACCCCCAGGATCAACAGCACGACGCCTTGAGGAGACAAGTAAAACCTCAGGGAAACACAATGCCATGCGGGCAGGTCCGAGAAACACCAACATGGCCAAGTCGACTCAACCAAAAGTCAGACGAGTCGCAGTGGGCGAGCAACTAAACCTGCCCAACTGTCCAGTGTTGCTACCTGTAGCATTGTCATCATTGACTGGCCTATCGTGCCGAAATAAAACTTCGCGGTTGGCCAGTAGTTCAAGACAAGAGGATCTGTCGCCACCACCGAGGTCAGCGACACTCCGAAGACGTACAGCGCAACTGCTGCAAGCGTTGCAACAAATGTGACGGCCTTAAATGAGTCCAGCAAGCCTTGGATCATGAACCAAAGCCCTCCCAGACCATTGACGCCCTTCACGCTCCGGGCAACGCGTAAGCCGCGAAAGACTCGAAATGCCTTGGCCAACTGTACGCCTGCAACTGGGCGAAAGAGCGTCATCATCAAGTCGCCAAAGCCCATCAGTACGAGACTGAAATCAAAGACATTCCAGCCATCATGGAAGAACTCGAACTGCTGTTGGTGAAGTCGAACAAGCCATTCCAAGACAAAGATCGTCGCAAAGACTACTTCAAGAAGAACAAACCCAATATTAGTCTCAACTGCAGCTGCCCTCTGGTCATCCACTTCTATGCCCAAAATGATCGTGTTCGTCACAAGCAAGACAACCTGATTACTGCAGGCTTGTTTGCGAAGCTGCAGATCAGAATCACTCAGCGAGTGAATGACAGGTTGAAAGACGGATGGGCTCACGTGGCTTCCGCTATCTCAGCTGAGAGGCTATAAATGCATTGAGCTTGGCGCTGGATGCAATGTGCTCCTTCTTTCTGCGGAGGTCATCCGAAAACACGCTATTCATCTGCTCGAAGACGGACTTCCATCTGGAACACCGCGGCTTCGAACACGCTGCTGCTTGCGGACTACTGACTACTGCTGAGCAGACCTTCACTTCCTTCACTTCCTTCACTTACACTCCGACATGAAATCTCGCCTCGTCGGGCGCGGCTCTACCTCACTCCGGAACCATCGGGTCGAGGCCTCCGAACAAGCCGCAACAAGTGGAGGCTGAAGTCGTGTAATTTTAATTGCTTTGTGAATCCTTTTGGGTCCTTTTGAGAGGCATGAAGAAAAGTTCGGCAGCGAAAAGCCGTTGCACCAGCGCATGCCTCCATTCAATGCCAACCCCATGTGCTCCCCCCGGACCCCACCTTGAAAGCCTTTATCAGCCTTCTTACAGAGCTCATCGCCGGCAAGGGGCCGCCTCTGCAGCTTCACACTGCTCAAATCTTTTCACTCAAGTAACTCAAGTACAAGAAGCAGACTGGCCGCGATCAGCCAATCCCCAGCCTGCATCAAGCCCAGCCGCTGTGCCATGGCAGGCTGCAGGCCAACTACCATTTCTCTCACTGGGCCGCGTGTTTGCACCTGCGATTGGCTGACGCTAATGGCAGTCTGGCTTACCTGGCTTAGCTCCGCCTAGCTTGTCGTGATATGGCGTGGTGGATTACGCTTGTCCCTGGCCACGTACCAAGTTGACGCTTTGGAAGCGAGAGAAGAACGTGCATGATCAGCACCACAGCCACAATCCATCAAGTCCTGTCAATGCCAACATATGCCAACATGCAAGGTCCAGGCCCCATTCGACCACGAGGCCCCTTCATGAAGCTCACCTTTGGGTGTTGGGACTCGGAAATGCCGAATCGGAATGTCAAAGAGTCAAAGGCAACCGAGAAGCCACCGGCCAGCCATTTTCCCGAAAGAAGTGCAGCAGCACGTGGCAATTGTGCAGGCCTCGCACGGTCAACGTGCTTGAGTGCCGATGACAGATTCGCCCTTATCTGAGGGAACAGCTGTTGACGAAGATCAGCGTCCTCCTCGGTTTCGTTCTGTACGGCACTATCAACACGAGTTTACGATGGTTTAGCCATGCCGCTGGCAGGGAGTTTTGCGCAGCACGTCGATCAGTTGCTCAACTCGCTGGTGCCAGTCGTCACCTTCACATGCTAATTTTTGCGCAGGCACAGGGGCTGCAGCCAGAGTATCCGGGTGTCAGGCTTCCAGTCACCCACTGCACGTTGTCTATGCTGATGCCAGCCGGCCTTTCTTCGTGCAGAAGAAAAGGGAGGAGGGAAAACAACATCCCGCTGCCTGACACTCACTTTCAAGCTGTGCGAATCCCTTGAAAGAGGGCTGTGAAGTCAGAGTCTTGTGATGGGTGTCAAGTTCAATACGGAAAGACCACGACAAGCCGCTCCAACTCAGCCCACACTAAACAAATTGAAGCAGCATCCAGCACGCCGTCTTGCACAAGGGCAACGGCAATTTATGGAAGTGTTGAGTCTCCACAACGTCTGCCGTGCAGAAGCGCTCGATCCTGTCATTAGCATGCGTGACAGGACAAACTCGCTTCTCGGCTTCAGGATGCACAGAGGCTGTAAGCATTCCAAGAAGAAAACGAATTTCGAGCAATTGCCAGCAGGGTAAGGCTCACTAGGCTGCTCAGCGGTTTGGTCTTTTTCTCTGCCGCGAAGCTCGCACTTCGACGACTCGGTCTTTTAGCCGCCAGGACAGGCGCTGCATGCTTTCGCTGTTTTCGCGATCTATGCCAAGGTCGAGGAGATACCGCACCGTAGCATGCTTCATTGGCTTAAAGGACTTTCTCTAGCTTCAAGGAGTACATCACTCGTTCGGTTCGGAGAGCCCTGCTAATCAGCCCCTTCCTCGTATGCTTCGAAGGATACGCAGCTCTTCGATGGGCTGTGTAACACCCACCGTTTGCAAAGCCTGGCTGCCCTCCCCGACAAAACCCGGGGCTGCAGCTCAGGCTTCGCGCCTCTGTAGGCACTGCAGTCGCCCGATTCCAACTACCTACCATTCCTACCATCCTACGCTTTGCTGCACTTGCTTGAGATAAGCAGTCTCGGATGATCCAGCCATACGTATCTCGCGCTCTCAGCCACATTGGCTTACAGCTCGTCGTGTGCACAGAGCTCATACTCTGGTCTCTTCTTGGTCCTTTGCACGCTGGGCACAGTAAGTGCTCTGCCTTCTGCATGGATCAGATTTCGGCTGTAAGGGCACGGCTGCTTGGTAAAGAGGTAAACATAGGTTGTGCACCTGGTAACATACTGCAACTTAGGATTCTTCGACATGGCTAGACTCATATCTGATAATCCACAAAATGTGTATGCCAGGTGCGGCACAGGGCGACCCGGATGAAACAGGCCGTGAGAATGGCGTGGAAAAACCTGTGCAATCGTGCCCACGCAGGAGAAAACAATCAAATGCTTCATACCTCAAGTTGTCCTTGACCTCTGCAATAAGCCATCCAGCTGAAATGACCACAAACCCACAACTGTGCTATGAGGTTATTAGCTGCTACCAAGTTGCGTATGATCACCATCCTGGTCAAACTCTCTGTATCCTTGGCATTGGCTAGCGCACATGATTTGGGAGCGGGAAATGGGAAAGGCTCACACAAGACCAAGAAAAGAGGCTTGCTACTGCTATGCCGCTGCGTGCTGATTGCGGAACCTGAATCTGGCAGCCATGGGTCGATCACGCGTCACTCTGCCCCAAAAGGCTGTGAAGACTACTGAGGAACCGAGCCTTGGCTCCCAGGCTTCTTGTTGGCTCTGCTTGCTGTATGCATCCGATCTCGAAGGTACATCTGATCTGTGGCCCGTCTGATGTCCATCTTTGCATTTACATAGGCAGAATCGCAGTTGGCAGACCTTTTTTCACAAGCAGCTGAAAGAGACCCTGGAAGAGCGAAAGGAACACCCAACCTTTGCTGTTCGTTCATCCTCAGTCTTGTTCACCGAAATTCCCCTTCACAGTTCATGTCTTAGAACTCCAAGAAAACACCACTAAACGTACTAATTTGTAAGGAATTCATGACGCATGAATATGGTATCTAATTGGGCCTTTGGCGCACTCACTTTGTTCATGCAGTATTTACAACTTGCCTCAGCTTCCTGCCGAGAAGCGTTTCGAACAAGCAGACCCGGATCCGGTCACCTTCCCCCCCCTGCCAGATTTTGTGATGCCAACCCCCCCCCCCCCCCCCCCCCGCCCCATCGGAGGTCTCGTACGAGGGGACTTTCAAGACCCCTATTGGGAATTCCGCTCAAACCTTTTGGGACCCCCCCTGGGCCCCCCCTGGCACCCCGGCCTTTCCTGAAACCCCCCCAAGACTCTTCTGCGACCTGTTTCTGCCCTCCCCCTTTTTTGAGGCCAGAAACCCTCTCCTCCTTTCCTGTCCTGGGCCTGCCCGACTGTCGAGGCAGCGCGCGCAAGCGTTTACAATTACGTAGAGAACGTAGCGAGCGTATTAACTTATTTTGTAAGGAACGCACGAAATCAAGTTAATGCGTGAATGAAGAGAACGAAGAAAGGCCAGAAGGCCATCGCTGTTGTCTCACCGCAAAAGATCCCTGGAATTAGAATCGTCAACTGGACCCCCGATCGGCGCAGTGAGCTGAGCCACGTGAGGCCTGCAAAGTGCGCGGCGCTCTCGTCCACAGCACAAGCACCGGTGATGAGCAAGTAGACCTGGCCCATGACAGCATTTACACAGGGTGATTTTGAGGGCACAGTCCCACCTGAGGACCAAGTGCGAACGCCTCCATCCACGTCGAGAACATCCAGCCTCAATTCCGAAAGCAAGTGGCGTTGTTTACAGCTAAGAAAGACGAAGGAAGGCTGCATCAAACAGTGCACACATCTTGCGCACTGTGTAGCTCAAATCTGCCCAGTAGTCGTCATGGCCAGTGCTCTTCGTAAAATACCTTTGGCAATGCTGGGCAAGCAGAGCAGATGCGACCAGCGATCAAATCCAAATGTCTCATGCTCTGCACACGACTTCGCAGCAAGTGAGCTAGTTCGTTCAGTTCGTTTTCCAAGTGTGAGATGGAGAGAACTGCATGTCGGCACATCGATCGCATCTGAGGCGCGCTAATACGGCTGATAGCACGCCTGAGCTTGCAATAAACACAAGTGTACAACGTGTGCAGTCTTCACCTTTCCTTGCTGACCTGATCCGGGGTTTTCTGCTTTCTGATTTCCACGTTGCGAGGTCCCAGTGCCGTTCTCGGAATCTCAGGGGTTTTTGAGGTGTCGAGAAGCTCAAGCTGTTAGCGCATGCGAGCAGGGCCTGCAGTGGATCTCCTGACACATTTCTCCTGCTTGTCTCCCCATGGCCAGGCTGTGTAAGGCATGGTTGGACCGAGTCCCTCAACTCAGATGTTTCATGATGTTTCCAGCCAGCCTGTGACGATTGATGCTTCTCTCATCTGCAGTGACCTCATGATTGATGACGACTCAATTTCGAGAACCAAGGTGTCGTGGCTCCTTGGCGGTGCAGGCCTGGATTTCCAGTTGTCTCCAAACCCCCCCCCCCCCCCCCCCCCCCCCCCCCCCCCCCCCCCCCCCCCCCCCTCCCAGAAATCTCGAGGCACTTCACGCATCCAAATTTATTTCTGTTCCTCTTTATACTCAAATTTGGGCAGTGCATAACTTTCTTCGCTGTGTACAGATGGTGCCTCTTGGGCTTCCTTGCCACCTGCCTGGCCTAGCTCACCTCGTCGCACTGCAGGGGGCATGCGGATTTCTGGTACACAGGACATCTCAAACCCGCCACCTTCAACAGCTGCGACTGCGACATCTCTTATGGATCACACTGTCACATTGCAACAAGAATTCACTCCTGCAAGACATCAAAGCATGACAGCAGCTCAAACAAAGTGTGAACTACGACCACCAACAACCTGCGAGCCAAGAACAAGAACAACATTAAGGAGCTTGTCATTAGTCGCCCCCAAAGCTGGACTGGTACGTACGGAACTTCGCTATTCGAATCTATTCGAGGCTCCAATAGCACAAATTTGCAGCCCAATTGGACTTTCACAAGGTCCACAAAGCAAACACCTTTCGCCACAAGGAGTCAGACAGCAAGAGCAGGCGAGCCTCCTCAACACAACAATAAGACCGGTGCCCAACGGCACCAAACAAGTACCGTCATCTTTATAATAAAGATGCCAAGTGGAGACAAATTGAATGCTGACTGTGTGTTGCTTTCACTACGGTCCCCCCTAGATGTCCACATGGAACAATGGGGGGAGTGGGGAGTGCAATGGGCTGCCAGGGAAAGAGCAGTGTTCAGAGGGGCGCAGTTCAAACTGCAATTGTTGCCAAGCCCTGGTGCTGAGGTTGTCGAATATGAATTCTTAAGCAAGGCCTGACATGAATGCATAATTCGTCCAGGCTTCTCATGCCAATAAGCTGGCTCCATCGCTCAATGCCTTGGCCAACATCCTGCGAGTTGCGGACGGCTGACAGGCGCATCACCTGCAGGGCCACCCCAGTCTGCCATTCATTTACAGGCAAGCACGACATGATCGGGAGATGTTTGGCCTGGAAGACGACGACAAGCACGCCGAGTAGCTCCAAACCCTGGTACAAGAAGACGTCCCCTGTATTGTCCTGCCCGCAGACGTTCGAGACAACATGCAAGGAACAATGTTGCAGACCACGCAGGCTTTCCTCTGGGATGTAGCCCTCGCCCCACACAGTCGTGGATATACGTGTAACGTGGGCAATGATAAACGCCTCATGACAGGAAACCCGTTCTGTTCCTGAGGCTGACAGTGCATACAAGATCGTGTTTGGTCTCGGGCCCAGAGCGTCTTCTCACTGAGGCCCTACAGGTTTGGCTCGATGGTGTTCAGAAAGCATGGCCGACGCAGCAACAAGAACATGCAACAATGCTGGTGTGAGCGCCTCCGCTGCGCTACTGCTGGTGTCGAGAGCAAGCATCGTGAATCCTAGCACTTGTAAACCTGCAGCGAGCGTGAGCCAGTAGTCCTCAGCCGTCGAGGCCAAAAGCACTTCAACACAGACAAGCTTGAACCCTGTGCAGACAGGGATCATAAGCAGCGTTGGCAGGTGCCTCGTGGCTGATGAATGCTCGAACGCATCACACGAGCACTGGTGGAAAGATTCTTCCCCACGCCTCGAGCTTGTAATAGACTAGCCTCAGGACACGAGGCCAAGGATGGAGAAGATGGTACTCATTGGTGGCTGCTATTGCAGGCTCAGCTCACGCAAGAAGTTCTTCAGCATCTTCTGAGACCAGCAGCAAGCAGGCCACGGCAAAGGTGCCATACAGCACCTGCGTCCTCATGCGCTCAGGAAGGACGCCTGCCCAGAATCCATAAAAGTGCAGGTCATGCAGGGTTGTGATTGGAACCTCTGGATTCCAAAACGAGAGCAACATAGAGTAACTGCAAGGCGTCTCATTTTTGCCTAACTGCTCCATTTGCCACAGTAGTCCACGCTTTGCCGACGGACTGGCGACATCTCCTGACGTCTTGACCGGAAAACGTCCTGTCCACGGATGTCGGCAGCAAGCAATGCTGTGAAATGCAGCAGCAGCAGCAGCAAAAACAACAACAGCAGAACGGCGTGCAAAGTATGGCAACAGGCACCTTAGTTTGACAAGCTGACTAAGGATGCTATTGGGGAGACTCACCGGAGCTAATCGTTAATCGAGAGTGAGTGAAACGAGCTGGTGGGATCGCACGCGCCACCTTTGGCAAAATAATGCAAAATACGTCTCAGCAGTCCTCCCCCAGAGCAGCCTGGGCACAGAAAGGCTGCGGCAGCGAAGACTGAGTTAGAAAACGACCCAGAACGAGTCAAAGAAAAATCCACCGGGAGCCTGTCCCAGGTCATGTAATTCCATGTCAATGCACCTACCCGCCCGTTGTCCCACACCTTCAAAAGACAATTTCAGCACCAGCATGCATGCCCTCACGGTCACAGCTGCCTCCCCACCCGCCAGAAACTCATTGAGCCGTCCGGTCCCATCTAGGCGCCTACATTCTCAACTACGAAGCCACTCCGCCTCACCCATTAAGTCCACTCAGAGACCTTCGGTCCCATCCCAAGAAAGGTCCTTTGCATCGGGATTTAGCCGCCCGAGAATGAGCCGTTCTGGGTGCTACATGCTCCTTCGAGCCCATGCGCCTAAAACAAAGAGATCATTCAATCCCATTTCGGCAAGCGTCACCTACCCTAACCGACCAATCCCATCCCGCATAAAGCCTAGAGTGCACAGGACACACAACTTGCAACATATGTTCAGGCCTGCGCACGTTTTCTTCTCGGGGATACTTTTTGTTTTCGACTTGGGTTCAAGGTGTTTCTGGCTCAGGGCTTGTCGTTGTTTCGACTCATGCAAGGTGGCTCATAGATGCTTTTCCTGACTCGAGCGTCACTGTAGAAAGGCGGGCTATCAGCGTCAACCATGGCACCATGGATTGGACGGAGTGGATTGTGGGGGAGAGCTAATGTTGAGCGCCGCACTGCCTCATTCAGGTGATGGGGCCTGCTCGGCGGAGTTGCCGCGGCTTGGGAAGCGAGCCTGCAGCAGTAGGCGCATGTCGTTCTCGCGATTGAAGCAAACATTGCCACCACAACAAACCTAGTAGATTCCGCATGTCTGGCCTTCAACTGGCTCTGACTCTGGTCAGACGGTTTCCTTCGAGGACTACCTGCATCATCTTTGGCGTAGGCAGTCATGTGCTTTGTCCAGTCCTTACATCTCGAACGCGCAGCATCTGGAACTTTAAGAAGCTTGCACAGCTTGCACGTGCCACGGGTGCAACGTAGTGAGCATGATCTGAGGAGGCTTCCACATCCTTCTCGTAGTAGAGATCGCCCAGCCGCGGGCCAAACGTTCCCACCTCCAGCTTAATAGCAACCGACTGCCCAGCTCACGCTGTTGGCGCTGGAAAACTTCGCAAAACTCCGCGTAGAAATCGACATGATATATGACGCTATCTCAGCCGTGCCACGAGTTTGTGAACGTGTCGCTGCAGCTGCGCCTCGGCAGACCACGCAAGAAATCCTGGTGTGACCCTACCAACCGTGCGCTTTCCGATTTATGGATGGCCACTGTCAGCCAGGATTCAAACCAAAACAAGCATAAAAACTCCAGGGCGGCCCAGAAAGGCCCGTGAGAGCTTTCTTCAGCAAGCCACTCGCCGCGCAGGCAGCAAGTCCTGCTCCTTGCGGTCCTCTGGCAGCACGAGGCGCCTTGTCTGCAACACAGCAAACAGTTGCTATAAAAACCTTAGTAATTAGAATTGTAGTATAATTATAAAGAATATTATTAGTAACTATTCCGACCCCTATATTGCAGCGTAGCAAACTGTCGCTAAATCTTGGTGGGCGTGAAAAAAGCTTGCCTGAACAGCGGCACGATGTCCACATAGGCTCGTACCCCCTGTTCACTGGCCTGCGCCATGCAAACGTGGCTGACATACTGAAGAGCACAACACCATCAAGCCTTTCTAGCTGATCCTCCATACCCTCCTCCCCCCCTGCCCCCCGGGCCACATACGTGCCTTCATGCCCCAGAATGCGAACAAGGGAAGGCTTAACCTCAGCTCCCCTTGCCATCTTCTCTGTTTGGATGGTTGGGAGCATTTCATGCACGAGCAGAAAGCTCCATGTGCTTTGCAGACTGCCGAGGTGCAGGATTAGGATTCTGGAAGTGAGGCACCAGTCTGTAAAGCACCAAAGCAGCATACCATAAATGACCTTGGGTTCGGCGTTTGCACCTTGGTGCCTGTGCATCGGTGAAGTACATGTGTTCAGCCCAGTCACATACAGCACCGGAATGAACGTCAACCTAAGGGGACGAAACATCGCTGATTGAAGACGCCGCGCATCCCCAGATGCTTCCGCTTGCTCACAACTGAGCAGGGGACACATAAATGACCTTGTACGACATAACCTTGGCGAAGCCAATCAACTGAATGGCAAATTGGCACACAAAGCACAGGTGTCGACGAATCATGCGCAAGGGAAATTTAGTCGAGCAGCCACGTCTCTGGCCGCTAGTTTGACGCTGGAGGATTTCAACGATTTCTGCTGCTCGACGCTGGCAAAGCGGGCCGCCAACAGCATGAGGGGCACATTGAACCTCGAATTCTCGGCAACAGCCGGCTGTACCACACAGCTGGTTCCTGACAGGAAGACAACTATGCCGCTGCAGGCGCATCAGTTGCGGTAGAAAACCCATTGCCACGGCAACCTCAACTCTCGCAACCAAGTGCCCGTGCCTGTGCAGCGGTAGAAATTCCGACGGACGCGGCAAAGACACACGTAAATGCTACGAAGCTGCCAGGAGGTACATGAATCGGCCGATGAGATCACCCGCCGTCCACCACACAAGCTGTGGTACCTTCAGTACTCTGGCAGCTACGCCTGCCGGGCCCACCCCGCGTCAACAATGTGCGGCCTGGTGATCCCGGATACCCAGCTTCTTCAGCGAATGCATGTACCTATGGCTCAATCGCGAAACGGCTTCTCGGAGACTTGGTCAAGTTGCAGGGTTTGCAATAAGACGCAGTTAGCAAGTAAGTGTTTGCAAAGCAATCCATTTCCCCTTTTGTGCGTCCCCCCGACCCCCCCCCCCACGCCCTCAGCCCCCGGCCCCCTCGACACGCCCCCCCCCCCCCCCCCCCTCCCCCCCTCCGCGATCCCCCCCTCCGATCCCCCCCTCCCCCCCCGATCCCCCCCTCCGATCCCCCCTCCCCCCCCCCCCCCCCCCCCCCACCCCGATGCTAAGATTCTAACCCCTTTTAGCGTTGAATGTTATGGGGAGGGCAGGGGAGACCCTTGTAATATGTTGTGTTGTAGCAAAGGCAAGACATTGTGCATCACGTGTTCAAGCCAAGACACTCCGCCAGTTCCTTTCGGAGCTCCTGAACTTCCGAGCAACCTAGTCCCCGCGGCACTGAGAACCCTGATGGCACCATGTACTCCAAGTCCTGAAAAGCTTGAAGCTCTGGCTTCGATAAGGGCCTCAGGTCTACAAGAGGTGGAGTTGCACCATGCTGTGCCGGTGCCACAGACGCCTCAGCTGAGGTCCCAAGCCCGGAGCACCTAGCCCACACCTCTCAGGCACGAGCTCTTGGTTTTCTGCCGGCAGGTCCTGCGGCGAAACCAAAGCGAGCCTCAGAAGCAAGCGCCCCTTAGGCCTTGGGAAATATCCTTGAATTGGGTTGCTAAATTCTGACAGAACTGGGCGAATAACTACCATGAACCTTCAAGGAGGTTTCTCACGGCTTTTCCAAAGCTGGCTGAAGTGCAGCTACATATGGCTGCATGCAGATGCTGGTTAGGCTGGTTGTGGCCGGGGCACTCGGTGCTCGATAAACCATCTTCCCCAGACGCACGGTCGGCCAGTCGAAGGATCCGGTTGACCCCAACCTTAGATGTGCAATGAGAGGCTCCTCCAAGTTCATTCAGTTGATGTTTGGGCCCTCCACGGCAAAGCGGCGATTCAAATCCATGGCCTGCTGCGCAAGCATACACGCAAGCAAACAAGCAGGCTTGCACACAACTCGATTTCAAAAGAATACAAACCACCCGCCTTTGAAGGACTCAATTTGAGGCCCTCTTTGACCCAGAGGCGTCGGACCTCAACACGTTTGCGCTGCTCTTGGTAACTGTGCATTTCGGGCAGATTCTAGATCCTCACGAGTGATGACTCCGCACTAGTGCACATCAGCTGCTAAGGTGAGCTCAGTTTTATGATGAGGCCTCTCGGCCCCCTTTGGGCCCTTAAGAGGAGGCTCCTTGGGAGCTTGGGCCTTTTTTGGGATTTAGATGTTGTAGATTCAATGTTCTACGGCTTCGAAGTCTTCTGACATCTTCAATTTCCAGTGAGCAACTCCCTGGACTTCGTTTCATGTCTCCCTTTCCTGCAACCATGGAGTAGCACCTGCAGGAACGATACTGGCACACCTTTTTGTCATTAACATCATCAGCGGCAGGCCCGTCCCGATCACACTAAGAATACACTGAGAACACGCCCGACTGCCACTTAAGGCTTTCCCAGCCTCGAGCTGCCAAGCACGGAAACGACTGAAACGACTGGCAGCAACCATGCTAAGCATTGGAAAGCCGACGTGCTCACACTCATAAGGCTTCGTCTGTGGATCAGGATTGCACCTTCTCCATGTTCTGATTCTCTAGGCTCTATAGACGCTCGAACTGGCCACACTGACTCCGCACGTGTCCTTCTTGCCCATCCTGAACCCCAGCCCCCGCACTCAAGGAACACCATGCTCCCCGATTTCAGGGCATGATGCCGGCTGATGAATGCACCGGAGGAAGGCTTTCCATGCATGAGCCACGAAAACTCTGTAGCAGATGATTCATTGTGATACATGAGTGATACATGTACAAAGCCGTTTCGGGGATGCTGGGACCCGCTTGCTCGAAATGTGAAACACTGCCAAGACATGCCCTTCTTGAAGCGCTTGGTGCACTCAGCACGCAACTCCAGCGCATGCTCTGGGCTTTTTGCATGGATGTGAGGGATGTGATCTGCAAAACGCTTCTCTATCTGCAAGAATGATCGGTGTCATAGGTGCCAGCTGGCGCTAGACACGGCGACCCCAGGCAGAAGCCCCGGGGGGCAAGCAAGAGAGAAACCTGGAGCGATCCGCCGAACGGGCCCATCCATCGATCGGGAAGACCACGTCCTTTGTCATGTCCAATGATGATTTAGTTATGTGTATCTCTTGACACTAAACACCAATATAAATAATATAAATAATATAAATAATATAAATAATATAAATAATATAAATAATATAAATATTATAAATAATATAAATAATATAAATAATATAAATAATATAAATAATATAAATAATATAAATAATATAATAATATAAATAATATAAATAATATAAACAATATAACTAAAATAAATAATATACAATAATATAAACAATTTAAACAAAAAAATAATATAGATAATATTAGATATAAATCATATAAATAATATAAAATAATATAAATAATATAAATAAATTATAAAAATATAAATAATATAAAAATATATAAATAATATAAATAATATAAATATTATAGAAATATATATTTAATATAAAGATATAAATATAAATAATATAAACAATATAACTAAAATAAATAATATACAATAATATAAACAATTTAAACAAAAAAATATAGATAATATAAGTATTATAAAATCATATAAATCATATAAATCATATAAATAATATATAATAATATAAATAATATAAATAATATAAATAATATAAATAGTATAAATAATATAAATAGTATAAATAATATAAATAGTATAAATAATATAAATAGTATAAATAATATAAATAATATAAATAATATAAATAATATAAATAGTATAAATAATATAAAAAGTATAAATAATATAAATAGTATAAATAATATAAATAATATAAATAATATAAATAATATAAAACTGACTAACGAGAGCACCAGTCCTGTAGACGCGGCATCCGCGAGATGGCCGTCTGCACATCCACGTCCTGGCACTGCTTAAAGATGCAAGCGCTGCCTGAGCGCACACACACACACACACATAACATACCTACACATATATATATATAGAAATAATAATACACATATCATATGCCTACACATATATATATATACATATATATATATACGTATGTATGTACAAGACTCGCAAGCTTTTTCTACACAGTTCTGCCCTTCCATGACCTATCTCCAGTACTTTCCACTGAACCATCAGGTTTTTCCACTTGTTGCTACTTTTTCTCGCAGCTCGGCAAATTTGCAATCCCCGTGCAGGACTGTCCTGCAGTGCCTCCACGGGAGCTTTTCCAAGGTCCTCGACAGCTTGTACGGGAAGATTGTGCTCGGCTGCGGAGGCCGTCATCTACTGTTAGGACCTACATGGCTTATTACAGATAAGTAGATTCTATCTGCACCTTGGTGCTCAATCCAAGGAGCCATGTAGGAAAAGAGGCCCTGGTGATTCGGGCTCGACATGAAGCGGCACAGGCGCTGCGCAAGCGCCAATGGCCGCGAGCCACTGCGGCTTGCATCCCACCTAAGACTGCATGGGCGGGCAGGCAAATCAAGAGCACGACGAAAGGAACGCGGAGAACAGAAAGCAGGGGACAGGACGCCAGTTTTTTTAATTGCAAGTAAACGCGTTTTACAATTATGCGCCCCCTCCCCCAGTTTACATTTTTGAGGGGGTGGGAGTCAGGGGAGATGAGAGGCGCACAAAGCCAGGCTGCTGAAACCAGTAGTCGTTGTAGACAAAGTTCTTGAAAGTTCGTGTGACATGTGCGTCCACAGTCACGCGCACCACTCTTGCAGCTGCCCGAAGTGCACACCACCCGGGCAGGGCTGAGTGATTCAGCGTGGCTCGTATTACCGCATCAGGGCGCCCCGTCTGCGAGGATGGAAGCAAAGGGCTCTGGATGGCCTTGCGCTGGTCGGCTGCAGACCACCTCACCTGGTACTCCCCGTACGCGGCGTAATCATCGTCAGGATCCGCGGGTGCCGCAGATCCACGTCGTTGAGCAGAAGGGTCGGGCTGCGCCTCAAACCCAGACCCACATTGCGCCCAACACATCTAACACATCCTAACATCACCCAAAACCCCAAAATCTTGTCGGAAGAAGCTCTTAAAGAAAGCGACTTCCGATTCCAGTATTCCCAGCCGGAAAGCTTGATTGCGCTTCTTTCTCCTGGCAGCACGCGCGTTGCTGTCCTCCGGCGTCTCTTCGCCGCCGGCTATCGGGGTTGCATCACCTGCTACATCGACAGTCTCCCTCGGCGCGCGGAGCTTCGCCTTTCGAGCTGAGGAGGAGGTGGCCCCCATCGGTAGCGATAATGGCGCTTGGCCTTCAGGATGTCCTTCACATGTACAAAATTCATTTAACACCCCCAGAAGTGAGGTTTTAGCAGCGACACAACTCAACAGCCGCTGCGCCTTTCAGTCGCAGCGATAAGTCTCCTGAGCTCAAACTTCTATGCACTGAGGGCAGTTGATGGCAGTTGAACTTTGCGGGCTCCTTTCATAAAGGCACTGTCCTCTGCTCTGCTCTGCAATGTCATACAAGTCTCCCACCAGCAGCGATCGTGTGGCCGATCGCTGCTCAGTGTCCAGGTATTTCAGCTTCGTGACGGACGTGTGCAAGCCGCTCCTCAACAGGATACGGCAACAGGAGCAGGGCCCTTTTCAACTGTTGTTGTCCGCGAGCTTGGGGCGGAACCCATCGTTCGTTCTTCTGCGGGCAGTGCTCAACACAAAATCCTAAAATGAGTATGGCTTGTACAATATGGTACACGAAATTGGGTTGGAGTAGCGCTTCCAGCGCTGAGGAAACTTCCAGCTACTCTTATAACCAGATGCGAGTCATAGTGCCCCCTCTCTCTCTTTCTTTCTTTCTTGGGGGCTTAGGGGATGACCCCCCGCGCGCAGGCGCGCCCCGGTCCCGCGTCTCTCTCTCTCTCTCTCTCTTTCTCTCCCATCGCTGACTTGCACATGTGGGTGAAAATGGCGAAAAGCCGAGCAATGTGTCCAAGGGTCGTTTCGAGGCCAAGCCTGGAGAGCCGGCAATCTGCTACATGGAAGGAGGTCCCTGCCTATAGGGCCTTCTGCAAGTGTAAAACCTTTCAACTATCCAGCGAAGAAGCCCTTCTGAACACCTAAACGGACCTACACTCAGGTCGGAAGGAGACTTGGCCCTGGTACAATCGAGGGCCATGCCGTGATTGTGGGATCCAAGGCGCAGATCCCGAAGCTCCATCGCACTCTGGGCTTCTTGGATCCAGTCTTCGCACTCCTCAGGAACAAGAATGCCACTGACAGCAAAGGAGTGTTTGAGCTTGTTTGGGATACTGCATAGCAGGGTTCCGATATACTGCACTTGCGTGCACATGTAGAGGACATCTCATGCGGAAGCGTGCCGATAGAGTTGAGTTCAGACGGCTCAGACGCGAGTAGACGCTTGGACCCGGTGCACACAGATTCTCATACAGGCCATGGAACCCCCTTTCTGTGGCGATTCCGGAGCTCGGCAGCCATGACCTTCAAGACCGTGAACTCCTCCTGCCCAAACAATCAAGTACAAGGCCACATCCTTGAAGCTTGAAGCATGCTGTTCTTGTCGCTGAAGCATCTCCATTTGCTAAGGAATTTTCGCCCGGCCTGCTGACGGACAACGCGCTCCTTCTCAGTCCATGCAGCAACCTTGCATCTGTTGGATGGAGCTTCTTGGGAATGCGCACAGGCTTCAGATGCCGCCAAGGACTTATGCACGCAGCTCTCCAAGGCAGAGACCTCGCGCTTCATGTTGCGGAGCCTGGGTTAGTATGATATTGCTGCGCAGTGCCGCGACAGGCCTAGCTCCTTAACCGATACTCTACTTGCAGCGTACAAAACAAACATGCGCAAGAAACATACTATGCGTGTATGTGTAGATACCGGTACCGATCATTGGTAAGGCATACAGTCAACAATGCAGGTGAGCTGCTTTGCCGCAACTGCTGAACTTTTGGCTCCCCCCTGGCTTTGCGCAGCTTCCATTGCGTAGAGATCATCGTATCCTGACTTCCACGCTTGCAGCTCAAGTTCTGGCAGAGGGTCCACTTTGATTTTGACAGGACCCGCCACGAGCTTTGTCACAAGCTTTGCTGTCCAAGGTGCGGCGCTTGATCATTAATGCCAAAGACAAGTCCGATGTTGCTGGGGTTATTGTCTGGCACTTGCCACTGCCCCACTCACCTCAGCACTGCTTTAGCTCATTGTCGGATGCGTCAAACTGCTGCAGTGCACCAAGCAGATCACATGATCACAGCCGAAGGCACATATGAAGTTGAGGTACATGGTAGGGCTAGTCCTGTAACCTGCGCTGGGACCAAGTAGATTCAGGTCTAGGCAAGGTTCATGGCTGGCTCCTGCTTAGCAGGAGCTTCTGCGTGCACAGCATTCCGAGGCATGTGCCTAAAGCCAGCTCATCTTGGGTCAAGGGGATATGTGGACTTTCACCTGACAGTAGGAATTGCTCCCAGCCGCTGGCAGTTGCTTCTTCCGTGCGCTCGTGACACCAAAAGTACCACCCCCGTTCCAGCCGAGATGCCCTGATTTATCCTGTCAAGTGCTCTGGCCTCCAAAGACAAGATGAGCTCGAGAATGCTACCACGGCGGGCCCATCTTACATACCTTTACAATGCCCTTCAGTCCTTGATTTGGGTCAGGGTTATGTGCCAATCAATAGCTTCTGCCAAGGAGAAAGTGGTCTGCGTCCGCACACCTTGGGGAAACTCCTTCTGCAGATCCGTGCAAGGGTGCGGGTGCGCAGCATCTATCGTGTCGGAATACCCTTTCAGGCCTTGATTCTGCCAAGACACTTAAGCCCTGCCAGGAAATTTCCACAGCATATCGGCCCTTCATGTCCTCAGCTGGCGCTTGGAATCAAGCTTTTCCACCCGCTGCCAACAGCTCCAGCGATGGTTCAAAGTGCAGTCCAGCCGCTGCAAAGACGCCTAAGCTGCGATTGTGTGTAATCGGTGCGACATGCAAAGGACACGAACTCGACACACAACCGCGCTGCTTGCAAACACAAAAAGACCTTCCGAAAGCAAACCGACAGACTCCGACAGACACACACACACACACACACACACCCCTTCTTTGGAACACGTCTTAAGTTGCGCATCCATGCAGGCACAGACATTTTCAACAAAGAATACACCGTTGAAAGTACAAAGAAGATACAGCGGAGGTCACTTGAGCTTCCCTACCATTTCTGTCCCCAATCCTGAATTCAAGAGGCCAGCCAGGGAAAGAGGCTTGGACTTTCCACCATCCTGCCTGCCAGGCAAAGCTTGATTCTGCGCAGGTAATCCTGAGCCTGTCTTGTGAAAAGCACAGCCGCCTGAGCTGGGAGAACCCCATGTTCAACGGCCCGCTCTTCACCTGAGCTTCTGCCAACATGTATCCCAGCACAGTGCCCCAATGCTAGTTCCGCACGGTCGCGTGAGCACCTTGAAGAAACTCCATCGCTTCCTCAAGAACCTGCATCAGAATGAGGCTATCTCTCCCACTGACTCCAACTGCTAAGACTCCACTTTCGCGCCTTTGTTTGGAGCTCTTTGAGAATGCGCTTCTGCTCCGCCGGACTCGCAGAGGAGAGCCGGATGAGAGCTTCCCGTACCGCTCCTGAAGCGGAAACGATCATTTCTTGACCAAAGCTTTGTTAAACAGCTCCGCTTAAGCTGACAATGCTGACACAATGTTTTTGGGGAAAAGAAAAGCCACGTGCTGGTCGGGCTCTGCGAGCGGAAAGCTCATCGTTGCCGACGTCCGTGGAGCACTCCACGTCGACAGAGTCGACATCCATGCCTGCAACAGAATCTTAAATATCTGAAAAGGTGCCGGGCTTGACGGATAGATGACAGAAGTCGGAGTCAAGCAGCTCCATCAGTTTCAATCTGAGTCATGCAAGGCGTGGAGGGCTCACGCCGTCACGCCTCCGTCTGTGTTACCAGATGCAAGCAGGGACCTGTCGCAAGGCAGGCATAATTCTGGATGCGTTCACGACTCACCACAATCCCTCACATCAGCATGGCGACAGGAGGCCAAGCAATTCCTGCACAGTAGGGTCGAAACAGTCGCAAGCCAACGCAGATCAAGCCTGTCGTATTCATCACGGCGTTGACTGTCCGTCAGCACTTCAAAGGCAGTGACTACGGCTTGAAAATCCTCCGGCCGACCACCTGGCCGCAAGTTTAGCAAGGGCGGTGACTCAGCACTGATTGGGTGCAGCATGGCAGCAACCACGTGAATACGGCTGCTACTAGCGCTGCTACTCGTTAGGCCCGCCGGCACAGCTGCGGCACGTCAGCTGAGCGAAGAAGTGGCACTCAAAATGTCACAGCCATTTTCGGGCCTTTGTCGGGATGCGTGACCAAAGCTCGCTTCCGGAAGCTTTTCCTCACAACCACTGGTGAGGTCAAACTGTTGCATTGTACTGAGAAGATTAAACATAGATGCATTGTCGGGGCTGCTCAGGTACTGCCAATGAAACATTTGACTTTTGCTGCACCCGTTTCCCAAGCTGAACCCCAATAATCTCTGCTCTGAGGGGTGGTCTGGATGTCTTCCGGAGTTGCTTTTCTGGGGAGCTGCAGGACCTCAGTGCCAAGCTGGTGCCATGGCTGCTGGTCAACTGATTCCATGATATTCCATGCAGCCACGGCCTGGCCGTGGCAGTTGCTACCCAGTCACGTCGTAGTGGCCCCGTGGCGCGTTCTTCCCACTTGCTGGTCGGCTGCTTCGGCCTTGCACACGGAACAGCCACGTCATGCCATGTCCTTCAGATGGGACCGAGAACAGGAACTGTCACGTTCGGCTTGCCTAGTGCTGGAGTCACCATCGGCCGCTGCTTTGCTGAGAGGCGCCGCTTTAGCAAGCCGCCGCTCTGCCAAAGGCCTGGTTCGGAGAAGAATCCTTCTCAGAGTCCTTCAGAATCCACTACAGGCCCCGTTCTGCAACGACTATATCTCTCGCAGATCTGTCTCACAGACATCTCTCGGGCCCCTGCGCTCGGCATCAGCCGCAGCATTCCACGCAGCAAGGGCTGCAAGCCGCGAGGTCTTGTCGCCCGCGTCGTCCTGCAGCACCCCTGAGCAACACCCCCCCTCCTCTCACACTAGAAGCTATCCCAAACTACAAGCCGGACTTCCAGAAATCAGATTTTGAGAATTAGACCCCCTGCCTAGAAGTCAAGCATAGTCAATCACTGTCAACCATTGTTTACCTGTCGTCTCCTGGCTTGCACGGGCTGGCGTGTTGGATCGTGAGGCCGTGCTGGGTCTGCTGGGTCCTGTCTATTAGAATGCCGCGGACGAACGACAAGACAATTCCATGACTTTTCATGAAAACACAAACGAAAACTCCCAGCAGGACCTTGGCATCTCAATCTTGCAGTCCTTGCGCACGTCCCCGTCCATGTCCGCGTGCTCCGCCTGTTCCGCGCCCGTTTCGGCCGCCATCCCCAGCTCGTCCGGCGGCTTTGGAGCCTCGGCCTGTGGCCTGAGCCCCACGGCCTCCTCGGCCCTGGCCTCCACGGGCCTGGCCGCCACGGGCCTGGCCTCCACGGGCCTGGCCTCGGCTTCCTCCACGAGCTGCTTTTGTTTGGCCTCCCTTGGCGCTTTGGGCACGTGTTTGCCCTCGCCCTCGGCCACTTCCTCGACCGCGAGCCTTCGAGACATTTCGAGACTGAAAACGTGACTGTCTGGACACCTGCAACTTGCAGTAACTTGCCTGCGCCTTCTGTGTCGAAGTGCGACCAGCTTTTCCCTTAGGCTTGTTGAGTATTAAGGGAAGTGGCAGACATCGGAGAAGTCATGGGAGCTCAGAGCTCACAGCTGGAGGGCCCACCTGTGGCATGGCAGTGATGTCAGCGCTGCTGAGGGGGATCTGAATCGAACGGCCTATCAGGCCAAGCACTATAAGCAGCTGTAGCACGGACGCATAAAGAACCTCGCAAGGAAGACCATCATTGAATCATTGTGTAGCTTTGTTATCGCCTGCGCCTCTGCTCGCTGCGGGCGGACAGTCTGCAACAGATTCCTACACCCAGGCCACCGTGTCCATAAGCCATCGTCGATTCTTGTGAGCCACAGCGCGGCGGGCCGGCGGGCAGTGTGTTCGCAGACATCAAATTGCGACGTGCACAGCGACAAGTCTTCCATGTGACTACGATCTGGGGGCATGGACCATAAAAATCTGCTGGAGCGTCTTGTAATCCTCCGTTGGCACTATTACCTGGGTCGGGTGCTTCCCTAAAACCGGCATTGGGGCACATTAGGGCCATCGACGTCTGTTGTGAGATCTGAGAGGCGCCACACTGCGCATGGC
The DNA here is from genome assembly GCA_905221605.1 of Symbiodinium natans. NCBI lineage: Eukaryota > Dinophyceae > Suessiales > Symbiodiniaceae > Symbiodinium > Symbiodinium natans. Next base: position 171,071 of record CAJNDS010002755.1, on the reverse strand, counting down.
TGCTGCCACCTGGTCCAAGACCTCTTCCGTAGCCTCGCGGCGGTTGGTCTCGTACGTGTCGTGCACCTCCTTGCCCATGGGAGAAGTTCTGTCAAGTCCCGTGAAAACACTCGCACACTACACGTGCAGCAAACTTTCAACAGACTTCCACGGACTAGGCCGCTAAGCCATCGACAGCGTGAGCGTCTGCATTAACTGATATAGTGATTAGTGTAGACTCAAATCCAAAGATTGACTGGGCATCAGAAACGGTAGGCCCAGTGCGCAAGTCCAGAAGGTGTCCCGTTAAGGATCGGCCCTTCGTGTAAAAGCGGCAAGAATGACAAGGTTCGGGTCCTCTGAGATCCTCACATTGAAGCTTTGAGGTGATCATATCCCAAAGTCTTGCAAGCGGCACAAGGGCTTCATGCAGCTTCGCAGCATGAGAGGTGCTCCGAACTCCATTACCTGGGCGGGACAAGATTCTCTTCGGGACTTTTCTGTAAGTTTGCAGATCACATTCAGCTATATTGAATTCTGCCGACGCGGAGCTACTCTGCCACCAAACCTCGGATCAGTACAGGCAAATTTGCGGCAAACATGTACTCAAAAGGTCGTGCATGCTGCATGAAGCCTGAAGTCATGTCAAAAGGCTGGTGTCCTCGAAAGTAGTTCAATCCCACCGGCACAATGGGAACATTGATGTGGTGAAGTCCTGGCAGTTGCGATAGGGCTTTCGCAGGGCGAATTGGCGTATCAGAACGCAGGCCCCAAAACATAAACACACACACACACACAGAGACACACACACACACACACAGAGACACGCACGCACAGAGAGAGAGAGAGAGAGAGATATATATATATATATATAGATATATATATATATATATATCAGCCGAAGCTGGTTGGGAAGATCTGGCTGTCGGGCTACCACCCCTGTTGCAGACAGCTCCCCACCACCCCCCCGCTTGTTCCTCTGTTTGTTACAAACAGAAGTAAACGGGCACTGCCGCTTGAATTCAAGACGAAAGTGTCTGGATGCCAGTTTGAGGCCACGCCACTCTCTTGTTGGATTCACATCTAGCACCTCCTGATGGGTGAGCAGATGAACATTAAATTCTAGGACCATTGCATCTGAAGGTCTTGGAGGCTCCGGTCTCATGCATGGCAGAAATACTACTGGTATGGGAAAAGCGCACGCCACGCACGTCTCGCAGAAAATTGGTCGAACCGAACTTTCAAGAAAGTGGCAAGAACGCCTTCTTGCCACATCAGTGCCACTACAAGAGCCTGGTCGTCAGGCTGTCACTCCTGTTGCAGCCAGTCCCCCTGCTTGCTCCTCTCTCTTCTTGGAGAAACAGAAGATCCACCCGCACACGCACAGGCACACGGACACGCAAACACGCAACCACGCAAACACGCAACCACGCACTGGGTTTCACAAAGCTGCCCCCTAAGGTCAGGACGCAGTGCTTCCAAAGCTATGACCGCCACTCCAGCTTTGAGAGGCAGCAGGTCTGTACGATCATGGCTCCCACCTGTCCAGCCATCATCGTGGGCGGCATTGCAATCCACCTATCCGTGCCTTCTGGGAATATGCCCAAGCATTTGCCCGAGCATAAGTTTTTGTACCTAGGGATAGCTTCTGTAGCGCATTATACAATCGAAGACATGCAATAGCAAGATGCCATGGTACACTTGTCCGTACATGCCGGACTGGTCGACCTGTGCAGAGTGCCATGTCTCCATTCTGACAGTCTAACAAAGTCTCACAGAGTCGAACACTTCTACTGGCCTGCCAGACACCCAGATACACTCTGTGCCTTGGGATGCACCTTGAAGCTTGCTGTTGTGGAGCTGGTGGCCGGCACGTCGAGTGTCAGCTCGGTGGAGCTCTGCACCTTCCGAAGCCCCAGAACTCTCAGAACTCCCAAAACCATGGATGCACGTCATCTGTCTGCAGATGCCTCCTTCACCTTGAGCAACTTCTCGAGACCCTGAACTTGAAGCTGGCTTCCTTGAGACACCTCGCAACCAACAAAGACAGATGTGCTGCAGGAACGAGAGGGCCCTGCCGATGGCAACGGTGCGCCTCTACCGTGAAGTTGGTATCGGTCCCAAGCCTTAGTAACTTAGGCTGGCAGCACGAGCTGCATCGGCCGCGCAAGTGCAGCCCAGAAGCACTGTGGCGGAACCTTCCTGAAGGCTGACGGCCCCTTTCCCTGCAAAAGCCATGTCCTGGCACCGGTACAAGACTAGCGATGGAGCAAAAAAAACGGCTGACAGCCCTGGGGCACCTGTGGACGAGCAACGGGAATGCAGTGAAAAGCACGCCTGAGTGAACTTCGGCCATGTGTTCAAATTGGTCTTCAAAGCACGGTTCATGATGCAAAGCTTTTGACTCCAAGCTGCGCCAGAAATCCAACAAACGGTCGGTCGTAAGATTTCCTTGAGAAGAAAACAGCAGAGCATGGTGAAAGAAAGTAGAAATTGGGATTCTGAGAATGGACTCAGGGCACTTTGCCGAAAGTTGTGTCCAAAGATCGCCAGCCGGCTAAGCTATTGCTTGCCAAGCATCTGCGCAATCATGAAAGAAATCTCACGCGGGCAGTTCGTCAACAACATCAGGCCATCAACAAACCTGATACAGTGGCGAAACTATCGCAAGACATCGCAAGCCTGGCACCAAGTGCGTTTCCAGAATCAAGCGGCTGGTTGTTGTGATTTCCGGTGATGATAACAGGACCTTCCTCACAGGTTGCATGCAATGGACAGCTTCTCAGAATTCTCAGCACCTCAAGAGCAGCTTCTCTCCTTGGGGAGGTTCTCCATGCCCACAATCTCTACAGAGCGAAAGAAGATGTTGTTGAATGTGCATCTGAAGAATGTCCTGCTGTGCATGAAGCCTTCCCAACATGCCGCGAAAACGTGCAGCATGTTTTAGCATGTCCTTGCGCAGTTGTACAGAATGTGGTCACGTTGATTGACGCCAAGCGCAAGTAGCAACATGGAGGCCAGCACTCCCAGGTGGACCTGCTGAAGCAGCAGAACATTCTTCCGCAAATTCTAGTGCCCCAGGTCTTCTGGACCCAGCAAGTCTGCCTCCGAGATGCCCATGAACCAGCGGGTGTAGCTGCATAACACCTGCGACTGCTTCCACGCAGCGTGTGGTACGTGGTGCTGTGCCGTCAAGCCTTCACTGGGTTCAGCTCGTCGAAAGACAACAGCACCACTGATGCCTTGCAAGCCACAAAGCTCATGATCGTGTCAGAAAAATCCGTGGGACTCTGCGTGAATTCGAGCTGCGGATCCTAAGCTTGCCCAAAATATCCATGCATAGTGACCGTTCTACATAGCAGCAGCCGAGACAAAGCGAAAGGCACCACAGCCACAGCCATGTGCGGGTTTGTTGCCAGCAGAAGTCCGAGCTCACGAGCAGCAGTCCGCACCGTCCTTGATCGCCCCCAAAACACTAAGCTCACGCCCAAGCTGTTTCTGTCTCTTTCACGAAAGCTCCGCAGGGATAGGACTTTTCTTTCGTAAGCTGAGCTACGGAAGCTCGCCCTGCTGTGCATCACCGTCATCTGTTGGCTGTTGCATCACCTGGGCATCTTCAAGCTGACCGACTGTCATTTGCTGACTCTATACTACTATTGCAAAACCAGCTTGAAACTTCAAGACCCTTTGCTGCTGTGAGGGTTTGCTGCAGCGATTGAAGCCACAAGTGTGCCACATCCCCATTAGGCTACGATCGTGGGCACACTGGGGAGCCCACAGTCCATCTATGCAAACTATGCAGAGCTTGAGTGGAAAATGTCTGCGGTCTGCGCAAGAACCCCTCTTGCCTCATCGTGCCTCATGCCAAACTTACACCAAGAGGCCCGTAGCAAACAGGTGTCCCTTCAACAGGAGTGAAGATGCAGAGCGGCACTTGGCTGGCCTGGACTTACAGGCCCCACTAAGCTTCGTCAGCTTTGTTGGAGCCAAGAATGGCTACGCAGATGGTGCTAGCAGCTAGTGCAGCGAGTTGCAGAAAAAGAAGCCCGCCCCCCACCCAATCATCTACCTCTTGCAGGGTGGGAGGGGCCTCAGCTGCCTGGAGGGAGTGAAGGAAACGCGGTCCCGCACTGTAGTCAGGTTGGTATACTTTCAAGGTTCAAGAGCTCAGCAGAAAGGAGGCCGCAGATCCGAGACTTTTTGCTAACAGTTTTCCTGGAATCTTGAACCTTGAATCTTGGATCTTTGGGCCTCGGATTGAAATTCAATCGTCAGGATTGAACTTCCAACCCTCATGTACCTCATTGTGGTGTACCTTGCTGGATTAGTTTTGTGCCCTCTTCTTTTGTGCCTCTGTATCTTGGAGGTACTAAAGACAAATACTGCTTCTGCCATACTGGTTTGACTTATAGGAGGGATGAGCTTTTAACTTTCTTGGGGGGTGGAGAAAAAATCGTAGCATCGGCTTGAAGTAACCTGGGAAAACTCCAGCCATTCCAGATCGTGTAACGCTAGATCAGACACCCAAATTCTCGCTTGAAAGTTTCGCACACTCTTTTCAAACATCGAACTGAAAATGCCTTTGTCCAGAATCGACTTTTGAACTATTCACGCTTCCAGGTCTGTAAGCTGTTCTGCTATCTTAATATCCGAAACTTTAAGCGTTAAACTTCAAACATTCTGGGCCGAAAAACTGTCAAACTCTGTTGTAGTCATTGTAGTGTTTAGAGCGAAGATTCAATTTCAAGACTCGTGAACTCACGTCATGCACACAAGCGACGATGGTGCGATGGGTGGTTACGACTTCATGGCAGAAAACATGGCAGGCCCTCAGCATGTTTCCCTCACTAAAGGGACCGACGTGCACCATCGTCGCCGCCTTGGCGCAAGAGAAGACAAACTTTGTATTCAGCAAAGCAACGGAAGCATTCCACCACCCTGGGGATCCAGCTGAAAAGACAAACCTGCCAGAGACTGTCACAGAGCTTCAGGGATTCACGGCCAGCGCTGTGGAATTGTCGGGGTCCAGGCTTCCACACTACCCAAGCCCTGAGCCCCGCACTGGGTCGGTATCATGTCTGGCAGTGGCTGCCGCTCTTCATCCGCCTGTCGAATCCTTATCTCAAGCGCTGGGCACTTGTTCTGGGATTCCGCTGGCTGCGATAACCGCCTGGACATGAACCCTGAGGACAAGACTTGGGGCGAGGTCTGAGGGTCCCGAAGATCTCAAAAAGATACACGCCTCAGCAGGTGTTGTTTGTTATGTTTCGCTGAATCCTTCCGAACACATGCGCAGCGACAGCGTCATGAGCAATGAAGAGAGCCGGGACCATGAAACAGCTCTCCTTCTGATCGAGTCCACGACGTGTGAACCCTTGGAAAAGGGCATCGGCCTTGACTTCCAGAGAGCGAGCGAGAGACAGAGAGAGAGAGAGAGACAGACAGACACACAGATAGACAGACGGACAGACAGACAGAGAGCGAGAGATGGAATCAAAAAAGTTGTGAAAGAGTGTGGAAGCTTGTGGAAGACTGTGGAAGAGTGTGGTGAACCACTGCGGGAAGCCTCATCCATGACCACACAAGCCGGGTAGAGGCCGTCCTCCTTGAAATGGGCCAGTTCCTCACCTCAGGCTTCATTGACACACAGACACACACGCACATTTAACAGAAGTCACGCACTGGACTTCGTGGAATCGGGTGGCTGGCAGAACTTGAGCGGTGTTGTGACAACAATGTCCGTCGAGCCCCAACCTCAACAGGAGCATGGCTCCGCTTGTGTTTGCATCTCTTTGCAACACCCGACATTTAGCAAGATGGAAAGCACCACCGTGTTCATGAGTGCTGTTTTTGCTTTTCCTGGAGCTTGCAGTGCAGACAGGTCGGGCAGTTGTGAACCGCACTGTCGAACCGCCTGATTGCTGGTCTATATTCTACCAGTTTGTGACACTAGTTGATGCACCAGAAAAATGTAAATCAACAACTTGCGGCAAGCTTAACCAAGTGAACCACACGAAGCTGATTAAGGACGAAGCGGATGCGAGGCGATGAGGAGACGTAAGCTGGGGCTCCAGGCCCTAGCACACTTCGCAGACACGCTTCGAGGGAGCAGGTTTCTGAGTACATGCGGGAGCCATGACATGAGAAATGGCTTGGGGATGTCACCATGGTTGGGAGAATGCTCTCGGCCTCCCTTCTCGTCCAAAGATTTTTGGACAGGTCCCGGAACCAGCGTTGTGCGCTCCTTCTGCATAGAAAGGGCATCAAACAAGAAACAGCAAGACCGTGATGAACAAACCAAACAAACCGCTTTGGCTCACAATTGCCTTTCCCAATCCTTCCCAGTCCCACTATGTCACTATGGCGAGGGCAGCTCTACATGCAACGTGAAGGAACATGTCCACGTCCTTCGGCCGAGGTTCTTGGAAACCACTAGCAAAGCCGTCCTCCAGAGCAATCTATGCTGAAATGATTGACATGGCACAGCTTTCTGGTCAACTGCTCCGAGGATCTCAATGCAACCGTCAGTCCAGACTATATAGGTGCTCTTCCAACATGCTCTGCCCTCATGCGCAATGACAGCATGCCCATGACGGTAATGTCGAGAATGTGAAACCATTGTGCCACTGGACTGTCTTCTCTTTCTTGTGCCAAAGTCTCCTTTTGGTTTGCTCCCTGGTCTTCTCCATGGGTGGGATTCGCTGAGATTCGCTGTTAAATCGGACACAACCACCTTGAACGCGAACGGACTCTGGCGCTCTGCTTCGCACAGAGACGTGGGGCTTACAGCGAAACTTGTGCTGGGCTTGTGAACCCATGACGTTGCCAGAACGGGGCCCAAAGAAGTGCGTGACCACTGCGGGGCGAGAGCGTGGCCGGACTGCAGGCTTCGGAGGGTTGTGGACGGAAGGATGGTGAAGGCTCTTTGTTTAACATGTTCTTAAGAGGGACATGTCAAGGAAGCAACGCCTATAAGAGAATTACACCGCACACTTTAACAGTCATTCCCGATGCCCCTTGCAGGAAAGACTGTGCCCGATACCCAGATGTCAGATCCCAAACCCTAAGCCCGAAAGGACAAACCACTTCATCCCAATGCTGCGAAGACCTCCTCCCAAATACTACTAAGCCCAAACGACCCTTTTTGCAACGGGCCTGTGGGCAACTGGCCCTCCATTCCAGACCTTAAACCCAAACCCGAAGCCCTAAAGACCGAGACTAACCAGACCCAACCAAAGCAAATTGCTGCCCATCCCCCCCCCCCCCTCCCCAACGCAGACTGTCGTCCTCATCCCAAACCTTTCCTGACCCCGCGAGCTCTGCCGGGTACCACTTAACCCTTAAGCAGAAAGCCCGAAACGCAACCCCCCATACTAACAGAATTTTAAGCCCCCAAAGAGGAATACCTTACTTATCCCAACCCCCTAACCTGAAAGGAACTTGCCATTAGATTGCTCCCAGACCATACCATCGGTATCGTGAGCCAACATTCCCTAAACAAATCTTACCCCCTCCCTATAAAGAAGGGAAACCTCATCCAAAACCCGAAGCCCCAGAGGTAAAGGCAGCTCGAAAGTAAGACAACATCGTTTCACAAGTTCGAAGACCTGCTTGACAACTGCTTGACAACAGGATCGCTGGTCGCTTGAGGGATGACGACTTGCGGTGTAGCTCGGAACTCACGTGACTTCAGCCGGCCTCTCTCTGCAGCAATGACCCTGGCTGAAGGGATCTTCAGTACAATGATCTTCAGTACGAATGCCATATCTCTCACAATGAAACGAAGATCGAACACAAGGTCAGGCACCGGGTGCCTGTTGGTCTAACTGCTTCCCATCGGAACAGCTGCGTCAGCGACCTCAGCAGAACTCTCAACTTGTGCAGTACTCCTTTGCTAGTAACTAGTAAGCCGATGATCACTCCAATAGCAGGCAGCAGTCAAACGCCGCCAAATGAGCACACAGAAATCGGGCACGCCGACTGAGAAGGCCACTGGGCATTTACCAATCGATCACAATCCACAGCTTCCAGCATGGCCAGCACCTGTGCCCCAAGTCAGCAGGAGCTGTCGCCGCTGCTGCAATCGAATCGTCCGAAAGCCGATCAGGGCACAGCCCAACTTCAAGTGGAGAGGGTCTCAGTTTGCTCAGTTTGCTTACAACTTTTTCCAGACACAGCCCCCTTGCGTTCAGCTGACGGCCGCTACCGGCTTGCCCGCTTTCGCTATGCCAATATGGCAGTGAGGGCCGCAGCAATGTCTTGAAGCCTCGAGCAAGCCCAGAGCACGGCAGCACTTCTCTGCTTAGATCTGCTTAGATTACTTCATCCTTGGCTTCCCATGGTTTCCCATGTTTCCGACTGTTACAGGAAGCTGTGCTGGGACTCAAGCTTTGAATCCCTTTTTGGATAAGGAGGGGAGGAGGGAGGGAGGGAAGGAGGAGGTAGCTCACTCCTATTTGCTTCTGCACGCCTTGCACAGACTTTGGTGTTGAGATGTGTTGAGCTCATTGGTAGAAGCATGGAAGTACGTTCCGCTTTTCTTTGGCTCCTGCAACTACACCTCACGCTCCTTTGGTAATCAGACGCCGAGTCGTCCCCGGCAGCTAGACCCACCAAGCACCTCTACCCCACAGCAACAAGTAACACAACGTGTCTGACCAGCTGCTGCCAACAAGCTCCTCGGCGCAGGCCGAGTGCTGCATGCCGGGATAAGCCTTAAAGCTTGCGTTGATGTCGCCGGCCTGCGGGATCACGTGACTCATGCAGACGCACCTGCACCCAGCCCACCACATTCCACTGCAATCCATCGCACTGACGTGTCCTTCAACTCCTCAAGGCTGCGCTGGCCCCAAGAGATAGGAACAACTTGATCTGCCTGCAGCCCCAGCTTTTCGTCCATTAACTGAGCCAAAGATAAATGGCGAAGGAAGAGAGCAAACCCTTGCCTGGCCGTGGAAGAAGTGAATTGCGGGCAGCGGGCTGGGAAGCTGTGCTGGAACTTTTGTTCCAAGGAACGAGCTGAGCACTAGGATGCCTCCCACGGCAAATTCGGTGGAGGCCAAGCCTGCCTCAAGCTTGCACTTGCAGCGCGCAGTCCCACGCACACGATATGCTGCAGGGATACGTAAACAGGGGGGGTCCAGCTAGTGTGGGCCTCTCGGAATTGTTGTTACGGCATGCATCACTGACATGCGCAACTCGCCTCCAAGACAACGGCACCTCCCTGAGAGAAGCCAGCCAAGATGACGCGCTCCGGTGCTATTCCGTCATCAACCTGCTCCTTCAGTCCAAATTCGACAATCGAATCTTTATCGTGCATCTCTTAGACAGCGTTTGCGTAATTGCTCGCCGCGGTGGTCTCCTTGATGAGCTGGCGGACAAACTCAGCACTTTGTGCGAGGCCAGGCGGATTTCTTCGGAAGAGCCGTGGGTCAAGAGAATTGATATCAAACCAGCTGGGCATGGACATGCCCATGTTCACGGTGACCGGCCTCGGCAAGTCTCCACATCTGAGGGCAACTTGACACGATACTCTGTGTGCGGACCGATGGCTGTGTCGGCGCTGTAGGAAAGAGGAATCGTACCTACAGTTTGTTGCCGCGTTCGAGGTTATGACAGCCATGAATGCGCTGTGATTCGTTCGGTCGCTTACACGGGCACCATGTGGAACCTGGCAGGACAAGGTACCGAGCGCAGCTGCTGTTGCAGCTGTGGCCCGACGTCTGACCATCCCTCGCCAGTGTCGCCCAGGCCGTGGAGCCAAATCACTGCTGCATCCGGCGTTGAAGGGGCTTCCTGAAACACAGTTGCTGCGAAATCTGAATCGCACAGCGTGTCGCTGCATGTCGCTAAATCCAACTCATACCGCCAAAGGGCGATGGCATACATAGGTCCAAATGTGGAGCGCAGGCCAGTCCTTCGGATCAATTTTTTTCAGCCACTGGCAGAAAGCCATCCGACACATCACGGCCTCGCCGTGTGAAAGGTCTTTCCCACCGTGGAGATGCCTCAAAGTGTTGACGCTGTGCCGCACTGGGCCTTGTGAGGCCCGTTAAGGGTTGTTCTCGTGAGCCGTTTACGTCTTGACCTTCTCTTTTGCATGCCAGGCCTGGAAGGGGCCCGGCCGCAAAGATGTGACTTCGGGAGTTGGCTGCCTGCCCAGCTACGTCTGCTACGTATGCTCGTACTGCATATATATTTTTTTAATCAATAAATAAACAAATACATGGAGCTCGCAAAGTTCACACCTTGTGGGTCATCTCCTTGACACTGACACTTCCGGGTCGTCTCCACCATGCCCGTGCCTAGCCCGTGGAACCGACAGGAATTCGCGGAAATGTTGCAGGGCGGCAGTCCTGGAAGCAGGTCCCGGTCACGAGGGTGGCCATAGCCACAGCCGATGCCCTTGGCCATCCTGGCACCAAAAAAACAGACAAAGACTTAAAGGCTTAAGGGCTTAAAGACGCTTCGTGACTCTCCAGGTAGAAAGGGTACAAAGAGCTCGGCTCCTCCTCGATGCCACAACGCCCTTGCCGAGGATGGGCTTGACCTGACCAGCCCACTCGGAGCCACAAAGGAAGCTTGTAGGTGACTTATAAGGTGGCTTGTAAGGTGACTTCAGTACTGTGACACTGTGGAGTTGAACGAATTCGGACACCGGCACACATACGTCTATATAGCATCAGCATCGGGCCTTCCAGCGCGCGTGCCAGGAGATTCCATGGCTCTGCAATTAGGACCAGGCCGTCCCGCAGTTTCCCTTGTCTTGGGTGAGTTTCGAGTGGTGCCCTTGGTTTGCCCTGCTTTGCATACTGAGTCTCCACAATGAGCCAATCGGCCGTGGTCCCACAGCTTGTGAGAGCAACACACGGAGAATGGCGTTGCGCTTCACATCGTGCCTGGGCTGCCAGATCACTGGTCGGGGTCAGCCTTGATCAGTGGCAGTCTATAGCAGCGTCTGACCGTGTCTGCTCAACCATGCTGACAACACTGGCTGCAACTGGCATCGGCTTGCAAGCTGAACAGGGGCACGACACGACCCACGGGCGGCTTCCTGAGACTTCGGAGGTCTTCTACAACAAACGCATTTGATTTTCTGACCCCATGCAAGGCACTGGCTTTGCAATGGATTTGGGGCATCAGGATCCGCTGCTGCGCGTCGGGCCCGATCCTGACAGAGAGCCACCTCTTTGGAGGCCCTGAATATTGTCGAGACATGGCCAAGATCTTGCGCGAATTCACGGCTAAGAACAGGCGCAAGCTGGCCGAGACCATGGCGTGCAGATGGTAGATGCGGTTCACCAGCGGCAGCAGATAGGCCTTGGATTCCAAGCGAAAATCAATCAGTGCCGTCGGCACGACAACACACAAAGGGCCGCGCAAGAGTCTTTCCTGAGCCAGTCTCTGCACCTTGGGCATGGCATCGCTAGAACCGCTGCTGCGTGGCGGTAGGTGCGCGGTTGTGAGCACCAAGAGCACTAAGAAAGCCAGCTCCGAGGCATCCGCGCATGATGACATCTTTTCCTTTAACTATCGGAGCGAATGCCTGGCAAAGAGACATTGGCGTTTTGTTGCAACCCCGGAATTCCGCGGGATGTCAAAGAGCACCAGGTCATGGACCTAAATGCTTGCCTGACTGCACCTGAAGCCCACCTGCCCTAACCTAATCTAACCCGCCCTAACCTAACTTGACCCACCTAATCCCAACCGACAGCCACCTCCCTACCTGTTCGATTTCTAGCAGATTTGAGGCCTGGTCTCACGGAATACACAGTTCAGGATGCATCAAAACATACATCAGGGTCAACTTCGGAACCCTTCTGGGAACCCTGCTTCTGCTTGAACCTCAAGAAATGACGAATTCAGAACTGAAAAGCTCGTGAGGAATCGTGGGAACCGGTCAAGACCGGCTCGTGTCAGAGGCACACTCAGGCATGCACCACAGTAGGCCGGAGAATATCCTGAACAGCCATGGATGACACCTGACGTGGCTCATCATCCTTTTCATGGATGCATGCCTGGACAATTGTCCGGAAGGAGCGCGTCAAAGAAAGTCTACGGTGGCCGGCCAGCGTTGGGTGCACCCCCATGGACTCGAACGTCGTGTTGGCCCAAAGCCCATCATAACCTTGATACTGGCCAGGCACTCACTCACTCACTCACTCACTCAGCGCCAAATCCGAAGAAAAGGTGCGCGGCACAGGTGAAACAAACTCGAACGTATAAACTACAGGGGGGTTGTAACTGTACAAGAGGCATGTAAACAGAAACTCGTGGCAAACCAGTGAAATACTTTGTAATTACTTTGCAAGTCCGAAGGCTGATTTGGACGCAATTGTCCAATCTTCTGTGCGGCGATGTTCAACATAGCGTGTGCTTTGGCGATTGTTTGGCTGTTTTGTTAATCATGTCTGTTTAGAATGGGGCTTGACGCTTCTTTGCAGTGTTTTGTAGGAGGGTTAGATCGAGATCTGACGGTATGTTTACTGGTGGCTTTCCGCATGCTCTCAGGGAATCTTTCGTTGTTTCTTGAAACCAGTCCGCTCTTCGTCTACCTATTCTTCTGCAATGATTTATCCGCGGTACTGGCAAGGCACTGGCCTACACAAATTCCGAAACCTGCAGGGGCAATCAAAGCACAGAAGTTAGTGTGCCGCCGCTGGTCATCTGTAGCTTCTGCATCATGTTAGAAATTCTGCGCAGCAATTGTTGTTTCACCTCGATAGTGAGGCCCGAGCTATGCCCACCAGGGATCCTTGGTCGGCTGTAATTGTCACAATCACCGCTCACAGGGACTGACGAGGCGAGCATCGGCTGGACATATCTGGACACGCTCTGCAAGATGACTTTCGAAGAAAAGAGGTGCAGCTCGAGGTTCCCCCTGCATTTCTTTAGCTGTGCACTACTGGTAGCGCTGGTCCCACATTGGTGGATCTCATTTGTGAGTCCCATCAACGCCTCCGCTTCTGAGCTGCCAGCGGCTCTTTTGAAGAACACGCCGACAAAACCTGCCTTTGGCGAATCTGAAGTTCGCATGAATGAGGCAGCACATTGGCTGCCTGCACGGATCACATGTGGATCATGAAGCCTTGCACACGAATTCTAACCTAGCTACTTTTCCCCAGCAGTGCCTCATCAGGCCATGCTAGGGCCGCTCTGTGACATTAACACGTGCTGCAAATAATTACAACCTCTACTGTATGCTCGCCCGCTACACTCGCCTGGCCTACTTTTTTCATGTCGCTGCAAAGCGCCCAGGACACTACTCTGCATGTTACCGGAGCATCACTACCAGCGCGCCGCCACCTGCATGTCAATTCAAAGGCGCGAGTGTCTTCGGAGGGGATTGGGTACGGAAGGAGTGCAATAGGGAGTAGAATCTACAGTGCCGTCATCGTTGCACATCCCTGAGACACTGGCAAAGCAGGGCCACCATATTCAACTTTCCCATCCTCGGAGACACAGTGACAGTGACCCAAATTGCTGCCAGGAGTTCACAACAAAAGCATGCTTTAGAACTGAGGTGGATCACGGCGGAGCTTGTGAAGTCGTGATCCATGTTGCAGGCGATCTGGCTGGTATCTTGGGTTGGAAGTCCGGCACGGGAAACCTGCCCATACAAGCAAGACCTTAGGGCCTTTGGACCGTGCAACTGGACAGCTCCACTGAGGGTGGCACATTGCCATCACTGAAGGATCGCCTTGCTGCTCTCTGGACGACGCAAGCACGCACGACAACAAAAGGCAATGCAATCAGATGTTTATCCGCAATGGTTTTAATGATGTACAAGGTTTGGGGGGGGACCCTGACTCAGGCACCGAGGGGGCGCGCCACCATCACTCTCAATGCAGGAACCACCACAGAAAATAAAAGAATGTTCATGTTGTCTTTTGCATACTTCTTAGCGCTGACAAAGTGCAAGCTCGTTCCATCTGGCAGCTTGCTGCAAACCAGCAATGCAGTCAAGCGGCTGAAGGTCTGGCAGTCATAGTCACCGCAGAGAAGCACCTGCCACAGCTGTGGGCTCTTCTGCGAGCATCTCATTTTCTGCATGTGGTCTCTGTCAAGCGGCATACCACTCGGTATTGATCGGTGCCGAAGTTGAGACGACCACTGGAAAATTCCTTGGTTTGCAAGTGGTTCTGTCGGCATGACAAGACTACCACCCCGGCACAGCGTGTGAGGCGTGTGAGCAAGTCACCACTGAAATGTTCCCGAGGCAACGGTTGTAGGCTCGATGTAGATTCGAACCTTGCAGACCCACACAGACTCGTCGGGCATATAAGGCACAAACACTTTCAAGTTGCAAACTTAAAAATTCAAAACTGAAGCTACACATAGCGATCAATCGAGATCCTGGCCCAGCGAAAGTTGCTCCAATCCCGCCACTCCCTCTCGATCGCCACCTATACGTGATTTCACCACTGTGCCGATACCGGGGGTTTCAGTGCCAAGCTTGAGAGGCAGCTGAGAGCTCTGCAAGCCTGCAAACAACTGAGGAGTTCACAGCCAAGTGAGTGCTAAGAGCAGTGCTGGAAAGTTCTTGTTGATATTGGCAAACCTCAGAGCTGCCAGCGCCCTCTCCCCGAGAAATTTGCCGAAGTCGAACCCCTCGCCCCCCCCCGCCCCCGGCCCCTGCCCCCACCCCGCCTAGCCCGCTGCACCCACTACACCCCACTACTGTGCACGCCACTACACCCCGCTATCCCGCAACGATTTTTGCATCTGGACGCTTCCCTGTGACAGTTCAACGTCAAGCCGTCAAGTAGAGACAAGCCGAGAAAACACACCATCTTGCGAAGTGTCGAGGCTCTCCGGTTATGCTGTCCGAAGCCTGAAGCAGTCCCAGCGGCTGGTTCTTGTGCTGGATGTCATGGCGATAGCCCTCGGGCAACAAGAAAACCTGAGTGTCAGGTTTTCTTGCTGCAAGTTGTCAGAGATCTGGGGCTTCGTGTTGTCGGCTGCACCTCAACACAGTGGAGCCGTGCTCCCAAGACCCAAGCTAGCATCCGGAGCGTCCGAATCCGACGGGTTATGACCACCTGCAAGTGCGACAACTGCGAGAACCTGCAGCCTGGCAGAATATTTCGATTTGCGTGCTGGGGCATCGCACCTGTATGGCCGCAGTGGCTGCCTTGCGGTCAAGCAAGCTATCCGTGGCCAGCATCCAGCCCGCATGCTACAGTCACTGGCTGAATTCTTAACATGCGAAACCCTCAAGCACCAATGAAAGAAAGGCATCGAGAGGGCACCTCGCCGTACTGCGGAGTTGTCAGCCAGGTGAGGGTTGGATTCTCAGCTTGGAGGTCTGGCCTTAGACAATCATCGAGACCGGTTTTCCTCAACTTCCTGTGGGCTTCCAACTCCATGTCGGTCCTACTTCGTCTTTCTACCATTCTACCAAACTGACCGCCGTGCGCTTTCACAGCACAAGTCATCGGCGCGAACATGAGCGACGGGATCTCCAGGGCCGCATCAACAACCACAAAGACCTGTTCAGTCCCAGCACACACGCGTACTGGGCATGGTGGGGGAAGTGTTGAGGAGAGTTCCGGCTGCGTTAAAGACTTCGGCCCGGGTTGCAAAGAGGAAAGGCAAGAGGCGCCTCGTCCAGAAGTCGGAGCTCCCAGGGAGCGAGGCTGCCAAGCACCAGGGGCGTTTCGATGAGCAACCTTGGCGCAACTTGGCACAAGGTTGGAAAGCCATGCGGTTCGTCATGACGGAGGAACAGTAAAGAGATGTTAAAACATCAGTGGGGGTGAGGCCATTTGGGTTTTGAAGTTTCGGGGTGTAGACGCTGTAGACAACCATAGGGCTTCAGGGTTTTGGTGGCACCTGATCTCTTCATCATTCTCTCGCACCTGTAAAACTGAGCCTATATCCGCCAACTCGCCCAAACCAAGTCAAGCTAAGAGACATCATGAAGAACACCAGGTCTTGCCCCTCTGGTGCTCCACTCTCCATTGTCAAATTCAACTCGGCTGCGCAAGCACGAACAAGCCGCACACGATGCTCTCTCTTATTCTTCTTAGTATTATTCTTATTCTTCTTCTTCGTCTTTTCATTCTTCTACTTCTTCTTATTCTGCTTCTTCTTCTTCTTCTTCTTCTTCTTCTTCTTCTTCTTCTTCTTCTTCTTCTTCTTCTTCTTCTTCTTCTTCTTCTTCTTCTTCTTCTTCTTCTTCTTCTTCTTCTTCTTTTTCTTCTTCTTCTTCTTCTTCTCCTCCTCCTCCTCCTTCTCCACTTGAGAGGACCCTGCAGAGGTCTCTCTCTCTCTCTCTCCTGCCGTGCCGCAGCAGGCATCTTGGGAGGGGTTGGCGTTGGCAACTGAATATCACACCGTTGTACCGAGTTGTACCCTTATCGGCTCGGGCACTGTGCGTGCGACTGGCAGCTCGCGTAAGTTGGGCGGCATTGCCTCTGCCAGCCTCGGCACGTGAAGGCAAAAGCTTAAAAGCTTGCGCGCCTTTCATTCTATGTGCAATGCCGGGTGACTGGAAGGGCTCACATGGCTGCGCCGCCTGTTTGCAGGTAAGTCCAATCCGCCACGGCCCACCCATCCTATCCCATCCTCATATTATGGGCTCAGCTATGGCCTGGGTCAGCGGCGGGCAGTTGACACGAAAGTCAGCTGGTGCAGTGAATAAAGCATATCTGGCACCGGCGATGCTTGGAGCCTCAAGGGCTCGGTTCACGAAAACCTCATATCATGGCATAGCACCAAGAAGCGCATCACCACAGGCCTTCCATGTCAAGGACATCCAGCCGGTGTACCGCGGCAGGGCACCATACCTGCCCGTCCCATTCACGCCTGCTGGAATCTCATGCCAAGACGAACGGCCCGTGGCAAGTTGGAGACCTTGGGGGGGAGGGGGGAGGTGCTGTGAGATCAAGAGATCCGGAAGCTGGAAATAAATGCACGGAACGGGATTCGAAACAGGATGCGGAATTGAGAAAGAGAACGGAACAGAATCGGGTTCTGTGCTTTGATTCTCAGACATAGCAGCTCAGGGAGGGGGAAGTGATTAAGCGCAGTGATTCTCTGAAGCTCCACATCAAAACGTCCATGCGCAGGACGTTGTGCGCCAGCGTTGGTAATCAAAGTGAACTCTAGATGCGTGGACTCATGCTGCGTGTCATCGAAGAGTGTTCAAGTTTAGCCAACGTGGTATACCGTCGCTTCACATCAAGCCTGGCCTGGCTTCCACAAAGCAGCCTGCCACACCAAAGCCAGGCACGGAGCCCCAGCCGACAATCTGGTCAGATTGCTGCCCTGTAATTTCCTTATTGGAGCATCACATTTTGGAGCATCACTTTTCCAGCTACTTTTTACAAGATGCAGAGTGAGAAGTGTGTCTGACGGCTTTGGCAAACTTCTTGCAAGAAGAGCTTCGTCAACTTCCAGGCTGCGGGCCAAAACAAACCACCGAGGATCGAGATTGGTTCTGCGTGGGGTTGTCCTGCATCATTCGCTCTTCAAGCATGCCCTGCCTTACCCTGACACCTACTCTGTCCCGAGCATGCACTTCAATGGACATGCTGAGGCAAGCTGAGGGACACCCGAAACCGATACGACATCTCATCCGAAAGCGGGTCGGTAATCTGGCGCAGATCCAGCTCCACCAGTGCACGTGCATTCGTCCTGAGGCATTGGACGTGTACATTTATGTTGATGCTGGTGGCTTGACTGCATGGCGGGCTTGTGCCACACAACTGAACTCTTGCGGAGCAGCGGAGCTATGGCCCCCAACGGCACAAAGCCATAAGGGAGGATGACCAAAAGCCGTTGGAAAGGCAATTGTCCCACTCCAGCCTGTAGCAAAGGCAGGGAAAGCATCAAGGAAATCGCGCGTGTGCGCTGGCCTTGACGGTAATGGTGATGTAGACGGCCTTCGGCGTCCCGGCAGATTTCAAACAACCCCGCGGTTCTTTGTAAGACTAGCTGCTTTAGCTTGCCGAGAAACAGATAGGGGAGGATTGCGCTCCACCTGAGTTATTGCAAGGATGTAGATCCGCATGTGAGTAAGGCAATCAGTATCTGGGCTTGCGGCTTCGGGCGTCAAAGTGACGGCCATTTCGGGTACTGCTCTGACAGCTGCTGTCTCTCCATCGTTTGAGCTGGTTACGAACCTCGTGCACAGCAGAAGATTGGATCAGCAGGCAGAACAGAAAGAAACTTACACATGCCATTATTCGCGGGAAAGCAAGTCTCCACCCTTGATGGTGTTCACTCAAGCAAAACGCACCAGCCAAAAAGGATGGCGGGTAGAAGCTGCATCGGGCTGGCTAGGAGTTGTTACTGGCATGATTTGCTTACGAGCTGTTCAGAACAGTGATGGTCTCGGCAGAGTAGGGCACAGCAGCAACCAATCAATGTCTCGCGTAGCAAAATCTCAAGGTCGAGTCCAGCGCTCTACGTATGGTGTAGTCGGAAACTGGCTTTAGCGTGGCGTGTACTGAGCGCATACTGCACCGTTTTGTGGGCGGATCCGCGGAGGTCATCATCGACGCCGAAAGTCCGAGTCATGCATGAGTCAATGAAGTGTGATGGGTGCTCAAGCCTCAGTCCGGAAGCGGCCTGTTCCGCAACAGCTGCGGAAGCGAGCTTCCTCGAATGGTCCCATGTGCAGGGCGGCAAGCAGGGACAAAGAAACAGAAAGACAGTGAGAGCGAGAGAGGACTACAAAGGGTCCGCCTCCCTAGGAGGGGGTTGGTCAGCTGACAGTGTTGGGTCAACAGCAACCGCGCACCCCATCCACATCCGAGATTTCGCTTCTGAAATGTTGGCTTGCCGGCAGCGGCCAATTTGTCTCTAGTGTACATAAGATACACAAGCAGGGGGGGCGCCCCTTTTCTCAAGTATGCGCTGAAACCATCCTCGGCCCTCCAATCAAAAAAAGCCCCCAGTAGCCTGACTGGAGGTTGATCCATTTGTCTCAGAATTGTGTTTGCCGCTCCAGACTTTCTTGCAGGATCACACTGTAAGAAAGCCACCACCTAGAATGTTGCGCAAACCCCCCAACTGACCGTCATGGACGCCCTCATCACGCAAGAAGGCGCTGGAAAGCTCGCCTTTTGGGTCTGAACGGTTCGTGCAGCCGATTATCGTCCGCTGGCTGCAGTAGTTCTCGTCATCTCGCCGCCAGGAGTGGTTACCATCGAAAGAAGGTGCTGCAACAACCAATGGGCTCGAGACGCACAGACGAGTAGTGCCACGCTCGGGATCATGCACCTCCATAGGGAGTTCCTCTTCCATGAGCTTTTTGTGTTTGCTTCTTTCGTTCGTCTTTTCTTTGGTTATTTCTCTCTGTCGTTACTCCTTTCTTTCTTCCAAACACCTCTGGAACGGCCATGCCATGTTCAGTACTAGCTGGGAAAATTTGTTGTTCATCCTGTGCCTTCCCCAACAGCTTTGCTACCCTGCACGGCAGTTTTTACCAAGGACCAAGGGACCCAGAGGTGTCCTCAGTCGAAATGAACCACTGTGTCGGCGACATGGACGGAAGGAGCCAAATCCGCATGCGGTAGTTTCTGTTTGCCTCGAGCGCCAGGTTCCGCTTGCCATCCGTGAGGTATGATATCCTGAGTCCAACAGCACCCTCAAAGGAAGCCCACAATCCTATCGGGCACAAGCCTGACGTCGCCTGCAAATTTAAGTCCCTGACTCCTCCACTGCCGACCGGTCCAGAATGTAGCGTGAACTCACAGGTAGCAGGGTCATTCTGAGACCAATTGGGATGTTAAAGTTGTCCCGAATAAGCGACATCCTCAGCTACGTCACACCATGGGCACAGAAAGAAGCCTGGATATTTTTTTGCTACCGGAACTGATGGCTGGTTTCCTGACCGAGGATCTGAGAGTAGTTCATGCTGACAATGTCGCTGCAATTCCAATTGCCCATGCTGTCTGCGCCTGCGCACAACCGTATACGAGCCGCAGCATTGACGAGTCTGACAAATCTGATCAGGACGTGTCAGCTGATTCTGCCCGACCTGTATCGGGACCGTTGCAGAGATCCATCCGTGGTTCATAACCCTCCTCGTTCATGGGCTCCTTGAACACATCATACCAGCCGCTCTAACAGTCTGGAGACCGTCACTTGTCATGCACAGTGCTGCCGCGAAGTGGCATGGGCGACTACGCCGTACGGCACCACGCTTCGGATCACAAGCACATCGCCCGCCATAACATAGTGCGAAAGTACGAAGAAGAACTCCTGGACACGCGGTCTTTGCCCGCTCACAGAAAGACCTCCTGCAGCGTTGCAAGGCCGAGTCTCGATGCGTGACAGTTGAAGCGCAAATGGCGGAAGAAGAGGCGTCACAGAGTCATGGATCTCACCTGTTCGCACATGTGCTGCATGATGTGTGGTCACCGCCATCATGCTGCCATGAAGCCACTACCGGGCGCTCGTTCCCCTAATTGCATAAGGCTCTGGCCTGTGTAGTGGCGAACCACTGTTTCGCTGAGCAGCAGCTGCGAATGTAGTGACACACTTGCAGGCTGCACGAAACCCTGGAAGAAGTTGACTCTCCTGACACAACGAGCAGCAGAATGAACGTATAGAGCACTTCCCGTCACTTCCGAGTCGCCACGCTTGATGCAACACAAGCAGTGACCATCACAATCTCAAGTAGTTTTTCAGAGAACCCTGATTTGTACTGCATCTCTCCTTGCAACTTCTGTGCTCATCATGGCATCTGTGTACAAGGCCAAACCTGAGCACTGTGTAGTCTGCTGCAAAAGCTGCCCATTGGATGTTGCGATATGTTGCGAATAACCTTATCCAGACGTGGCTAGGAGGCTGATCCGAGTTGGTCCACCTCCGAGACCAAGAAGGGCCTCGCCCAAGAAGACCTCAGCCTTCTCGTTCGGGCGGAAGTCCCCGTTGTTCAATATCACGCGGCTGCCCTCTGTGCGCAAGATCTGGGGTTTGCACGCGCATGCATGGTGAACTGAGCATAAACTGACCCACTTCAATGTCTCAGGCAACCTAACTGCCCCGCCAGGGCCCCCACCGCATGAACATACTTTGCTGTTGCCACCCACCAATCGTCCATGGTGGCATGAGATTCCCGAAGCTTGCGCTCAGCCCAACTCTCCTCCACCCTTCCCCCACCCTCTTGCCACCCAATGCGACTGCGACAGTCAAGCCGTGAGAGGCTGTGAGCATGAACAAACTTTTGGTTGAATTCACCGGGTTCCAGCATACTCCATCCTTCCATGCACCACGAAGTGTACGAGTGTACACAGATGTAACAATCCGATTGTACTTACACCCAGCCTGCGTTCGCTCATCTCGGAGAAGTGGTGCTCCCGGCCTAGACGGACAAAGTCGGACAAAGTCGAGCAAAGTCGGACAAAGCTGACTATTCACCTGTCGCCTTCCCTCGCCCGCCTGACAAACTCAAAGTTGAAGCCCTGCGGAGTGTGGATATTGATTTCCATCGTGCTGCCCCAGATTGTAGGAATGAAAGTGATGGTGATGTCGCTCTGGGATCCAGCACGCTTCCTGCAGCTGGCAGCGGTTCGACGATGCTTCTTGCTGTTCCCGTCTGCACACTCTGCATCTCCACATCCCTGCGCTCGCATCACCCGTCCTCCAGCCTGAGATGACGGCCGTCAAGTTGTTGAGCTGGCCATACACCGGCCAACTGGGCACAGAGCCAGCCGAGAGAAGCCTCACAAAGCCGTAACAGTTCATGCACTCGGGAGATACTCGTGCAGCTTCACAAAATGCATCCGCCTGTTGTCGGGTGCCCAGTGGGCCATCTTCCACCAGCCCCTCTTGTCAGGCCAATTCAGGGCAGCGAGAAGCAACAGAAAGACACACAAAGGCTTTTTCAAAGGTCATGCGAAGAGGAATGAGGCAGCCCATGCTCTGGAAGCCTCACTGGATCTCGTGTTGTGGCGGAGTTGATCACGGATATGGTGAAGCCTTAGGTGTCAAAGTCTGCCTGACAAGTCTCTTTACACATCTGGGCAAGATGGCTTTAGCCTCGAAGCTCATTTCGGTCTCATGCTCAAGCACAGGGTCGGCTCCCACGTGAGAAACGTTGACCTGAGACTCGCGAAGCAAAGCTCGCCATTAGAAGTGCCATGAGTTGCGAAACCACTGCAGATCACATCAGATCACCAGTCTGCGTTAGTGACAGCTGGTGCTTGGGGCACCGGCAATCAAGAAGCACTGGAGCTCGTCCCCCTGGCTGCATCGGCATTCAGGCTCCACATCCTCTCTCAAAGGTCTGAATGTACTGGGCCACCTGCACAAGTTTGAGGGCCAATCAGGCAGGCTGCAACTAACAACCTGAGCAGCAGGACCTGAAGCCTTGAACAGTCCTACGCGACAGGCCTGAAGTCCAAACATCTCCTTGAATGGTACGAAACGCAAGACAACTATCTGAAATCCATCTTTGCAGCTCGTGGGCGTGCTACTTCTTCTTTGCATCCTAGCATCCCCCGACTGGCGTTTGGGTGACTGGAGTTGCCCAAAGACTCTCGCAATTCCACGCCCGGTGGAGCACTGATCTCCTCGAGGGTCTTCGCGTGTTTCAGACTCAAGCACCATCCGCACATTGAGAAGGGCAGTACACGCTCTGTCACAAACTCGCATCCGGGATGCTATGGCATCGCCCAGTTGGAGAGAATCTGCAAACATGGTTGAGATTCCAACCCCAAAGACGATTGTACTGGCTTCATATTCCAGCGCGCCTTCGCAACAGATCAGCTAGACACAGTTTGCAATGGGAAAAGCAGACAACTTGGCGGCTTCAGCCGTCACAGACATCATCAGATGCCGCAACTAACAGAACCGAGCTGCTATTCACCACCTGAAACGATTGCACAGGCTTCAATATCGGGATACTCTCGAGATAGAGCTTGTCCAATGCAACCCGCTGACCCGTCGCGATGAAGCCTTTCATCAGGAAATCCAAAGATCAGACTGCACGACCCAACGTTTCATGCAGCACTGAATCGTTGCGAGTTTGCTTTCACCGTACACGCCGAATCACGCAGCAACGCCGAATCACGCTGCAGCAGCGAACAAACCCAATTGGCCGGGTTGTGAGGAAGGCGAGAGTGTGTTTGTGTGACATGCTTGACGTCCTGTTCAGATTGCACAGGCATCATCATGCACTCAATGTAGTCTGATGTGGCTCCCAACAGATCAGGAGTCACTTGAGGTTCTGTCTTTTTTAACCAGTCGCCTCACGATAAGGGGAGATACGTCGGAATCGTTGGCGAAGGTTCAGGACATAGTGCCGACAACCCCATAACTAGCAGCAACTAGCACGCGAATGGAGGCAACCCATGCCCGAGGCGCTGGTGCTCGTCCTGTGACCTTGCCATGCCTGTCCTGTGCTTTTCGATGTGTGGGCTGGTGCAGGGCAGGTTCTGAAAGGTCGGGAGATTTCCACCGACGGTCCCATGCAGACATGAATTCTCACGAACATGCTGTAGAGTGTGACATAGTTGTTGGCACCTTTGGGATGTAAAGTGTCATCATCACAGCACGCAACAACTGTCAAGCATGATGGGGTGCATCATGGCATGGCTTGCGGCTTCGACATCAAATTCCCGACAAGCTTTCTTCTGATTTGCCGTCCCTTGAAACTCACTCTTCATGCAGTCTCGATGTTATCGGTACTCTACATGGTGCTGTGTCAGCCGCTTGGTGAAAGATGGGAGCATCCCGATTCCTCGCGAAAGGTCTTTCCAGGTGGCCCTAGATGGATCCTAGAAAACACAGGCGAGGACGTACTATAGGATGCACGAAACCCCAGACGCAATACCATGGGCACGGCCGTCCAAACAAAGGTTGGGCCTACGATGATGTCATGCTGTGGCGGTCTGCGGTCGTTTCCTCGGCGTGGGACTGTTAGATGTTAACTCAGCTTCTCCTTGGCCAGGTCTGCTGACTCCTTGCCCGGCTCTACTGGCTCGGGCGACAGACTCCGGAAAAGCACACACACACACACACACACACTTTTAGACTTACTTACACACTTTTGGATACCCCTGATTTAACTGAAATGGAAAAACAATGCAACATGTCAAGAAGTTGCCACACACACACACACACCCGCACAAACGCACCAACGAAAGCGCGCACACACGCACACATACACATACACCGAGCCGAGGCGCCCCGCACCAATGCACGTGCAACAACGCACATGCTGCTTCAGCTAGAACCAACAATGTCGAAAACCTAAAGCGACAGCCTGAAACAAAACTACCTCGAAAGCCTAGCTTTCGATGCGCAGAGAGTCTTCCAGAACCCCCATCGCATCCAAGGAGCGTTTGCGGGTTTCAATGCGCCACTGCGCAGAGCCAGGCCATGTTGGGACTGATGGATTTCGCACCCGGCCCTCCAACGTATATGCCACTCCCTGCGCGCTCAAGGTGAGAAGTCGCGAAACTTTTTGCCGATAAATAACGAATGCTCTGGTGGCATACATTTTGAATGTTCTGCAAGTGGCTTTTGCAACGGCATGCTAACGGCACCTCGACAATGGCTTTGCGACCGATGAGGACAAAGATCATCGATACGGGGGCGTCTCCACCTCCCTCCACTGATGGCACTCCGGCTTCATCCCCAACGCGACACAGTGCATCCAGTGCGGTGTACAGCGCGTCAAGGTTCCATGGATCTCGCCCCTTCACCTGCAGAGATGGATTGGCCTTAGGCGCGCGAATGAACCCCACAAATCAGTGCGGCACAGTATAGGCCCAAACGGCGCAACATGACAGAGGCATGACAAAGGCGAAAGACACAAACGTCAAAGTCCAGCTTGGCAAACTCGAATCCCGCAGACGCGAAGACCATAACACTGCCATCCTCGACATTGTGTAAGCATGGCATGAGAGCGCACGAGGCACTGGTAGCAAATCGAGCCTCCGCATCTGGCAACAAAGGATCGCTGCCACTCTGAAGCCTGCTGCTACGTCAGCATGTTATAGTAATATTCAGTAATATCATGTGCTGGCAGTCATGGGCACCCCTTTCAACCTGCGTTGTCGCATTCTTGGCGCCGGAACTGTGGTGTACGGCATGAAATCCTTGGCGCACGCAGTATTACAATGGATTGAAAGCATCAGGAAATCGACGAGAACGCGCGTGTGTGAAGAGAAGCGTCGATCCGAAAGGACAGAAATTGATCCGGCACAGCAGTCCACCACGTGTGTGAAGCCACCCCGGTGGCCAGCTGCAGGTGGGTCACACCCGGCACAAATGTCCTAAAGCGAAGCAAGATGAAACAACATCTCAAGACCCAGATTGCACAACACAACACAAATCAACACAGTGTACTGTGTTGACTAATGGTATTGCAGGGGCACCGTATCTGCACCGACTGGAAAGGCTTTGATGCCTCCACGCCGAAGTCCATGGCCCACGAATTATCTTTGGGAGGAAGCTCCTCGGAGCTGGGGGAAGATTGAAAGACAAAGATCGGATAAAGAGAAGCAGGGGCCACGGACGCCAAATTGACAGTTCCGAGGCTCTGGATTGAGAGCTTGGATCTCAAAGCCATAACATGCTCCATCTCGAAACCCGGAGATCTGGGTCTCGGGCAGCAACTCAGACACATACAAGCCTTGGGCAATACCACGCAGGATAAGCCCAGCCACTTCCAGACGACACAGACATGCAAGGCACAAACCCCGACAACCCTGCCAGCCAAGCTGCTGTTTGGAATCGAGATGCGTGCAGTGTGCTGCAACCCAAGGCATGCTACCGGGTGGAGGTGCTCTGGCCAAGCAGACAACTGTGCTGGGCACCAAGGTTGCGAAGCGAAAGTTTCTGTCCCACAAGGGAACCTGGCAAAGGATCAACACCTTCTTGTCGCTGCATGCTTAACCACCCCCAATCGTGGTTGCAGAAAGCTTCACTTATGCACTTAACAACTACATGGAGCCTGGTATTTTCGCCCTGGCTCGAGAGACCTCTTAGGCCACCGGAGCAGTCCTGCGATGCTTCCGAGCGAAACGGGCAAAAACAAAAGCAATGGCATCAGTTCCCCTCCTCTAGAAAGTTAAAACCCGAAGGCCCCCGCAGGGCCAGTGGAAAAGTCTCGACACTGACGGCATACTGCGGAGCTTTGTCTATGCCTCAGATGCAGCGGGCATGAGGATATCGGGGGAGAGGGAAGTGGCTGGAGGTCCATCAGGATAAGCTGGACAAATGTCACTCAAGGACTAAGCTGCAGAAAAAGAAGGTGAGCGTGTTCACGGTCAAGGGCTGATCGTTGCGCCCGAACGAAGGTGCGTCATAGTCGGGAGGCTGTAGAAGTCCTGCCTGCATGCGGTCTCAAGCAAGCATATCACACAGCAATGCTGACAGATGAACTCATCCCTGCCTCAGGCAAAAGTCCCAAGGTTTGCGAGCTCGGCGTATCTTTCCCAACGTCCAGAACCTGGTGTTTCGGGTAGATGTCCAATGCACCTTACAGCCCACGTTTTGACCGAACCTCGTCCGCTGTCACCTAAAAAGACAAGCAACTGAATGTTGCCAAATTCCAGTAAGCCATCTTCGTCGCAGGATGTGCAGGGTTGCGCGAGAGCCTGCATGCTAGACGATGTGCAAGAGTCTGCTGTAACACAAGCATTTAAAGTCATCGCGAGCAATGCTATAGATCTCGGAACATGCCTGAACCGAAAACCATATTCTCCCGCTGGAAGCTGCCCCTCTTTCAGCCAGAGCTTGATCATGGGCAGTAGGCTGGTCTCATGCTCAAAAATCAAACCTCGATGCATAAACAGATGTTGTTTCTTCGGCTTCGGAAATGATTTTGAGGAGTTCCGCGTGTTGACCAGCTAAGCCACAGTGTCCATTCTCGGGAGTAATGCCGAGCATCCCTGGCAAGACCTCCGGCCAGCAACGAAGGGCAGCCCCGCGGGTAAGTTCATCACCTGCAAAGATGAAGCCATCGTTCTCCTTCGGAGCAGCGGCAAGAGTGCGGCAAGAATGCCAGAAGCTCGCGGAAAACCACAACGTGTAGCTTCCCTGCAACTGGGAAAACAACCCTGTCACGTCAATTCACAGGAGTTCAAGTTAACCGCTGTCGCGCGTCCACAAGTGGTGAAGCAGTCCGGAGGCTGAAGTCAAGGACATTTTCCGCGAAGCCCGCCACATTGCACAAAGATGCAACGCTCACGTCGTGGACCACTCGCAGGGGCGGTGCAGGAAAGGCGCCTGCCTGCATGCGGTCCAGGTTGAAGTCTCCAGGGTTGTAGCCCATCCTGCCGACATTCGCCAGGGCATTCCAAGATTGCCCAAAAATCGTTACTTCCAAAACAACACGGGGCTGGTTACTTAATTCTACTGGAGTCAGCCGAAAAATGTCCGAATGTCTCGCCGAATGGCTCCAAGAAGAAGGCGTTCGTGGACCTCGTTGGAGGCCTCATTGGCACCTTCAGGCGCACCACGAAGCCGAAGTTTTGGTTGAGTCGCATGATCAGCTCCGGCAACAGGAGCTCGTTCTCAAACCTCACCTCTGGTGTGACGTAAAGATTGCAGAAGCGGCAGGTAACGTTCGGAACATAGCCAAGCCATCCGTGCTCTGCATGTGGGATCCAGACATACCCCACAGGAGCTAGCACGCGAACGTGCATTGGCTGTCCATCAGTCGACGGCGTCAGAGGGTACACTGTGAGAAAGGCGCTCATTTCGAAAACAACCGTAGGCAACAATCCTTGCAACGCGGCAGCACACAAAGCTCAAGTGGTCACTTGCAACTCCCTGCAATCCTGTGTCCTGCACAGACTACCCTGGCTACACAAACCATACATGAACCAGAAGCACTAGCATATGCAAATAGGTCTCTGCTTCTTTGTGCATATCCGAGGATCGGGCGGCCCCGAAATTGAAGGAGAGGGGCAGCTTCATCCCAGAATCGTAAACGGCCCAGCCCTGGTTGTGTGGCAATATGGGCAGAGTATCAATACGGGCTGCATTGAACTGCACGGGATACCTCAGAGCGAGCATTCTACCCTTTCTTGCTCTGGGACGACAAGGGAAAGCGCAACCAACATGAGCTAAAAATATGCGGAAAGTCGCGTGGAGCCATCAACCATATATCCTTGTGGACTTTGGAGCCAGAGTCGC
This sequence comes from Symbiodinium natans, assembly GCA_905221605.1. Taxonomy (NCBI): domain Eukaryota; class Dinophyceae; order Suessiales; family Symbiodiniaceae; genus Symbiodinium; species Symbiodinium natans. The sequence goes on along the minus strand of CAJNDS010002755.1, from coordinate 142,985 downwards.
CATTCGGAATGTTGCGTGATGTTCCAGCCCGCAGCATTTATAATACTTATTTGAAAAGCATAATACTTTCCTGAGCGACAGCTGCAGCTAACGCTACCTCAGAAGGGGCCTTGCGTGTACCTACCTGCAGCCGGACCTAACCTCTGTTCCCGACGAAGTTTCCCAGCAGCAGTGTTCGCCCGATTCGAAGGAAGGCCCGTGTGAATGGGGCTGTCGCAAGAGGAATGTCTGCTGGCCTCTGCCAGTCATCCTCGGATGCGACAAAGCGGCCTTACCTCAAAGCTCTATTGGCATGTCAATGCCAACCATGCAACACTCAATCCTCCACGGAAATCTCCGAGGTCCAAGATGCCGTCGTGCAGTTGACATCTTGCCCAAGAGAGCTGGTTGTGGCGCGAGGTCCGATTGTTTCCGTGCCCCAGGGAAGGGCTTCCCAGTCCTTCTCTGGCACCAGGCTCGGTTGCGTCCAACAGGGACAAAACTCACGCCAAGAGTTTTCAGATGCAGCAAAAGGCCAGTCCTGGTAGTAGGCTGGCTCCAGGTCTCCAACCGTGCATACTGCCGTGAAGTCATATCCCGGTGGCGAATCCAGGACTAGATAAGAATTGACAGGCATGGCTTGGGTCATTTGGACAAAAACATTTAAGGTGTTATTGCCGCCTTCGCTCAGGTTCAATGGTTGAATAGACTCGCCCTGGAGCCTGCCAAGTACGGCAAGATTTCCCGCCCATCCAGGAAGCGACTTCTCCTCTTCAAGTGAAATAAACGGTGCAGCGCCGCCAAGGTTATCACCATCGGGCGCGATTAGACTGATGCTCCAGACATTTGAAGGGTCGTCTTTACGCAGGGGCAGCCGAGGATTCACGACGGAAACTCGCACATCAACAAATTGATTCCTTAGCTTGGCTGCCACCTCTGCCGGCACCCTCCCAACTCGCACAACCGACACCGTCTTCTTTTGACCAAGATGCGCAAAAAGGGCTGCCGTGCCCTGCAACGTAAATGTGCAAACAGCCCCTCTCGACCTCTAGGGCAGTCTGTGTGGGCGCGCTGAAATTTTCATTTGCAGGTGCAAGCCTCGAAGCAATCATCGCTAAGGCCGCCACGACCATGTACCACTGAGGACGGTTGCCATGGGATTGTCTGGATAGCCATCGTTGTTCAGGTCTTGCCTCCGATACTCTGGTGCAAGTCCGAACGGCTGCAAAAACTTCCCTGTCTTTGCAAGCGAGCCGCGTAAAGAAACTCTTGTTGCCATCAGGATCTGCTGTCCCATTGCCAACCACATTGCATTCATAGCCAGGCGGCAGCTGAACTTGAATTTCCGCAGGTACCAGAACTTCGGTTTCATTCCTCAGGAAGTTCACATTTTGCTCGAAATTCAGGATTCACACCAAAATATTCTTGAGAGAGCCTTGCTCGTACTCGACCGAGCTTCTCGTCCATCTTCACGTCGCTGCTGGGCAGATTGCGTAGCGTGGCGCCAAGAATAAGGCGGAGAATCAGCTCATTGTCCCTATTGAACGCAAACGGCTTAGGGCCGTTGCCAGCCTGGCCTTCCACCTGAACACCCGGTACTTACAAAACATGCTTCTTGCACACGCAGCCACCACCTTGTCTGAATGCATCTGAGTCGCTAAAATTCTTCCAGAAGTGGCTCCGGATGTTGGCGCTTTCTTTGCACAGGGCATGACTTCCACCATGGAGGGTGGCCTCAAATCTCTCGAAGATCATCTCTATCGAAGACATCTATGACAGACGAGTCACATCTACAGATGCTGTGAGAAGCTAGTTCAGATGGGCATGAGCGCAGTGCAAGGCACACATCTGGTAGGTCAAAATACTGCACCAGCATGCAGATTGTAAAGAATCCTTCCCTGGGAATGCGAAGCCCATGCAGAGCAATCAGGTGGGCCTGCCAGAGGCTGCGGATGCAGTATCGCTTCTGAACTTCGGGCCTCGGATATATGAAGGCCTCGTCAAATCGATCTTCTGGGATCTCATCCATTGCATTTGGGAACCCAAACTCGATGACGTTCTGCTGCATCGAACCGCTCCTCACGAGACAGCATGGCACGCCCATCTTGATTAGCTTTCCTAGGATCAAACGCTCGCATGAAGCCTCTTGTTTGTCTATCATGGATTGGTGGGCGCAGGGCTTCAGACGACATTGATGCGGTCTGTGCAAAGTGAGTGGTTTGGTGGGTGCGTGGGGTGTGGGTGCGTGGGTGCGTGAATGCCTGACGGGGATGAGTCAGGTGGGTGGACCGGATTGCAAGGACTCATGGGGCCGCAGAGGATCCAGGAAGCCTCGTATCCGCCCTCCTAGCTCATGTTATGTGTGGCGCAACACTTCCGGATTTCAAGAATACTCACAATGCAAGCTGGGTTGTTGCAACCGCTTCTCTGGTCATGTTTCCAACTGGGAACAATCTGTGTCTACTGACTGGGGCACCAGACAACAACACCAACACTTTTCAGAACTGCTGTCGCGCCGGTCGAATCCACCAATGCCCTCACCTCGCAAGGTGCCACTGGAAGGCCACGCACATCCACACAGCTCAAGTCTGGAGCAGCCGTGCAAGTCGCATTGCAAGGCTGGCCAGAGAAGTCCGTCAGCCTGCACAGGCAAGGTACAGCCCTGCAGAGCCTACAACACTCCACGTCCTACGTCACTGATTACTTCGCGTGTTGAGCTACAACATGCTACAACCAACATCATCAGCCGCGCTTTATCAGCCACACCTCCAAAGCGTCAAGGGCTGAAAGATCAGCCGGAAGCGGCCACTTGTCTGCAGCGGAAATTCTGGCTCCAGCGGCCAAGCACGAAAGCCCAAGGACAGCACCGGGAATTCCAACCCGGGGCCAGTCTCACCAGTCACTGTCCCTGTCGCCTACAGCCAAGACGTGCCAAAACTATGGACAGGGACATTGCAAGCATGAGAGATCGTTGCGTGGATTGACCCGCCTCCAGAGACAGCACATCTTCCCAGGCGTCTTGCACTTCCTTAGGCCATCGCGGGCAGCAGAGATGCACAGCTGTGTCTCCAATGCGACACTTCACCGTCGAGAGTGGCCTCTACAGCCAAGCGGCTGGTCGCAAACCTCTAGCACCCACGGCATTTGCCCGTTCCAGCGGCAGAAGCTCTGCACGGCCAAGCTTGGTGGTGTTGGGCGTCGGCAGGTGGACCCGACTCCTTGGAATGACCTGCGACGTAGCATGACGTAGCTGCTAGGTAGCTGCTAGGGCCTCGAGGGCTTCGAGTCTTAAGCGCGAACAGCCACACACGTATACACACGATTACACGTCACACGAGCTGCCTGTCCATACTCGATCACGCTGTACCGTGGTCCACAAATGGTTGCGTACCCAGCTTTGCCCGCACAGGTTGTGTAGAGGCTGATAAGTTCGCGTCCAAGTATAAACTCATCATACAGTATTCTCATGTTCAGCACCAGTTGGTATACGCAGCTTGACTGACCATTTGGACCAGAACATTCCTCCTTCAAAGCATGCTTGGGGTCAAACTCGATAAAATATTCTCGATATGATGCTTCAGCATTTCCACCAACCTGCGGCGCATCTGTGTAGAGTGGGCCATAGTAGCACCCACGCGGCAGTGGAAATCCAGCTTCATCGTTCGTCCACATTTCAAGAAACAAGCTCCCGCAAACAGCCTGACTCAAGCCTTCAGCCGACACCGTCTCATTGTCCTCCATCTCTGCACCTGCAAAACCTGTTCGACTGGTCTTCAGCGGTAGAATCACACTAGGGATTTCCCTCAGAAGGATTCGGAGGACGATGGCGGTGTTTCGCAAGTAGTCCTGCTTGCCTCTGGTGGGTGAGAAGGATATAATGACTGGAGCCTCAACCCCACTCACCAAGCTCGTGAAATATATGCCCGCATCCGCCATGGGGGCAGGATGGCGAAAGGTCAGGACGCCGGATTGGCTGTAATACTCCTGCCGCATTGGAGAATCATGCATGCAAGTGTTGTGCGTGTCTTGCATCGGGGTTTGAATGCAAGGCGTGAAGCGCTACCCAGCTGTAGCATCTGAACAGAAACTTTCCCTCCTAGACCCTCTGCGTTACTATGCGCGTGCTTGGATCACTGCACCGAAGGGTTCGGGATGTCTGGGCGACCTTCATGAACTTGTCTCAGCCTTTCAGATGTCTTGGCTGCGTGCCCAGCCAGCAAAAAGGTGAGGGGCTGATGCTGCTCGCAACTTGTGGCCGCCGGTGATGCTGAGAGCTAGAGGCTCGGGACAGCAGGGTAGTGGGACCATGGACAGAGAAGTCTTTCTCCCAATAAGTGAGCAGGTTGCCAACTGTCGTCCAAGTGCGGTTTGTTGGGCGGTAATGCGGGAGCGATCTGCAGAAGTTCAGTGAGCACCTAATGGCCCGGGAATCCGGGAAAGCACAAGCCACTGATTCGCTTCTTAAACGTGTGTGTCTTGTGTCTGTGTTTTGTTCCTCAAACGCTGAAGGGCGAAATGACGGGTGACGTGTACAGCGAACCATCTGCCACTGAAACTTCTGTTGAAGACTTGATGGCCAGCTTCATGAAACTGAACCAAAACTGGATCGAAACTGGGCCGAAACTGGATCAAGACTGGATCGCCACCATCCGTGTTTTTGCATGTAATATATGACTCTTTTAAATTGTTTTACGAATACCATCTACTTTTTCTCAAGAACAATAACTTTTTAAACAACACCATGCATGTCTCCTCAAAACATACATTCATTTCGAGAGACAAAATTTTGTAAATACGATTTCCTGGGTGCCGAAATATGTTGCTTTGCTTTTTGGAAAACATCAAGAGCCAGCCCAGAAAGCAACGCAAAGCAGAGGTGTTTGATAGATATCATCCAAGTCCCTCAGCCCGAAACCCTTAACCCCCCCCTCAAAAGAAATAATAAATAAATAAAACGAAACCCTTAACACTAAACCCTAAACACTAAGCACTAAACCCTAAACACTAACCCTTAAAACTTAACCCAACCCAAACCCCTTAGCACAAAACTCCAAATACTTAACACTAAACCCTAAACACTTACCACTAAACCCTAAACACTTAAACACTACACCCTAAACCCTTAACCCTAAGTATTAAACATTAAGCCCTCCACACGAAACCCAAAACACTAAACCCTAAACCCTAAACACTAAAGCCCAAGTCGTCAACAACAAGTCCAGAACCTCAAGCTAATTTCTAAACCTGATACCAAAAACCCGTCGGGGTTTCAGATGCTTAGGGTTTGCATTTTGGAGTTTAGGGTTCGCAGTTCGCATTGTGTAGGGTTTTTGCCAAGGCGCTTGACCCTCATCCCTAAGCCCAAAAACTTAACCCTAAACCCTAAACTTAACACTAAACCCTAAAAATCTAAACCCTAAACACAATACACTAAACCCCGAAACTTAAGCACTAAACCCTAAACATCAAACCCGAAACCCGTAACAACAAATCCTGAACCCTAAACCCTAAACACTAAACCCTAAACCCCAAACCAACAACCCGTCGGGGTTTTAGGGGTTTTTTTGCCGCCCGTCTAGCCATGCTCCACAGGGCAACTGAAGAGGGAATGCTGTGTTTTAGGGGTTTTAGAACTTAGGCATTATCAGGTTGAGGGTTTTTGGTATTATCCAAGTCACTTAACCCTCTCTCACTTAACCCTAAACCCTAAAACTAAACGCTAAACCTTTAAAAAAACAAAACCTAAACACTAAACCCTAAGCACCAAACACCAAACCCTGAACCCTCAACACTAAATCCTATTACGTTGTTTTGTTGTTTGAAAGCATCAATAAGTCAGCCCAGAAAGCAACGTAAACCAGAGGTTTTTGATGTATAACTCCCGAAACACTAACCCTTAAAACTTAACCCTAAGCCCTTAGCACAAAACCCCCAAACACTTAAGACTAAACCCTAAACACTTAACCACCAAACCCTAAACACTAAATCCTAAACACTTAACCACTACCCCCTAAACACTAACCCCTAAACATCAAACACTAAACCCTACACACGAAACCCTAAACACTAAACCCTAAACCCAAAACACGAAACCCCAAATCCTAAACAACAAGTCCGGAACCTCAAGCTAATTTCTAAACCTGAAACCAAAAGCCCGTCGGGGATTCAGATGGTTAGGATTTGGGTTTTTTTTTGCCACCCGCCAAGCAGACCCCCTCTGGGATCACTCCGCAGGATTTGGATTTTAGTGTTTAGGATTTGTATGGTTTAGGGTTTAGCCAAGGCGCTTGACCAAATGTATTCTCTTGTATGTTGATTCTGTTGTATAGGATAGGAGTACAGTACACATGCATGTGTCTATACCTTTACATCCATTAACGGTGTCATTTTGTCCTTGAGATTCCGGACTTCCGGAGTGCATATGGAGAACACGGGCCCCGGACTCCAGACTAGTGAATCTGGAGATATAATATAATATAATATAATATGATATAATATAATATAATATAATATAATATAATATAATATAATATAATATAATATATAACATAATATAGTATAGTATAATATAATATCATATAATAAATGTACATACACATATATATATATATATCTATCTATGTCATTTTGCAGGACTTCAGGATGCCCAGACATGACACATCAAAGCAAAGTCACACATGGGACAATCTGCAAGATTCTGTGAGCCCAGGGTGGTGTCTGGCTATGTGCTGCCATAAGCGTGTGCTCAACCAACACCTGGGGGCCTGCGAGCCACCATCAGACGCGGCCCAGCAGATTCTCAAGTCCGCCGCCGCTTCTGCCTTGATCTCCTGGTTCGTCTGCAGCCGATTCCGCCGATGCCAGCCACCTTCTTATCAAACGCGCCCCAGGAAAAGGAGCTACAAAACATATGATACCATGCACTGCTGCGAGCCATGTGCTCTCTCTCTCTCTCTCTCTTCAGGGAGACATGTGCCTTTGCCGTTCACGAAAGTGAAGACAGGCTTGTCTGCTCCTTCCGGCCAGCCCACTGGAATGCTGAGCTTATTGGTCTCGTATACTTGCCCAGATCCCGGAGCCGCATCCAGAAACGAGATACGATTCCACAACATTCGGCTTTTGTCGGGTTCGTCTGCGAAGTTGTAGTACCCTGAGATTTTGGAGACGAGGTACCGCTCCGGCTCTGTCCACATAGCTTGCCCACGGCCGTTAACCAGAATTGTTGCTTCGTCTAGCGTGATCGCATCGCCATCCAACAGCTCTGAAGTCACATCCCCACTGAACACCAAGATTGTCCTGCTTTCTTCCAGAAGAATACTCTCAATGTAAAACCCAGTCATTTCTGAGGATACCAGGAACACAGGGATATTTTCCTCGCCACGAGGGAAGCGACACGACAGGCCATCAACACCTGGACAGCGCAATCGGTACGTATCGAGGACGCCTGACGCAGGGGTGCACGACCCAAAGAGCTACGCAGATCCATCACGGCACTGCCAGCCTCCGGGATTGTTGGCGTTCTCAAAACAGGACTGTGTCATCGTAATCAACCGAAGTGAGTCCTCAACTGCATGCTTCTAATTGCCATGTTGCAGTAGATGTCGGCCGTCCTGTGTTGTAAAGCCCCAGCCGTCCAAGTCAATCCGAACTATGAAATTGGTTGGGAGCTGCCTCAGCTGCACAGATATCACCTAATGTCACACAGAAACTGAAACTTTCAACAGGACCCATCGTCAGCCAAGCTGCACAACTTGGCCCGTTCGGGTACCCTTCACCCTTCAGTACAGGCAGCATGTGGCAGCATGGTCGGCTTACTATTCGTACTACATGGACAAGACGTCATGGCGCGACTTGATTGATGACTGCCAGGTGACATTATCTTTGCAGCCCATATGTAATCGTTCGTGTCTGCGCAGTTATCCTCGCCGTCTAGGAAAGCGCCTCAGGTGAGCCACCCGAATTCGGTGAGACAAGAACACAAGCGTGCATCAACTTGCACCACCTGCACGCAAGGCACAGTAGCAGACTGCATATGTACCGGCTTGCAAAAAGAAGAAGGTCTGATCATTTTCTAAACCTGCCAGGGGCTGCAATACAACTGCAAGTAGACACGGGAAGGCTGCCTTCCAGCAGAGACTGGGACAAAGGCACGCGCCTGTGAAAGGCAAGTACTGCGAGGGTTCTGGACCAACCCAAGCCATGAACTGCTTCGCGTTTTCTTCTGAATTGGGCCCGTTGATCGTTGCTTCGTCGGTGAGGTTGTTGGCGCAGGAGTCCTTGTCGCGATGGCAACGCCACACTCTGGTAGCAAGACCAAACGATAAGGCTTTAGAATGGTATAGCTGAGCAGCATCCAATCCCCTTCTGCCCTTTGCGGTGTGCTCCCGGTCTAGATTCCAAAACTCTTCCATTGTGACCATGGAACCTAGGCAAGGAGCGATGTGTTGACAGCGTGTGAGGGAACAGGGCTTCTCCTATACTGAAACAAAGAAGCCGTCAGGGCGTTCGTAGACTGCCGAATTGTCGAAGGCAAGGAGTTTCAGCGCGGTCTTCCGTCGCCAGGCCAAGCTATCGTAAGGATGCACGCCTCGAAAGCTGACGAGCATGCTATTGAAGGTTGCCAGAGCTAAGCTAGGTCCGCTCACAAGTTTACAGCCTCGCTTAGAGGGCCTGGGAATTCTGTTGTGTGAAAACCTTCCCGAGTCTGTTGGATCACAAGTTCGCTTGTGCGCCGAACGCTTTCTAGCAGAGGGACCCGTTCACGATGTTTCATTGGAGTTTAACATTGAAAATATTGGTGAAAACGCTGGATATCGAACCTGTTATGTTGATCACGTATCACAAAGATAAAGTTTCTGTTATCGTGGGAGAATTGACATGTCCATCAATCCAACAGTATATATTTGTGAGATGACGGCCGAAATACTTGCTTGTGTTTGTGAAAGATAGAAATGCAGGTTGTGTTGTTCTTGGAACAATCACCATGATCAAAAACACTGTCCAAAATTGACAAACTTCAGACGCATTTTGAAGCAACAAGCAAATCAAGTTGCAAATAATATCCAAATAATGGTACAATTAAATGACAAACAATACAAATCCAACTTTCTGTCAACCCATATTGGGAACAGTTTAATGGCCAATAGCAAAAATGAAAAGACATTATTGCTGCAAAAGCCAATAAAAACCCTGCAATCATTTTATATCATCAATAATCCCACCAAACGTCCAATCTCATCCTATAAATGCAGGACGAGCCAATGGTTTTCAAAAGCCAGCAACGGCTCATGCGCCTGCCCTATGCGAGCGAACAATTTGAGTGATGTGTGTAGCCCACATCCGAGGGGTTGTTCCGTCCGCGCACTTCTTGCATACAACACTGTGCTGCATCAGTTCAGCCATTCTTAAAGCCCGGGGACTAAGTAGGCTACGTCCCCCTGCGCTGAGCATGCGACCTTCTGATATGTTTGAGCGAATTCCGCCGAAAAGCCTTAGCTTCTCGGGCTTACAAACATGACGTGCCACCTGTCTGACAGCGAAGTGTCTTTTCGATGCTTGCCGTGGCGCGTGAGGCCACCGGGCTTGGTAACATATTCCACTGTCTCAATCGGCTGGATGAGTTGGAACTGCTCAAAGGGCTTGGACCACCTGTCGTATTTCATACCAAGGGGCAAAACTAAAAACGTCAGGGCTCTTTGCTCATCACTATGTTCTGACTATACTCGTCTTTATAGTATTTTTCTATTATTGTAGTATAATCATGTTTTGCTCAGGAGCCAGGGGCGGCCTTGCCACACCTGCCACGTCCGCAAATCGGATTCGACCCACTTCGAAGTAATTGTAGAAGTTCCAACCTGGGCACCGAGGAAGCAGAGTTACAAGCAAATTTGAGTGTCTTTATCGCGATTAAAAAACACTCAAATTTGCTTGTAAAGAGTTCCATGCAGTCGATTGTATGGCACAGCTCAAGCCTTCAATCTTTGTGGAGGTATCTCAAGAAGCCCTGGGAGCCTGCCAAGAGGCATTCTGCGTCACAGTAGCAAACTTGCACCTGCTCGCTCATGGGCAACCTTCCTTGGGTGGCGAAGACACAGATGCCCATTGACCAGCTCTTTGACACTGAAACGATTCCTTGAACATCTTCATCCATCCATATCCTGCAAGGGGCCTAGAAGGCTCGGGTCATCCCAGAATTTGAAGTCGCGCCTGTCGCCTGCCAGGATACGGGCACACGTGCGAGCTTCTCTGTCCAACTGAAATCGGCCACCTCCGTAACGATATGTGGCGCGATCTACTTCAACCCCATTTTCGTCATACTGCGGAGGGTCGAAGAACAGCTGCTCGCTGACCTTTTTGCACCCGTCATGAGGTCAAGACAATATTCCCGCCCTTCTTGTGCCAGGAAGCCGAATCCCCAGCACGGCAGCGCGAGTTTTGATCCCAGATTGGCAAGTTGTTGATTGCTTCACCCATCGCGCAGACGGAACAGGTGCCAGGAATGAACTTGATTCTGTTCCTCAGCTTGGGGAAACAGCGAGAAAGGTCGCCTTCAGCAGCCCGAGGCAAAAACGAGCTGCATGCTCTCTCCACCTCAATACCCCGCTAGCAACATAAAAAGTGTAAACGCATGAACGAATGATTACAAAGAGTGAGTGACATGCACTAATTCCGAGAGGACCAAATAGTAGACCTCAAAACACATCCCTTTGTTATCTTGTGTCTTTATTGTTCATGTAATCCGTGCGCTCATTCTCTTCTTTCACTCGCTGATTCATTACACTCTAGTTCGTCCAATTTCATGGGTCTTGTAGTAGTATTCTTTATGGGCCTTTTCTTTGGTTAGTGTATACTAAGCCCGTACAACTTTCTAAACTTTAAAAACTTTGAAATTACTTTAGACACGAAGTGAGCTCACTTGTAATAAGACTACTATAAGTGAATGAAACAAGCTATAATCAGTAATAATGTGCATTCATGAACATTGCATTATGAATATAGTCTTCTTGGAATTTCTATTTGCCTTTCCTATTTTCGTGCATTTCTATTTCTTATCTCCATTCGCTTCACTCATTTTAATGAACAACTTATAAACTCACAGACTATAATGTAATATTTAATGCATCCGTTTCATTTACTAGTTTACAAGGAATATTTAAGGGCCCAATTACAGTATTGTTCGCACATTTATTGTTGCAATTTCCCTCTTGATAATATTTACAAGCGAATAGTACTTGATTTCTAAACCACGAAAAGACCAGTAAGAATCCTTTAAAATTATCAAGTTTAGAAATTTCGTATTTCATATCTTTCTTACTCCTTTTTTTATGTCTTTCTATTGAATTCAAATCTTTAATAGGGGCTCACGGCTTGGGAAAAGAAGTATACTAAATACATATAACACCATCGATTAATGATTTCACAGGCTAACTTGATATTTGTATCGCCCGTGCACATTCATATAATCATTTCTGTATCCTTCATATTCATATCTGTCTTCTAATTCTGATTAATTATTGCCATTTTAATGCTGTTTGGTACAATTCTGTTATGTCTTTCTCACGGTCCAGTAGGTGACAGGCGCTTCCAGAATGATATTGTTTGAGCAAATCCGCAATCTATTGTTCTTCAATCTCGGTTAATTAACTCAATAGTTCTCGTTTACACCCAAAATTTCTAGTTCACCAGGTAGAAGATCAAAGGGACGTGGTAATAGAAATAATATCACTAACAATAGACTCCTACAGAATCGTAAAGATGTAAGGGCCCAACAAAAGTGTTATACATAGCGGCCCTTCACACACACCAAAAACAACTTGTGAAACGAAACCCTCACTACATTCCTTCGCTATGTCGAGCTCAGCCACTCCGACCTTCCCAAGCAAGAGGTGCCACCCGGAGGGCACTGCAAGCGCAAGGCAAAGGGCTGCTGCGGCAGCACACGCAGGAAGGGCTCTGCCACAACACCACAGGATGCAGTCCCACCAACGTCACCTGTGTAAGTAGAGTCGACCGCAGATACCCCCACCTTAAAATATCTCACAAGGTTACACTCCCAAGCATTCCTGGAGTTTCCGATCATGCCCAAGCTTGCCCTTGATGAGTAGCCCAGATGTTGAGGGCAGGGAGTTCTGAGGTTGGGGTTCTGTGCTAGTCCGGCACTGGACCGCAGTTCACCTTGTTTTGACACAAGCCGCCAAGTGGCAGACCCTTAATAGCCAGTAATACAGCACGCCAATTTGCTGGATGAACTCGCTGGCCTCGCGAGCCCCCAAAAACAAACTTGCAGTTCGTAAGTGATGTGGGCTGCAGCATGAAGTCAACAACACTTAGCTAAGTGGCATGGTCGCACGGGTCGTTCGTGGCATCAACGGGACCATCATAACTGGGGCAGTAGCACACTGACATGGTGTAGCCGTCTGTGGCAACTTCTCTGCGGATTGCGGGCATCTCCAGTGCTGTGAACGCGTCGGTAATGAAGCCCATGCCGGTCGGAGGTGCCCAGGTGAAGTCCGTAAAGATAGCTGTTTCAGGCATGATGTACTCTGCAGTCACCACATCAGAGCAGCGCTTCGGGGGTGCAGGGATGAAGTTCCCAAAAAGGAAGGTGTCTCGATCCCAAGCTGCTGTCCACGACGATTTGCTGGAAGAACCTGCTTCGACCGTCCAACCCTCCCGGCCACCCCCAAAAGCACGGAAGTCGATCAAGCAATTGCTCGTATCCTCTCCGAAATATGAGACGTAGCAATCCCAGCGCTCTTCTGCGATACACCCACTTCCCAGGCATGCTGATGCGACTCCTATGACTCGTATATCCACTGGAATGATGGTATTCAGAAGCTCGTTGCCTGTCATGCTCCCATCTGGGCTGTAACATACCTTGTAGTACCCACCATTCATGAAGGTCAAATGCGGGAAAATGGTCACTGCTCCCAGGACCGTGTCATCGGCTGTTTGCGAACTCAATCTCAACAGCCTAAACAAGGCTTCTGCACAGAACCATTAGTGAACGACAGGCTTGAATTCAACACTTCGAAACAGCGCCTCCCGTCAGCCAGGGCAGATGGTCCATATGTGGACTCGAACCTTGGGGTAAAACGCATGGGCTGCTGCAAGCTTGAAAGTTCAAGCCCGCAGCCGATACAAGACAACATAAGAGGCGTCGAAGTCGCGACGAATTCCGCACGAATGCCATGGGAACTGCGTAGGATTGCCTGCATGCAGCAAACAAATCCCCTACCTAATCTGCGAAAATGCGTGCGTGACTTCAACTTCTATCTGGCTGACATGATCTACCCGAATCCATGTGCCTGGCACAGGACTCACGCTCCTGGATACTGGCGTCCACCATCTTCACTACGGCCTGCTGTGGTACTGCTACAGGGACAGCCTCAAATACTGCAGCTCGCCCGTTGCCTCTTGGTGATCAATGCCAAAAGCAAACTCGGAAGGCACGCTAACTGCGATCATGCTGTACCTCGGCAGAAGTAGGACTCAGCAGGACGCCCTCCAGCTCTGCACTGGCTCAACTTCCAGAAAAGTCGCCTATAACCGGCCAACGCGACCAAAAACGAAGAGGCTGCCCCGCTGCCAAAGACAAAATCCTGAGAAGACAACTTTGAGGCGATATGACGTAATCGGAAATCACGTCTCTCGCTCACTGCTCTACCCGGTCCTGCAACGGGCTTTGGAACTCCAGGCGTGTGCCAGTTGGGAACTCCCATCCCTTGGATGCCACCACGGACTGCACATGTCTTAAGCCATCCGAACAGAGCAGACAAACTGCACAAGCGCTGCGCAAGACTCGTCCTCCGGAATTATCGACTCCTGCTCCGTATCTTGAAGATGCCGAACGCCCGCTTCTGCCTATGGCTGCGCAGCAACCAACATGCAGAAGTACACCCTGCGATTGCTCCAGTCGCTCTTACAAGCGCGGAACAACTCACCACGTAAAGGTACTACGTCACGCCTTCGATTCTTTGGAATGAAGATGCTCCCATGCCCTGGTTCAGTGCGAAATAAAGGCTTGTGATGCAGCAAGCTGCGTCAAAGGCCCGCCTTGATAAATCTTCGGCATCAACTTGCGAGTACAACTGTCTACCTCCGGCCTTGCCAACAAGAAAAGAGGGCAACACCACCGAAGCTACTCACCTGCAAATGGCAGCATTGTCCTTATTTTCGAACCGCGGACTGGGGCAAGGTCAGATCTCAGCTTCGCTCAGCCAGTTTTGGCGATGAAACTGAAACCTCCGGCGTCTTCTTGGCGGACACCACCAAGGCATGCCGTCGCTCTACAGAAGTCAGCAACTGCTCTGACATGTCGTCATGCGATGGCAGCGCACAGTATCAAAGTATCAAAAAATGTGGGCAAAGTGGCTATGGCACCTATTCCTAGATGCCATGCCCACATTGCCAACACACGTGACCAACCCTCGTTTGGCCAGGACGATCGGTTTTTTTGCCAGGTTTTGCCTGCAAGTGCGAACGCCGGCGGGCCGGTCAAAACCACGTGCCAGATTTTGCAATTCTCGAATTATGCTACGTGAGGCCTTCAGCAGCATCGGCCGCATTTACAGGACAAGTGGGTGCAACTGTGCTTCTATGAAAATGCCACTGGTGCTGCACGTCTCTGGGCCTCTTTATTCATATGGAACGGTTCTTCCACAAGCTGCATCCAAGAGCTCAACTTTGTCGTCAATCACAGTTGGGTCCACGCAGCAGATGCTGAGGAGAGGTTGCTCAGCATGGTCCTGACAATCCGAAAGGGAAGGTGAGGAAGGTCTTGTGCTTGGTGGGTGCTGCTCAGCAACCTTTCAGGAGGTGGCTTGGGGGAACGTGGAAAACATTCGTTTCAGCTGGTCAAGCTGGTTACTTGCTCTGCCCGGCCCTGACAAGTCGTACCCGGCTCCAGCGCTGACACCCATCACACCCCAATGTCCATAGCTTATCCCTTCTTTCTCAATCGGCTGACTAGCGTTCCGCACGTGCTGCCGCAGCTTCCCTTCCCTTCCTTCTTTCTGCATGCTCTCTTTCACTCTCACTCTTACTCTAGCTCTCACTCTCGCTCTTGCAATCTTGCACTCTTGATCTGCTTGTCTAGACCTGCATGACTCATGGAACCGGCTCGGTTACTTCTGTCCTCCATCACTTTGGGCAGGATCTCTTGTGACTCTTTGACACGACTCCTGCAGTTATTCGCTGGTAGGTCACTTGGCTTTCAAGCAGAGGCTCGGGCTATTCCTTGCTGACTCTAGCTATGCTTTTTTGCGTGAGCAGCTTCAGCATCGCCTTCAGCTCTCTACAGTAGGCCCCAGCCACCAGAAATGTCCAAGAGTCCATAACAGCGTCCAGGATATGGCTATCCAACACAGAACGCAGGCATGTGTTCTCAAGTCAAGCGTCTGGCACTCTGCAAGTGCGCATGTTACACACACGAAAACGAGGAATGCCGCGACGACGATGCTCACAGCACCTGAGTCGGCGGGAGCGGTGCAGTCTGCAGAATGTCCCGCTTTGCCGCGTCCATCTACTGGCAAGGCCCCTGCCGAAGAAAAGCTCCTGAGCCGCATTGGCAGCTGTACATCTGGCAAGCAAGTCCATCACCTCAGCAATGGACGCACCACTTGAAGGCCATCAGCACAGCCAGAAAGCTAGACTCTGGCAGAGCCTAGATGCCATCTGCGGCAGCAAAGGCCCCAGAGAGTTGCCAATGAAGTTGTTGGCACCCTGCACAATGCCAACGCCCAAACTCCGCACATTCTCGTTCTCCACAGAGTTGTTGCAGACAATCCTTGGCAACTTGCAACGGTTCTACGATCCTCCACGTGGGCCATGCTGTCTTGGCCAAGTCTCTGAATGAGCCCCGTTGTTGCAGCAAGGCCCATGCAAAGCACAACGATGCCGCCCCAGGTCAGAGCCAACGTTGCCAAAGCAGGAGACCCCGTCTGAAGCAGCTGCACAAGCAGTCCTGTCGGAGCCAAAACGCAGATCTAACAGCCAAGGAGTAAAGCGGAGCTCTCGGGCCGAACAGCCTGCGACAGTCATCAGCGCACCCAAGCATGAAGCTGCCATCGCTTTCTGCAGGAAGATGAGGATGCGATGAATGTCGTTTCCCTGCTCTATGTTGCTGCTGAGCGCTATTCCAATAGCACCGCCTGCCAGCCCGACAATGACTGAATAGACAACATGAAAACAAGACGCAAAGATGAGGCTCTGGTGTCGAACCGAGGTTGCAAAGGGCCTTGTTAGCTTCAACAGGGGCGGAGATGTGTTTCGGGCTTCACTATTTGTCCCCTGCAGTGAAATACCGAGGTGCCTGACCATGGCGAAGGTGATGTTTCTTTTCCCGGCTGCAGAACATGGACACAGCCCCCCAAGAGCAAGCATGCCCGACTTTGAGACAAAGCAGAACCAGTGCGGAGGATGGGGCAAGCAGCCCCTTCATTTGCAAACATATCCGACAACCATTTGTACTACGCTCAGCCCCATTTGCGCAGTCATAACGATCACATGATAAGCACTGAAGGATTGATGTTGGATCCAAATGAATTCATATAGTTATGCTCATGGCCTGCTGTCCTTCGAAGCAAGCATGTTTCGTTACATGTATCGAATGTTTTCACCCTGAACCTGGCGCTAGCAGCTGTGCCGCGGTGCTCTGGCGTGACATCTCCACGCTCCATTGCACTGTTGCTTTGCTGCGTCGCCCTATTAAAGCCTTCTTGCCAAAATTCTCACATAACATCTTGATTTACCTGCATAGCTCTAATCGAAGATTGGGTACAACCCTACAACCCTCAACATCCCGCAACCTTAAAAAGACTCATACCCCAAAAAGGAAAGCAAACCTTACAGACCATTGAGCCCGTCTAAACCGCAAAATCCTACACGCTAACAAGAAGCCTACACACAGTCTCTTGACCTCAGCTGCCTTTTTTTGGACCCGTACCTTTTGCAACCAGGCCGCTAAAACTGCACATTTTGTCTTCCTCTATGCTTTATGTTAACTTTGTCTGGGATGGTCAAACTCATATGCTCTATTCTTAGAAGGACGCCTCCATTTCCATGTGTTTAGGCGGGAAACATCTGTTTCCTTTACAGTACAAAATACTTGAAAAACCTTAATTTCCTCTATATGGGCCCCCTCCCCCTCCTTCAAATAGGCTAGGCAAGCCTCCGTTTCCTGTGTATGTTGAGAGGAAAACTTCTGTTTCTACTTTAATCGGTTTCTTTTTCGTCTACTCGGAAACCCTCTATATTTTGAGAAGAGGACGTGCAACCCAAAAAGTCTCAGTTTGGAATGTGGGACCATGGAAGGACTCATTGGAACGCACAGACATTCTACCACTACGGCCTTCTAAACCTTTTGAAACGCGCAATCGGTGCTTCATCCTGTGTTCTGCATTGACTTGTTCTGAAGTGTCAGTACTGTTGTGTTCCACAACGACTCTCAAAAGGCAGAACTTCCCGCAGCGATGGCCTCCACCGGTTATCGCCAGGAAGCTTACAACCGAAATCTGCTTCTCCATTGTCCAGAGTTGGATGAAAAGGCGAATCCAAATGAAAGCAAGACCTGCATTGATGTAGTTGGAAGTGGCAAACGCGACAGTTGCCCGGCAGAACAGCGTGTTCTGCCAAAGTAGGGTCAGCTGCTCATGAAACGGCACGTCCTCTGCGATTCTGATGGTGTTCAACAAATTGCCGGGACGGGCTCGCGGAGTAGAAGGCTGGCTGGTTTCCACGTTGTCGCAGTTTCCGTCTGGCACATTGGAGTTGGAAATCTCAGACATAGCACGCAGGCGCTTCTCCTGTGGTCAGGAGGACTGCTTTTGATGATCAAAACTGGCTTTTGGCCAATGCTTGGAGAGGTCAAAGCTGGATATGATTCTCTGCTATTTGCAACCAGAACTCTGAATGAACGATCTCGTCTTTGACTGCCGTCCCTTTCTCAGCACCTTGCTGACTCACTGTCTTAAGGGCAGCCAACTTCGAAAGCTTTGGAACTGAGCGGCTCAGACAGTCTCAGCTCTGCACTACTAACTGCGAGGTCACTGGCGGGCGTCAGTATCATCGCTGCCAGCAGCAGGAACAAAAAACACGCCTGGAGGTGTGCTCAGGGCAAGCGCACTTCTACACTTCTAGCAGCTCCACTGGCTGCAACGGCACCTCGATCTGGAAAGGAATTGCATAGGGAAGGCTATGTGCTGTGCTGAAGCCGGCAATTAATATGCCCAGGCCTGCCAATCAGAACAAGTCAATGGTCTGGACAGTTCAATACTTGCAACCCCTCTTGACATGACATCCCAGCCACAAAAGAACTGCAGCTCATACCTCGCACGCGTTAGTTGCAGACCCAGCGGCCACTGCCGACACCGGCTGCCACGCAGCCGGACAGATTGATCCACAGCGGCAACTGTTCGGCCGTAGCGCACTTAACGACCCAAAGCGGCATCCACACCTCAAGTTGGACTAAAGTCGGAGAGCTGCAAAGCCACTAAGGGGCTCTGCGTCCCCGGCACTGGCCACTAAGAAACACCCGCAGCGGCTTTTGCCCGACGCTCCGACATTGTGACGTTGTACAGACACATGATGGGCCATGATGGCGAAGGCCGCAAAATCAATTAGGTTGGGAGCAAGAGTGGGCTACTGTAGTGCGGGACCCCGTGCCTTGTGATGCGGGCACGTTTGCATACTTGGACTTATCGAGGCGATTGGGCCGCCATGGGGCGGCGATGACGTCATGAGGTGGCGAGACCATGCGGGCTGAAAGGGAAAAAACACGCCCAACAAGATTTTGTAAACAAAAACACACAACATCCAGGAGCAAGGCTACACCATGTCAAGCTTAACATGTGCGATGCTGAATGCCAGGTCTCCCATTGAAGTCCCTCAGACAGGCCGATCAAGAGCTTTGCCGTGTACATCACATAGCCTTGGCAAAAGCTCACGCAACAGAGCTCCCGCGGTTTTGGCAAACCAGCTGGGCGACAATTCATGGTTACTGAAAAGATAGCGACCGCGACAGCGTTCACCAGAAGACCTAGCTCAAGAGGCCCAGGGCCCAAAGTTTCTCAAAGAGAATTGCGATGCCCAATGAGCCCACTGTTGTGCACATGGACACAAGGACACCGAGCCTGTCGTGAGGAGTAGCTTCGCAGGGACCATCTGCAGCACATAGCCCCAAACCCCAGCTGACAATGTCATTCCAATCCTAGGTGCTGCACAAAGCCGGTGAAAGGATGGCAAGTGCATCAGATGTGCGGTGCTTCGTGGCCCTGGGTTTCTTGCTTATCCATCGCGCCAAGAAGACCCAGCCCTGTCCGACTCCATCCACCAGCCTGGACTAGCACACGCCCCTGCTTGCGGGGTGCAGCACTGGACTGTCGGGAATGTCTAAGGCCTTCTGGATCGTGTCCACGGTGCCAGCAGTGGCACCACCGTTGTATGCCATGAAGATCGGCACCCCCATGCAGAAGAGCCAGAAGATGACGACTTCGATCTTGAAGCATTCCATGGTGGCACCAGGGAGCCATCAGCGACGAGTGAAGGAACGTTTTCGCAGCTCTGAGCGAGATCCAACTCTAAAGTAGTCAATTCATACTGTCGTTCAAGCTTTCGTTTTAGCCGTGCTCGGTCCTTCGGTTGCCCTAGCTGCCTAGCTGCTTCACACCGGCCTTGCGATTTGCATTGCGTCATATTGCATCTGTCAACATCTAACATCTGGAGAAAAAACTGCAAAGGTACGTGATGCAGTTCCTGGGACGTGCTTTTTGATGGCGGACGCAGGCTCGGCAAGGACAAAGCAAGAGCGTCGTGGCCTCGATGGTTGGAATCAAACAGCAGAGTGACGATACCACGATCCAGGTCAGACCTGCCAAGTGCGACCTTTGGGCATGGAAGCGTCAAAGCACTGTCGTCACTGCCTCGTCTGCACATCTCCCTGCATCATCCACAGCGAGCAAAGAACATCTCAATGGCCTGCCACATTTTGCATTTTGCATACCCGGCATACCCAGCCCCACAGAAGACCGAAGCTTCCAAAACGCACTGCTGGCAGTGTAACAAGAACATGAAGCACAAAACACATGTGTACAGAAGCATGCTAAGTTAATGCTAAGCCGAGGAACTCTGAGAGGCATCATGGCGCTCAGCCGTCGATCAGAAAGCCCCGCAAACACCATCTAAACCCCAGATGTTCTGTCAGTTCTGTCCTCTCACCGCGATACTACTGTTTTTGGACCCGTGCTATATCGTGCTATGCTACTGCCTGAGACCGCAATACTACTTCAAAGCTGAATTGCTGACTGAGTAAATTCGAAAGCGTTGCAGGAGCTACGCGTTTCCTTCTGGAAAGCGCTCCGCTCTCCCCAAACTACGGAAGCTGCGGTGCTGCGAGCATCAAGTCGAACCATCCGAAGCTTACGGCACAAATCTGCGGGCAATGACCTGCCCCTTCTTAATACTTGCCCTCTGTACACCTTCAGCATGGCCACCTACATTGTGAGCTTCGTGCGGGCGGTACTCCCACTCTCTTTAGGGCGGTGCGTCGCAAACCTCCTCCGTGCGAAGACGACGAAGGTCTTACACGACCTGCAGCGTGCTGCGCAGCCTATGAGTCGACACAAGCTGTGTGTGCTCCATACGGCGAAGCAGCCACCGAATCACTGAAACATGAGGGTGCTGGGCTGCTGCAGAAAACTCCTGCCCCACCTGGCCTGGAAGCCGTGAAGGCTGCGCGTGAGGCCATGGCATGCTCGAAACTCCTTGGCCCCACGAAAGTCAAGAGAATTGTCACTGAGGCGAGTGCCTGGATGGCCACTTAGACGTGATGACTGTGGCTTCCAATGAGAAAATGTGCTCTTGCTGTTGCCCTGACCGGCTTCTTGACAGTGAAGTGACACAAACTGCAAAAAGACATCTGAAAAGCTGTCGCGCCGAAGTACTGCATATTACTACTGAATCTTTGTGTCTTCATGCGAAAACTTAAGCATCGTGTTCGGAGTTCAGACACTAGCGCGGGAAGGTATGGGTTGGTGCGACCGAACACATCCGCAGGAACATTGAACAGCAAAGACCTCAAAAGTCAAAGAGATGTTGAAGAAACAAACGGCAACCAGTATGCATTTGGCATCTACGAAAGACCATTTCATATATCGAAAGCACGTCTTAAGTCGCTGTGAAACGTGGGGCACACACGCAAACCAAGCAGGACAGATGGTGAGGGCAAGCCACACATCAGCTGGTCCGCCACAACCTTCGCCGCCATGGCAGGGCACGCAAGCGTTGAATGCCGAAACAGCGTGACGACTGCATACAAGGCTCCAAAAGTTGTTCGACCAAGGATGATTTTTTTCTGCTCACAGCACGTGCTTGGGTGCAGATTTGGCCTTGGAACGGCTTCTCCGTTTGAAGGGTGCGCTGCTTGCATGGAGAGGAGCGTGCGCTAGTTTCTAACCCCCCTCGCTGAGGGAAAGCCTTGGCGTAGCGATGAACACGGATGCTTGGTACCAGTTCAATGTGTGCAGCGTGAAGAGGCATTGAAGTTAGTTGAAAGAGATGGCTAAAGAATAAAGAGCGAATGCAAATGTCCAAACCGAAAGATGAACATAGGAAACCAAGGGAGTATAGAAGGTAGTGCACGGACAAGGGCTAGGAGAACGTGACTTCCCACATTGCAGAGAAGCCTGCAAAATGCAGTGCAAGTCAGAATGTCGGTTCGTTCCTCAAAAACAGAACGACATGCTTAGATGTCTTGAATTCAATCACAAAGCTGAGACCAAACGGGCGATTGACTTCATGGCACATGCACCCTAGCACCTCCGCCCCACCGCACCAAGAGGGCCTTGCGAGTCTTGAGGGAGGCCATAAAAGACTTGGGGAAGAAGATGAAGAAGCAATCCTTGCACCCATCTCAGGAACGGTGCCTTTTTCTGGAACCAGAAGTCGCTCAGTTAGGAAAATAGGCATCGAGCGAAAACGGTTGAGAAGTCCTTCTGCTGCTTTGGACACGGCGAGATCTGCAGTGAAAAATTTGTGCCACGCTGTGTGATGATCCCTCAGAAGGCCCCTCGCGAATCTCGGCTCTTTGTATATGATGATTATTCTTTATTTGTAATATTTGTAGATTCTACTGTTGCTGCGCAATGCTCTTCCTGCACCCTCTGAAGGACTTCCCCGCGGCGTCCCGGTGTGGGAGCCAACCGGCCTACAACAGCCTGCGTTCACCGATTTTCAGACTATGTGCCCATGCTTCCGCAGCAGGTCCTGCAATCGCTACGATGATTGCCCTAACCAATGATGAGCATCCGTCAACATACTGGCACCCAGTTCACGTCCTCCGCATATGGTCTCCAATACTCAGCAGTGGAAACCCTCACACCGAAGGCCAAAGCTGTGCTGCGAAGTGTAACCTTAGATTCTCGAGCGTATGGGGCACAGTCAGTCACCGCACAGAAACCCTACCTCATCCACCTTCTGTGGCAATCTCAGGCAAGATTCTGAACATCTGCACGCAAGATAGTAACCCTCAGGAAGCGCCAGTACCGGGTCCTGAAGCCAATCATCGACAAGGGATGCACCAGAGTTGTCGACATGTTTCGACGTTCAGTTGGTGAACTTGTCGGATCAACCTGGGTTAAACTGAGTCATTCTGCTGAAATCTACTGAACCAGTCCGGTTGTCTTGACAACATGTTCACAAAATGTTGTACACAGGTTGACTGAGTTTTCTCATCCCTCGCCTGGCGGGATTCGTTCCGGTCACTCTCTTTGGTGACTTGCCAGGTGAAACTAAAGGGGCCACAGCCCTGCAGGTCTTCTGCAGCTGCATGTGTCTATGTGTCTAGAATCTGCAATGCCATGAGGCCCTCACGAAGCCCTCACAAGCTCATCCGAAGAGCGTCCTCAGACGCCGACGTGGCTTTGATCAGCGCAGGCCAGTACACGTCTTCCCAGCTCCTCAAGGTCGTGGACAGTTGCTGTATGTGATATAACTGCTTCTGCATGTCCAGAGCTGTGGCGGAGCCCTTGATGGCCATGCAGCCATCCACAAAGCGATCAATTTCCACTTCCTCGTTCTCGTTCGCGACAATTCTGAAAAGGTACTCTACATCATGTACGCTCACCCCCACGCTGGACATGTACGCCACAATCCGAGGATTCTTCATGCATTTCAAAAACTCATCGAAAGAGATGAGGCCTGAAGCGTCGAGGTCCAGGCATGCGAAGAGATAGCGCAACTCATCTGCCTGCTCAAGCAGCTTCTTGCGTTCCTGCAAGATCTGCTGCTCTCGGTCCGGCATGTTTGCTGCAACCGCCCTTTCTACAAAAATCCCAGTCAGAATGTTGTAAATCGCAAAGGCGAAGAAGAACGTGTAGGCCAAGAACAAGTACTGGTAAATGCCAGTTGGTTCAAGAAGATCGAAATATAGAGCCCAATCATTCCCACCCGTCACGGCCATGTACAGGGACAGCATGGTCCGAATGACAGAGCCAAAATGGTCCCTGACCTCAGCAGATGTGAATGGCATGTGAGCCCGGGGAAGCAGTCAGGTCAGAAGTCTGCATCACTCGTTCATGCACAAGTATGCAAAATCTCTCAGCGCCAGGAGGACCGGCCTCTACAGTCTCAACACTCGCACTACAGGGCAAGGTTTCTTGCTGGACTCTGCAGGATCTGATTATCCTCGCGACTCGTTGCTGCTCATCAGCTGCCATTTCTGCATCCGTCAAAGCATCAGACACGCCTTGCGAAAAAAGAAGCGCACCTGAGCTGCCAGACACGGGACTCTGCAGGCGCGGATGCGGCACGAAGACTTGGATCTGGCATGCAATGGGCATGTGGTCCTCCCATCCCCCTTTTGATTTTTGCCATCGAAGGTGCTCATGTAAAGGAGGAAGAGCGTCAGCACAAGGCTCCAAAACATTGCCGCAATGCACGAGCGAAAACTTTCCATCATCATGGCCAACTCCTGAACAATTGCTGCTCGTGCGACACAACAGAAGACGTGGTCTGAAGTCAATAGCGAACCTGCTACAGTTCTTGTTTCCGGGTCTCCTCTGACCCCGCCATTTAATCCTCTACAGGTTCATGGTCATACCCCGCATGTCATGTCGCGTGTGAGAAAAAGGGACTGTTGACAGAAGCCCGAAACTCAGAGTTTGTGTTTAAACTTTTCAACTAAATTAAGGACCAAATCAAAATGTTCTAGTCCTCAACAATACAATTATGTGGCCCAAGCCTTCGGCAATGCAATCCATTTCAACACTTGCCGACCCCCAGACAAATACTTCGAGAGCAGGACGGACGAAAGCTAGGTCCCCAGGATGGGCTGTCTTGTCCAGTTTCCGAAGTAAATATCCTCGCACATGTCCCTACA
Organism: Symbiodinium natans; assembly: GCA_905221605.1. Classification (NCBI taxonomy): domain Eukaryota; class Dinophyceae; order Suessiales; family Symbiodiniaceae; genus Symbiodinium; species Symbiodinium natans. The sequence goes on along the minus strand of CAJNDS010002755.1, from coordinate 118,633 downwards.
ACTTCCAAGGTCATATCCTTCCGCAAGTGTCCCCCATGTGTCCCGACGGCTTGGCACGGCTTCTCTCAAGAATCGCGTGACATATGCTCTTGCAGCCAAGAGGCTCGAAATGCAGTGATGACCCGAAGGCTTCGAAGAATTGGAGCAAATTTGAACAATCGAAAGACACGCCTTGAATGACTCTGCAGCACCCAGCCCCACACCTTTTTGTACGGCCCGCCCGGAGTGACAAAAATAAACTTTCAGAGAAGGCCAAGCATCAAGTACATAATAGTTCCATTGCCATTCTTGCCCGCAGACCAGCTCAACGACAGCTCGAGGAGGCTGAACACGACCAGCGCGAAATCCATCCAGTTCCTTCTATTTGTGCTCTGCTTCTGCTGCTTGCTTGCAAAACAGCGCCATGTTCCAGTGATGTTTACCAATTGGCACTGATGTTAGATGCTTATCAGAGGCTTGAGCCTGGGGGACATGCTACTTGTGCCAAGAAGCCACATTGCATTTTCATTGACAAAGAAGTACAAGCGATGCACCCACAGGCGTAATCCAACCTCCAGAACGAAGAAAACCTGTTTCATCTCCATGGGCGAAACATGATGCGCAAGGACGATGTGATGTGATTCTCGTGCTGACCGAAGCAAAAACCGCCAAGTTGCGACGAATGCCAGGTCAGCGTACTCAAAGGTATCAGGGATTCCTTCCAAAGCGCACTGCGCGCAGATCCAGGTAATCATCAAACCCGGACGCCACGAGTCAAAAAGCGCCTGCCTTCCTGCGGATGCTGCAAGATCCAATCCTAAGCAGGCAACGTGTCCGGAGGCGAATTCCCTCATCAAACAAACTATTTTACTTCGGACATCCCCACCCTCTCTGGGAATAGATACTCTGGGGTTGGGCACTCCAGAAGCTAGGCGCTCCAGGGACACTTCAGGGTCGGGGCACTCCAGGGACACTCCGGGTTGGGCACTCCAGGGACACTCTGGGGTTGGGCACTCTAGGACTCTAGGGACGCTCTGGGATTGGGCACCTTGGGGTTGGGCGAGGAGTAGACCGGGCGAGGAGAAGAGTTGAGTTCAAAATCTAACAGCCCCACACCGAGGGTGGGGAACAATTGCGCAACACGCCTCATTTCTGCTCTCACCCACGGAAGCTATGGCTATCTATGGCTTCCATACAGGAACTCAGCCTCAAAAAGGCTCAGGGTCCTGCTCGGCTAGATGCCAATAATCTTCGCATGAGCTTCTATAGCAACTCAACGACAAAGCTCTTGGCACACCAAACTGTGAAATGGGTTGAGACTCCCTCTGGTACCTGGGAGGGCGGGTGCTGGCTATTGCCTTGGGTTGAAATGAAAAACCTCCTAAGACTCTAAGTTCTCTACTTTTTCTGCGTTGCGAATGGAGGGCATGCTTGCAAATGGCTCTGAGGCTGCAACCCAAAAAGCGCAAATGGAAAGGAGATGTGGGCCTACCCCATCATCGGATCATTCGGTTTGCAAATGGGGGGCTGCAACTCCCCAATCCCCCCTTCTTTGTGCCAAAAAACTATTTCTGTTTGTGTTGAAAATGGAGGGGCCATGCCTGCATTATTCTGCTTGCAAATGGAGATCTGCCCCTCGTCCTCGCATCATTCTGTTGGCAAAACAGGCTTTTGCAAGTTAAATTTGTGGACATAGTTTTTGCTTTGTATGAAAGTGCAAAATACGCAGAGGTTATCCCACTGACACGGAGAGGAAATGGAGGTTCTTCAGCAGAACGAGAGGTGTTCATTGGGAACTAGGTTTTCCTTTTCAGTTCTACAGACAAGGGAGGTTTTTTCAAATCTAGAGAACTACAGGCACTTGCAGAAATGAGAGGGCTTTTCCGTCTGATGGAAATGTTGAGACATTAGAGGCTTCAATGAACAGTTTCCGTTGAAATTCAGGGATTCGACAGGTTTCATATTGTCGAGTTTCCCTACTCAGAATAATCTTGACTTTTATGAAAAGCCGGGTGCTTGGGGAGGCACAGCCCCCGCCTTCCCCATCGGGCAAAACCTACATCCCCGTTCCATTTGTTGCAGCCCAGCCTTTTGCAAGCGTAATTCACAGGCTTACAAAACGAAAACAAGGGGGTTTGGGGGGGGCGGGGGGGGACAGCCCCCCGGCACGACGAGTGGGCCCACGCCTTCGTTCCGTTCTCGTTTTGGGTTACAGCTCGGAGCATTGCAAACAGCATAACTTCAGCATAATGTGAGCATCCCTTACAAACCTCGGGTGTCCTCCACGTGGCACCTCATGTCTTGATAGAAACCTTCGCTAATAAGACTTTATTGAAAACACTCGTATTTCATAAGTGCCCTATGTAGGATGCAACCCTCCATAGTTTGATAGGAAAGCCTTTGTTGTCCGCATGCTTCAGAGGACAATGCTTATTTCCTACTCTGCAAGGTCGTGGTTTACACTGTTTGGGGTGCAACCCTCCCTCGCGCCCCAAATTGAAAACAATTCGTTTGCCCCACCCCGTTTCCCCAGCTTCCCCCGCCTCTTGGGTGGGGGGCTTGCCCCACTTGACCCACTAGTCCCAGTTGCCATTGCCCCACTTGCCCCACTTGGTCTTGGGAGCTGATCTACAGGGGGAAGCGCCCCATTTGGCCCGACGTTTTGCGCAAGCAGATGCAGGCATGCCCCCCTCCATGCGCAACACAACAAGAATAATCTGGTGTATGGAAAGAAAAGCAATGGGTCAGCCCCCCCCCCCCGGTGCGTCCGGATGTTGCGTGGATGAGTGGCCCCCATCTTCTCTCCATTTTGCATCTCGGGTGCAGCCATTCGCAATCCAAAAAGGTGATCTGAGGACGAGTGGGCCAACGTCTCCGCTCCATTTCTCGCTATGGGTTGTATCCCCAGCCATTTGCAAGCAGCATCAATTGGGGTCTAACTTTCAACTCGGTTTTCCTCCAAGTGTTGGTTGGAAACCTTTGCGATTTGCCCTGTTCTTTGCTGAAAACTTCCGTATTCTAATACAGGCTCTTTTTGTATCATGGTTTAAAGTAACAAAAACACCTGGGAGGACAGGGTGGGGAGTGGGGGGGAACGCAAACAGAAGGATCCCAAGTGCCCACATCTGCGTTTGATTGCGAGGGTTTTTCCTTTAATGCATGCAGGCATGCCCCGTCCAATTGCACTCCAAAAAAGTACTGCTTGGTTTCCATTGTACCAACCCCCCCTCCACCCCCACCCCCCTCATTTCTATCAACAAAACAGCGGGGGGATAGGGGGCGGGGGGGGAGGGCGGGGCAAACAGATGGATCCGGAGATGGGTGGGCCCACATCTCCTTTCCATTTCGAGCCTTTGTTGCAGCACAGCCATTTGCAAGAAGAAACACAACGCAGGGCAGAAGACCGGCAGACCAGAGGACCAGCAGACCGGGACCAGTGACCAGCAGACCACGAGACCAGTGGACCAGTAGACCGGAGAACCAGCACACCAGGGTAGCAGCAGACCAGGGAACCAAGCCCTCCACTGAGAAGCATGGAATATAGCCAAGCTTCGGTAAGCAATGTGATGGACACAGCATTGGCGACAATGACTGCGGTGGAAAGATCTCTTAACCAGCGGGAGGCTTGAATCCGATAAAGACAACCATGACGCTCCGGCTCTTCCAACTTCTGCCACCACTCCACTATTCGAAGAAGGCGGGCAACCCATCGGTTGTTTGCATGATCTACGAGAGCTCCACTCCTGAGCTGCCACGAGACCGAACATCGAAATTGTCAAGATTGCTCAAGCAAAAATGGTCCCAACTGGGGGTGCAAGCCCAAGCAGACACCGGGCAGGCCATTGGCGCAGCCAAGCAACGCACTGGCAAAGAGCCCCAAGCGAGGGGCCCCTTCCTTCAGGACTCGCTTGAGACCCAGACCGCTGCTTGTTTGCTTGCGAAGGGAAGGCCTGCACAGGGTCCGGGAAATCTTTCCATCCCTCCGAAACAAGAAATTTGCAAATGAAAGCAAATTCATGTCTTCCTACTTGTGGTGCTTTCTGAAGCGAGTGTCTTGACGGGAGCAGTATGCCACAGGGCAGACAGATCGATCAAGTTCGTCTGGCTCGGTACTGGCTGCTCCTGATTTGACCGCGAAATCTGGAGCTTGTCTCGCACATGCGGGCATGGATGCTCCTCTTCCTCGTCATCGGGGACCTCGACTCGTTGCGTGGAGGTGGTCTCAGCAAAACCTTCGACATGGCAGACACAAAGAAGATGGGTTGGGAAACCGATTGATACGTGTGGAATGGAAGGAAAGTCGGTGGATGCCGGTCACTTCTTGCAGCCCATCTCAGTCCCAACGGCCTACACATGGCTCCCGTAGCAGGGTGGAGTTGGAGGCCTGCAGAGCAATCCAAGAGCCATTCCGCACTGAAACCTCTGAAGCAAGATCGAATAAAATCTTCCTAAGCAATAGGCCTGAACTGCACCACTTGTGGTGGCAGAAGTGAGCCTGTGGACCTCCTTCTCTAGGGCATAGCATTGGCCTGGGCAGCCAAGCCAGCGAAACAAACAATGCTCGTGTGATGCCATGCGGCTGTCTGGCAGAGGTGTCCCCCACCCCAACTTTTTCGGCCCTCCCACAAAGAAAAGGCAAAAACTAACCTTGATGATATTTGGACGACCATTGGAGCTTTATTCATCTACTCCGGGCAATCACTCGAGCCACCGGAGAGCTCCGCCATGTCGGCTTCATACCTGGCAAGGTCTTGCTAGCAATCCTTTCGTATCATGCTGGTGCCTCTATGTGAGAGGTCGTCGAAACCTGATATCGAAACTGTCTTGCTTGCCATACCATCACCCAAATCATGGCCCCACCTGGAGGCGACTTGGCCCAGAAGTTGTGAGAAGCTCGGCGGCTCATCACGAGTCTGATCGCCAGCCGCCCAAGAGGAAATGTTCTGCGACATTTTCCTGCTTGGCAGCAAATGCCCCAAGCAAGTTCCTTGAGCCACGGCAGACGTCTCCTTGATGAACCCTCGGGCATGCAGAAGCGGACGGGCACGTCGACAAGTTGAATTCACAGTGGTGTTGCAACCAACTCACATTGTTCCTGACGGTTTCGTTGTGGCAGCATGCTGGATCATGCTGCACGCTGGCAAAACGACGCGGAAACAAGTGCCCAATGGCGTCCAGCACCGACACCTAGACTATGTCTAAAGCTCAGAGCGTGCTAAAGCTCAGGGCTTTGCTAGGGAACGCACGCTTGCAGCTATAGTCACGAGGGGCTTTTGTCAAGGAATGCATGCTTGCACGTCCAGGGCCGTAGTGCTGTGAGAGGACGCCATGCCCAGGCACTCTTCAGAGAGGGAGGGGGAGATGCAAAAAAGAAGCAAGAATCACTGGGATCTCCAATATCCTCAGGAAGCTGGGGCTTTGTCCGACGATCCACCTGCAGCAACGTTTCCCGAGGAACAGACAGGTCGAGAAAACCATCGTACTATATCCGCATCTAGACGACATAATGGACAGAGGAGAAACCGAGTGATCTGATACTGCCACAACATGTACTCCCTCTTCGTCACTGTCTTCACTGAGTACTGGAAGATTGATGCGTGCAGGCACTCTGATTCTAGTCCCTTGCACATATCATGCTCCAGCGCAAGCATTCCCGACCAAGGCCATGGTACCATGCATGGCTTATGCAACGGACCGAGTTTTCGGCAAGAGTGGAAAGGTTGCCTGTCTGCAAGTCGGGGGTTCCATTCGGACTGCCCCTGACATGCTGTAACAATCTAGAAAGCCAATTCTGACCGGGTGGTTCCCCGATAGTTTGGCCTCAAGCTGCATTCTCCATCTGGAGAGAAAGGGGTTCGCACAATTCGGGGGGTTCTTTCGTCTGCCGACAGCTGCTGCACTTTTGCGGTGCAGGTCGACTCTTATTGTAGGATTTGATCAAGAAGCAGATCCTGAAATCACAACTAAATGGCTTCATCTACGCGTGATGCATGGCAGGTGACCTGCTAAAGCCTGAGGTGGACCCCGGCAGCGAAACTCATCAGTGCCGGCCAATATTCCACCTCCCATGAGTCAAGCTTCCTCTCCAGATGCTCTATGTGAGCCAATTGCTTCTGTATGTCGAGAGCGGAGGCGGTGCCTTTGACTGCCATGCATCCATCCACGAACCGTGAAATTTCCAGCTCACCTGAACTGTCAGCAACAAGCTCAAAAAGGTAGTTTGCATCGTAGACATCAAGGCCGACACTGAGCATGTACGAGATTATGTCTCCATCTTCCATGCACTCCACGAACTCCTCTTTGGTAATGCGCCCGTTATTGTCCCTGTCCATTTTGGAGAAAAGCTCACACAACTCTGCAGCCTGCTCAGCGAACTTCCTCCGTTCGAGGCTCATCTGCTGCTGCCGATCGGGGCGTGAAGCGGCAACTGCCTTTTCAACAAACAGGGCAGTCAAGATGTTGAAAAGGGCGAAGGTGAAGAAAAAGATAAAGCCCAAATACAGCCAGTGGTAGTAACTCTGGAGTTGTTGGAAGACCTTGTAGTATTGGATCCAGTCGTTGCCGCCCGTCACACTCATGTACAGCAACACCATGGTTTCCACCACGGAGCCGAAACCCAGGTCCAAGGCGTCCTGGGGCACTATGTGGGCATCGCTCATGCCATCTGCCACGCCCTGCGCAAAGATCAGGGCACCTCAGCTTGGCTTCGGGTCCAGGATGAAAAACGGCTGGAGCTAGGCGCTAGGCGCTAGCTCAAGTTCACAAAGCTGTAGGCAGGAAAACCGAGGCACTCAGATAAAGAAGGAAGCTCAGCAATGCCAGGCTCCAAAACATCGCCATAAGGCTTTGGCGAAGGTTTTCCAACAAACCTGCCAACTCCTTGCTGGGCATCTCTGTCAAAATCTGTCAGGATCTCTCAGGATCGCTTTTTTACAACTCTCTGGGCTTGGGGTCGGAGCTTGAGGTCGAAACATGACGAAGCAGACCAACGTCCACCATGTTACACGGAAGCCAAGGTTCACGAAAAGCCGTCAGAACACGGAAGATGCGAACGGCTTTCGAGACCTTGCATATCCGAAGAGTTCTCCTTGCCAACCAGAGAAGCTGAGGATGGTCGACAACATGCATCGCCCTGCATTATTCGCATCTTACCACTAAGTTCATGCAAGTTGCATGTACATGATCGTGCCAGACTCGCCGTCAGAGCCCCATAGAGCCACAATTTCGATGAGGCTGAAGGCCACAAGTAGGAGATCAAGCCAGTTCCTTGTCTGGACGACGACGAAATTGTGGTGCCGTAGTGGAGACAAGGACAGCAAAAGCTCTTGGGACTTTTGGGGTTTGTCCTACAAGGTTCCCGAAGCACCATGGGCAGGGCGAGTTTCCAATATGAGTTCTCGTTTATGAGGAAATAGAACCGATGAACCACCAAGCGCAGCACGAGCTCCACCAAGTAGAAGGTCTCGGCAACAGAGACAGTGTAACTATACGATTTTGGGGAGGCAGGAATGCCAATGAATGCTGACTCGAGGTTATTCCCACCCTTTTGCGGGCGTCAACACGGTTCCCACAGGGCCAGCAGGGGGGATGGCAGGGGGGGGGGGGGGTACTCCTTGCTGCAGAACTACAAGGCAAGTTAGCTCCACATTGATGAGGAATGGCGATAGTCCTCACAGCCAGGGGCCACTCGAATCGAAAACACAAACAGCACAAGACTGCTTCAATGCCTCCATGTCCATTCCTTGCCAAGGCGATATCCTGCAGAAGTGAACCAGGCAACAAACAGGCCCTTAATGCCGAAGCTTCGCGACGACTTCACCTAGACGCAGACTGCACAAGTCAACATCGGGGGAAAGCCAAGTATCTGTGAGCCGCGTAATGGAAAAAGCATTGACCAATATCACCAAGATCGACAGGCACCTCACAACAAGAGAGCACTTGCATGCAGCGGCCTTCCGAAAGAGACTCATGCCCGAAGGCTTTCCACCAAAGGCCATTAAAGAACATGGAGGCGCCAGAAGAATCTCGACTCCACAAGCTTGTAGATGGGTCCGCTGCGAGGTGGCTCTTCCAGCCGCGACCACCATTCCATCGCTGTGGCGAGCCAACGCGCTAGCCGGCTGTCGTCCAGTATCGTTGTGTTCCTGAAGAGAAGGACAGCTTGTGAAGAAAACACACACTTCCGCCGGCCATCATATGCCAACAGGATGTGCAGCCTCTCTTCCGCTCTCCACTGCAGGCACGCAGCGTTTTTGGCAGCACTGACGTTCGAGATTGCATTGAGCCTGTGATGCCATACGTCGTCGCATCTTTCTTGGGGCCTGGATTGGTCCTGGTTGGGAGCGACATTTAATTCCTTTGCTTAATTGTGCAATAAGAAAGCAGTCATTTCGGCATTCAGCACCTGGAACCGGCAGAAGCAAGATCAGATCCTTTGCTGACGTCATTTTGAACTTCAGATGGAACTCCATCATCCTGATGCACATTGAGCATCTTCTTGTGGGCTCCAGGGTGTGGGGCAATGATTTCACTTGACTGTCCTCGGAAACCTGCTGATTGCGCACCGCCTGATGCGTGTGTAAGCAACAAAGGCACAAGACGTCGCAAGGCCACTTGTTTGGGATTTGTGCAATGCGCGATAGTGAGACTTTCACAATGTTCAACTCTGCATGGCATCATCCCTAGCGAACTTGCGGCATCTCGACATTCACCCTTGCTTATCGCCCCCACACTGAATTGCTTTGATGTTTCTCGTGTGTTCTTCGTGTGTTCTTAGTTCTCTATGTCTTGTTGTTTCTGTAGGAATTTAGCAGTGGTAGCAACTAAAGGAGGAACCGCCCTTCTTGTAAACTCTGCAAGTGGGCTGTGCCAGTTGAGAGAAGCTTTATGATAAGGGGTTCACACACGGCCGTGGCATACTGATCCGCAACAAGGACGGCAAGAACGGGAAGGGAACTGGGCAGGGCCAGCTCCATCAGCATGCCAAGCTGAGCTCCTCCGGCGCACCCACCACGTAATTTGATTGACATCAGGAGAAGATGGCAAGGAAGATCTGGAGGCTGGGACCTTAACCGCAGTGACCTCACCGGAGTGCCTTTCATGACCTGCTACACGGCGACAATGGGCAGTGAAGCACGGCCTGTGGGCCCGCAGGAGTCTCAACAGACCTTGACATGAATGCGAAGGTGGCCAGCCGGGTCGGGGCATCACAGCATGCGTGCTACCTGGAACACAGCAATGCGAACGAGGTGGATTTGAAGGGTCAACCACGCTAACATCTCTAGACCTGAATCTGGGTCCGGGATAGGTGTCCCCCCTCTCTCTCTTGCTCTAATAAACCTTCAGTGTCGAGCCATGTCGAGTCTGCAGTTGGCTACCTGTTCTACCCAAACAGGGTGCGCCCAAGCTTGCTAGACGTACAAAAAAGAAGCAAGTATCGCAGTGCAGGGTGTTTGCCGGAATCTGACGAAACCGGGGGAATGAGTGAACCACAAGACATAAGCAATGGAGGCGTGAAGACGGCAAAATCAATACATAGCAAGTCAAAGCACCAGTACGGGGCACGCCTCGTGTGTCAGGCAACAGAATCGGTGAGCGACCGTGTCTTTTATAACCTTTTCATGAGGCCTGTAGCATGTTGCGCTCGGTGAGGGTCTTTGAGCTCACTGCAAACTGAAGCAATAGCGCTTCAGCGGGCTGCGGGTCTAATAGGGGTTTCGTTGAAGAAGCGTCACAGGGGACCCCCGTCATCCCCCCGTCATCCCCCCGTCATTCCCCCATTTTCCCCCCGGCTTTGATAGCTGCGACCAACAAGCAGCAAGCCTGCACGCCCTGGCCGCGACTCAGTTGTTCGTTCTCACGAAGAAGGCGGTGGCACTGCGCGGTAAGGCTTGCCACATCTGCTTCGTACCTGACACGGTGTTAGACCGCGCTACAGCTTCTCAGCAAGACAGCCAAAGAACGAGGTTGCTTGAGATACTAGCCGATACTAGCCCATGCCGGGGGAGTTTTAACAAGCTGGCCGGGCCTGTGTTGAAGCTCTGACAACAAGTCCGCGAAGGAGGACATCGGTGATAGTGGGCGGGGCAGGGCCGAAGGCTGCGGCAAAACAAACATGGTCAAGCAGACGACAGCAAGCCCTGCGATCACTAACACTAACCTGCACAGAATGCACAGAACATCCGCGATTCTGCCTGATGCACTTGAATGCGCTATCAAAGGACAACCAGGTGACAGCCACAGGGCTCATCAAGTGACTTGGATCTTGGTTGGCGACTGTCCTCTGCCTCTCCCCACACCATCAAGTCAAAGATATTGCGACCCTGTGTGATCTCCTGGGATTGCAAACAGCGACTGCTACAACCAAAGAACGCCACATACACACACACACACACACACACACATTGCTCGTGACAAAAGCTTGTGCGCCTCATCGTCCCGGTCAAGCCAGAAGGAGCAAATCCGGTACTGCACATCTTCCTTGTAATACTTTCGCTTCACCTTCTGTCAGCTTCGAAACTTCAAGATGCTGCAGGAACTTGCAAGGAACCGCTGGGAATCGCGAGTTCGGCGACGCTAAGCAGGAGTCAAGTTGCGCCAATTTCACCTTACTTGCAAGCTCAAGACTTCATGTGCGCAACCCACACTTCAGCCGACGCAGCGCCAACCATGCAGTCGAGCTGCTTTCGCATCGTGCCACGTCAGGCGGGCTGCGTCGCGAAAGGGCAAGCATGAGTTTGGCAAGTTTGATGCGGAACTCCTCGGAACATCTAATGCAAGGGGTTGGGGGGACGGGAGCTAGGGGGCACACAGCCCCCAACGCCCCGTCTGGCTATTCTTTCGCTTCTGAAAAACCCAACCTAGATTCTAAGCCCCTCAGTATGAAAAAATATACCCCAAACCTCGAACCCTACCAAACCCCAAACCGTGCAATCCCGAAACCCTAAACCGTCAGGAACGATTCAGGGCACCCTCAGCCTAACCCATGCTGACATCCCACCCAGGGTCTAGGGTTGTGGGCCTCAACCCTAAACCCTCAATCCTGTAGGACAGCGCCAGGACATGCTTGCGGTGCCGCCAAGGCCACAGATAGTAGCAAGTTACTAGTTACTCAAATGCAAATAGCAGCACTGCAATCGTTAAGGAGTTGTAGCAGTAGCAGCAGTCCAACGTAGCAGTAGTACATAGCAGTAGTAGTCGCAGTATTCATGATCTACTACCAATGCGGGTACTATTGAACAATGGTAGAGTAGCAATGCTTACAGGTCCTTGAAAGCAAAAACACCGTGGTAAGAGTAGTCACAGTAAGAACAGTAGTATACCTGTTGACGTATTCTGTTCCTCTGTACGAGTTTTGTTTCCCTCTTTCCTGCTTTTCGTTTTTCCCGGTCATTCTTTGCATGATGCTATGCAGCTGCGCTTCTTTCGTCTGATCGTTCCTGCCTGTCTGCCTGCCGCTGACGAAAGCTTGCACCGGACTTGCGTTCGTTCTGTATGTGTCTCTGGTTTGCTCGGTTGTAGTTCTTTCGTGATGTGTTTATGTCTTTGGTTTCTTTTTTCTTGATTCTTTGTCTATTGATTCTTGAGTTCTTTAGCTTTTTGTCTCTTTATTTCTTCATTTCTTAGGTCTTCATTCTTTGATTTGTGTGTTTTTTGTTTCTGTATTTCTTAATTTCTTAATTTATGAACTTCGTTTTCTTTATTGCGGTATTTCTTTGTTTCGGTATTTCGATGTTTCTTAATTCTTTTTGTTTTCTCTCTTTATCTCTTTGTTTCTGTATTTCTTGGTTCTTCATTTTTTATTTCTATTTCTTTACTTCTTGATTTCGTTATTTCTGCGTTTCTTCATCTGTATTTCTTGATTTCTATATTCCTTTATTTCTGAAATTCTTGATTTCTTGATTTCTTGATTTCTTGATTTCTTGATTTCTTGATTTCTTGATTCTTGATTTCTTGATTTCTTTATCTCTAGATTTCTTGATTTCTTGATTTCTTGGTTTCTTGGTTTCTGGGTTGCTTGATTTCTTGATTTCTTGATTTCTTGATTTCTTGGTTTCTTGATTTCTTGATTTCTTGATTTCTTGATTTCGTGATTTCCTGATTTCCTTGATTTCTTGGTTTAATGATTTCTTGATTTCTTGGTTTCTTGATTTCTTGATTTCTTGATTTTTTGATATCTTGATATCTTGATTTCTTGATTTCTTGATTTCTTGATTTCTTGATTTCTTGATTTCTCGATTTCTCGATTTCTCGATTTCTCGCTTTCTCGGTTTCTCGATTTCTCGATTTCTCGATTTCTCGCTTTCTCGCTTTCTCGATTTCTCGCTTTCTCGCTTTCTCGCTTTCTCGATTTCTCGATTTCTCGCTTTCTGGCTTTCTTGCTTTCTTGCTTTCTTGCTTCTTGCTTTCTTGCTTTCTTGCTTGCTTGCTTTCTTGCTTTCTTGCTTTCTTGCTTTCTTGCTTGCTTGCTTTCTTGATTTCTTGGTTTCTTGGTTTCTTGGCGTCTTGGTTTCTTGGTTTCTTGATTTCTTGAATTCTTGATTTTTGATGTCTTCATTTCTTGATTTCTTGATTTCTTGGTTTCTTGGTTTCTTGATTTCTTGGTTTTTTGATTTCTTGCTTTCCTTGATTTCCTTGATTTCTTGATTTCTTGATTTCTTGGTTTCTTGGTTTCTTGATTTCTTGATTTCTTGATTTTTTGATATCTTGATTTCTTGGTTTCTTGATTTCTTGATTTCTTGATTTCTTGATTCCTTGATTTGCTTGTTTTCTTGCTGTCTCGATTTCTTTAATGCTTTAATTCTTTATTTCTTTATGTCTTTTTTTCTTGATTTCTTGATTTCTTGATTTCTTTATTTCTTTATTTCATTATTTCTTTATTTCTTTATTTCTTTATTTCTTTATTTCTTGCTTTCTTTATTTCTTTATTTCTTGCTTTCTTGATTTCTTGATTTCTTGATTTCTTTTTTTCTTTATTTCTTTATTTCTTTATTTCTTTATTTCTTTATTTCTTTATTTCTGTATTTCTTTATTTCTTTATTTCTTCATTTCTGTATTTCTGTATTTCTTTATTTCTTTATTTCTTGATTTCTTTATTTCTTTATTTCTTGATTTCTTTATTTCTTTATTTCTTTATTTCTTGATTTCTTTATTTCTTTATTTCTTTATTTCTGTATTTCTTTATTTCTGTATTTCTTTGTTTCTTTATTTCTTTATTTCTTTATTTCTTCATTTCTTCATTTCTTTATTTCTTTATTTCTTTATTTCTTTATTTCTTTATTTCTTTATTTCTTTAGTTCCTTATTTCTTTATTTCTTTGTTTCTTTATTTCTTTTTTCTTTATCCCTTAATTCCTTTATTCCTTTATTTCTTTATTTCTTTATTTCTTTATTTCTTTATTTCTTTATTTCTTTATTTCGTTATTTCGTTATTTCTTTATTTCTTTATTTCTTTATTTCTTTATTTCATTATTTCTTTATTTCTTGATTTCTGTATTTCTTTATTTCTGTATTTCTTTGCTTCTTTATTTCTTTATTTCTGTTTTTCTTGATTTCTTGATTTCTTTATTTCTTTATTTCTCTATTTCTTTATTTCTTTATTTCTTTATTTCTTGATTTCTGTATTTCTTTATTTCTGTATTTCTTTGTTTCTTTATTTCTTTATTTCTGTTTTTCTTGATTTCTTGATAACTTTATTTCTTTTTTTCTTTATTTCTCTGTATTTCTGTATTTCTGTATTTCTGTATTTCTGTATTTCTGTATTTCTGTATTTCTGTATTTCTGTATTTCTGTATTTCTGTATTTCTGTATTTCTGTATTTCTGTATTTCTGTATTTCTTATTTCTTTATTTCTTTATTTCTTTCTTTATTTCTTTATTTCTTTATTTCTTTATTTCTTTATTTCTTTATTTCTTTATTTCTTTATTTCTTTATTTCTTTATTTCTTTATTTCTTTATTTCTTTATTTCTTTATTTCTTTATTTCTTTATTTCTTTATTTCTTTATTTCTTTATTTCTTTCTTTCTTATTTCTTTATTTCTTTATTTCTTTATTTCTTTATTTCTTTATTTCTTTATTTCTTTATTTCTTTATTTCTTTTTTTCTTTTTTTCTTTTTTTTTTTATTTCTTTATTTCTTTATTTCTTTATTTCTTTATTTCTTTATTTCTTTTTTTCTTTTTTTCTTTTTTTCTTTTTGTCGTTATTTCTGTATTTCTTTACTTCTTTATTTCTATTTCTTTACGTCTGTTTTTCCTTATTTCTTTTTTTCTTCATTTCTTTTTGCTTTTTTGTATTTCTTTGCTCCTTGATTTCTTGAATTTATATTTCGTACTTCTTGATTTCTGTATTTCTTGATTTCTTTATTTCTGTATTTCTTCATTTCTGTATTTATGTATTTCTGTATTTCTCTATTTCATAATTTCTTTCTGGCTGTACTTTGCGCTTGTATTTATATTTTTGTTCAATTCTGAATTTTGAACTTCTTTACTTCTTGATTTCTTGGTGCGTTACATGAACTTTCTTTGTTGATTTCCGGCCTTCTCTCCCTCCTGCACGTTTCTTCATTACTTCCTCTCTTCATGTATTTCTGTACTTCTGTATTTACTGCATGTCCTTACGTATTTATGAAACTCTTTCCTGCCTCTCGCTATTTCTGCATTTCTGTGTGTTATTTACTTCTGTCTTTCGTTCTTTCGATGCTTCCTTCTGAGAGTCTTACCCGACCCAACAATTCCATCAAAGCAACGCAAGAGCAAAAACAACAAAACGACAAACATGGCTTAAATTAAATTGGGCTCCCTGAGATCTTGGCACTTGCGACCATGAACTCACCCCGCCGACATCTGATTTTTGGCCTGGATTCCACTGGCACATACATCACTTGTCCAAAATCGATGAGGCCAAGCGTTTTGCCATCTTCCAGCATTAGGATGTTCCCTGGATGCGGGTCAGCATTGAAACATCCATCCTTCGAACCGGCGTCTGCAGCTGCGAACCGCATCGCGAGACTCTACAAAAAACACTCTGCAACCACACCATCACCAAACTTCCTGACGTCCTTCAGAACTTGTTGACCATGGATTGACATCAGCATCTCGAAAATGCCTCCAACCTGGGCATCGGGCAGCTGGGGTAGAAGCAATCCACATGAAATGGCTGCTTACAGTGAAGCAACATCGATAGGCTCCAGGTCTGATCGGTTTCCGCACAACCTTCGCCACCAGTGCCACAATGTCATCTTCCAATGTAGCCAGGCTGCCTGAGGATGCCATCCCATCAATGGAAGACATGCTTGCAGTCAAGAAGCAAATCCAGCAAAGTCGCGCTCTCTGCCTTGCGCTTCCCAGTGCGCAATGCTTCCATTTGCTCCTGCATGGGCGGAAGTTCGAGTAGCGATTTGCTTGCTGAGCCCATGTTGCGGACAAGCAGGACCGCGCATCCTCTTCGTATTCCTCCACCGTCATTCCTCTTTGCTCGGCCAAGGGCTTCAACCGCTTTCGAACGGCAGTGACGAACCTAAAACAATTCTTCGCTCGCGAAACAGAGTTTCCAGTGAGGTCAAAGGCATGTGCTGTCGAAGCACTTTTCGCCCTTCAAGAGCTCCATGCCCAGGACGTGTCGCGAACAAAGCTCAGGAATAGGCCTGCAGGCAGCACAAAGCAAACCTAATTGGCACATAATTAGTGGCGTAGTGCACCTTGGGATGTATATTTTGTGGCCCCAAGAAGGCAGCAAATTTGTCCGCATGGCTTCCAAATTTCCTCGGCTAGGCATCTTGCGTGTTGCAAGCATAGCTTGGATATAATTCTTGTGCTTCCGATCGACATGCCCCTCCCCTCCCAAGGCATGGACAACGCAGTGCAAGAGAAGTGCCAGTCACCCGATAGTCTACCAGACTCAGCGTGGAAGGCTAACAATGCGTCGCCATGCTGCGGAACTCCTCCATGTAGTCAAACTCTGTTTCGAAAAGCTTTTCTATCTCTCTCATGTTCTCCTTAGACCCAGGGAACGTGGAAAAGATGCATGATGCCCCTGTGAATAGAATGCAGCACAGCATCGTAAGCCCAAGGTATTGCCATGTAAGTGAACCTAGACGATTTGTAGCACTCATTGGGCAGCGAAGAAAGGCAGCTTCCACCAGGTCCCGCACATCTTCAAGCACGAAATGTCTGCACCTTGCAGGTATGCTGTGCTGGGGCAGTCAAACCCGGCTTCAGATGGCTTTAGCCACCTGTGGCAGCCAGTACTTTCTGGGTTCAGCGAAGATTGGGCCGGGCACGAAACATCCGTTCAGCCTTTGGCACTTGGACCTTGATCGCGACCTCCTCGCCAGTGGACTTCAGCCGGGCCTCCAAACCGCACACTTGTTACCAAGTGTGAGTTTCAGACTGGCACGCTACTGCAGCACGGCTCCTTCCCAGCAAACATGCCCCATTTAGCACGCAGTACAGGCAGCCGTGTGCTTTCAGTATGCTGCATCATGCCTTATAGACTTGACCGATCGAAGCAGTGCCAATGGGCTCGTCTTGCCAATCAACAAGCACATCCTCGACACTGTTCAACCGCAGCTCCTGGAAAGCACGTGGGAACGCGCAGCTGACATGCTAGGCCATGACATCTGTGACATTAGGAACTTGTCCTTTGCTATGACCTGCTTCGCTTGCTCCGAAGACAACGTCATGGGCACCTCCATGATGGGCAATCGTCACAATTCGACGTCTGACTTGGGGATCACGGTCCTCGTCCTGCAACTTTCTGGTCCATTCCAAATAGATCTCTGGCCTCACTGCAAATCAGGGTAGCCAGCTAGCACCTTGGCCAAACACCTGCAAAACTTCCATGAACCTCTGGGCACCACACAGAAAATCATCTCGCGTTGACACAAGTTGCGCTGCTTTGAGGTAGAAACCCCGCATGTACCTCACAAGTTCTACTATGCCGCGAGTTTGGCAAGCTGCACATGCTGCTAAACCAACTTCCATTACAAGCTTGGGGCAAGGTGGCTCGGCGGATGATGGGAGAGTAACCTCAATGGCGATTGAATCGCTTTTCGCCAGGTAATCGATGCTGGAATACGAGAATTGTACCAATGAAGTGCATCAGAGCCACGTGCATGCAGCTTGCCTGGTCAGAAACTGGGTGGCTTCAACCTTTTCAGCCATCAACCAAAAACGCTTCTGTGCAGACAGGTGGCAGAATTCAGCATCTCGCTGCTCGTTACCCTTGGGCCCATCTTTGCGGTGTGACACCTCGCAGCATGAAACTGTGAATCATACGAACGGACAATCCGCAACAACTCATTCTTGCGTCTTCATGCCTTGTCAACCCAAAAATAATGGCACCTTTGCTGGCACGCAATTTGCTTCGCTTTTGCGACCACAACGTCGTTGCACATGCATCTTTGTTTTGCAAAGCCAAGCGCCATAATGGGAAAACGACCACCTCACGGCAAAAGCCCAACGTGCTTTCTCAAGTGATTTGTTCGCTGGCACACTCTAGGGCTGCTGCCCAGAACTCCAAGCAGCGACGGAAGCCTTCATCGAGACAGCCAAGGGCTAGAGCGCCGCCCAAGCCATAGGCAATGTACCGTCGGCCTTAAGCAAAACGAGACACTCCGATTCCATTTAGCTAGTCATGAAAAACCACAACAGAACTTGATAAAACCATTCTGACAAACTCTGGTGGTGCCCCATTTCGTTTGTAGCCAAGTGTCGCGGCTGGGAGGATGCCAACTGTGAATTCGCAATGTTGCCAGTGGCTCTCCTCACAAGAACGCCCGATTCCCTCAAAACCTGCAGGCCGCACTTTCTAGTGCTCAGGTACCTCTGGCCTCCAGAATGGGGAACCTCTGAGAAGGCTGTTTACGCAGCGGATAACCCATTTCAAAACACCTCGTCTTGAAAGCTTCTGTTGCTCGCGGCGGCTCCCCAAACTAGAAGCTCGCTTCGGTGACGCCGCAACTGTTTCTTAGTTTTCCTTAACACTTTGTCACTCCTCCCGTCTTTGGCCCTCAGGCGTTTGAAGATGCATCGCCTCCGCGTTACCTCCAACTCCTCCCTTGCATCTACATCATGCAGGAGCGGGAATATCTCGGATGCAGATACACGGAACACCCAATAAAGGACCTACTCATTTCAACACAATTACGCTTGAGGTCGGGGTGGGCCTTCTCCACAGCCAACCGTTTCTGAAGCTGCCCCTCTTTGAGACGACAAACTGTTACATATCGCAGAACTTTGCTTGGTTTTTCCATGGATCGCGAGGCTGCTGGCATGTGCAAGCTCCACGCCAATTCCTGAGGGTGGGACAAAACTGGTCTTCTTAAGCCTAACTCGCTCGCTACCGGCACATGCCCAGGCGATGCAGGATGCATCCATCCCACACTAAGGCAAAAAGCATGGTCGGCCGTAGGGCAAGCCCATGCAAGCCCCGAGTCTCCGGCGTCCCGCGAGAACTCCAGCACCACACTTGCCAATGGGTCTGAAAATGATGCAAGAACTTGACGGACCCAAGCAGAGGCCAGGGTATGTGCACGAAGAAACGCAGCTGGCGGAAAGGTCTGTCAGGTCAAAAGCCGGGCGGTGGGCGGCGTGATGACAAACTGGCATGTGAGGCAGCTCAACATCCTGGGAGGGCTGGGGCAGCGGCCTCCTCAGAGGCAAGGCGACGTAGAACGGCGCGCGCGTTCACGCGCTGGAGGGTGACTGGAGCAACTCATCATGAGCCTGGGCCGCCGCCCCAAGAGAAGCCAAGGACTTCCAGACCTGCGCGGCAACCACCACCGCAGGCCTCAGCAACCAGCGGCAGGAATTGTAGACCCTGCGCACGGCACTGCGCCTCAGTGGCAAGATGGGATCGCTTGCGGCTCTCGTAAGGACAGAGGAGCGCAAACCGCTGGAGACGGCGAGGTCAAAGCACGCCGCACCATGAAGCCCCCAGGCCGGGACATAGACATCTGCCGGGCGCCGGGCGCTGGGCACTGGATGGCACTGGCACTCGGCCTGGAACAATAAAGATGAACTCCGCACCAGATGCACCTAAGTCCTCAGGCCGAGCAGGGAGCAGTTCGACCTTCTCAAACTCTGGGCTGAGGCCAGCAGCTGAGGCACGGGCCGCAAGCACGGTCACCCCCACAAGGGCAGGCATATGCAACGTGCTGAGGTAATGAATGTTAAAAGGCAACGAAACGACGGGCGTGGCCGAAGGACCCTTTGCTGTTTTTTTTGCCATTCCTTTTTGCGTCAGCATGCGTCCGCCTGTCGGGGACCTGCTCAGCCTCACGAGCCTGTGCCAACAGGTCCCCCAAGGGCGTGTCGCCCTCGCCCTGCTCCGCGCTTACAAGCGGGAGCTCAAGGAGTGACAAGGCGAACGCGCGCTGCGCCGCCACCGCCAGCAAACCCATCCATCTGTGGGCGCTAGCTTGGCGCGTGGCGGGTCGCAAGCGCGTTGGAGCGGGCATCGGCGAGCAGGCGGAGGAATGTGACCGTCTCCGACGACCAGCTTGCAGCGGCGGGCCGCCAAGAGCTCCGGGTAGGTGTCTGGGCGCTTCCACCTAGCCGCGTCGGAAGCGGCCGCTATCGGCCGCTCCTGGCTCGCGACCTGCCCTCGCTCGAGCCGTGCCGTCCCGCGAGATTGGGCTCACGAGCATGGTGTCAACCGCGACTTGCGCTCCCTGGTAAAGGGGGAAGTTGCCTCAGTGGTGTTAGGACCTTCCGAGCCTTGAGCTTGTCAAAGCCCTAGAAGCTGATGTCGCAAAGATCAACATCGCCATGAGCAGCGAGCAGATGGCGTTTGGTAATCTTGTAACTTATAACTAAGTATTCAGATCAACTTCGCCGTGAGCAGCGAGCAGATGGCGTTTGGTAATCTTGTAACTTATAAGTAAGTATTCTCACGATGATAGCTATGGTCCATGGGAGCGAAAACACGGGCGAGGCCTCCGCCTGTCGCTTCCGCTGGCCGCGCGGCGTTGCGGTGGGGGTCCACCCCGGGGGGTCGCCGCCTTGTCGATGAGCACGGCGACCATGCCTTGGCTTGCCCTTGCACGGGCCTGCTCGCGCGCCGTGCCAAAGTCGTCGAGCGCGCTTGGGTGCGCGTCGCACGCGAGGCTATTGGGCCAGAGAGTCCTCCGGATGGTTAATGGAATGATGGCAGCTTGCATGAAAGTGGTGCCGCAGCAATGGCTGGCCCATACCACCGCACCTGGAGTGCCCCCAGGGACCGTCGCCGCTTGGACCTCGTCATCTACGGGGCGACCCCGTTGGGAGGGGCGCTACGCTGCGACGCCACACTCGTCTCGCCGCTGGCGAGGGATGGCACGCCCCACAGCGGAGCCGCAGACCGTGACGGGGCGCACGGCCGAGCGGCGTAAGCGGGGGCCACCTACCCCGAGCTCGCACAGGGCGGGGGGGGGGCGCAACAGCTCTGCGTGCTTGGTTGTGAGGTTGGGGGGGCACTGGAACGCCGAGGCTGCGTCAGTGGTGCGACGCCTGGTCCGCTTGCGGGCCTGCGGCGCCCCGGCACCTCCGCGCACGGCTGCCGGCGTCGCCTGGGCACGCAGGTGGTGGGAGCGCCCTGTCCGTCGCATGCCAGCAGGCGGTCGGCTCAACGGCGCTGGGGAGGACAAGGGCGGTAGCGGGGCCGGCGCAAGACAGCCTGCCGACCCTGGCTGCTGTCCTGGCTCTTGGTGACCCGGACGGACCGAGTCGCCTGCCACTGCGCTGAAGCCCGCCGGCTGCCGCTGCGGGCGTAGTAGTCTGGTTTCGGAGCCGCTTAGCCGACGAAATGGATCAGCAGGCATAAAAGTCCGGAAAAAAAAAAAAAAAAAAAAAAAAAAAAACACATGGGTCGTTACATGGTTTTGCTTAGGTTGCTGCTGGCAAAGAACAAGGTTGCTCTTCATGCTGCAATGAAACAACATTTGTTTTCTCACGCGCTTTTTGGCTCGCACCTTGTACAACCCGCAGGGAGTGCCGGGGGTCGGCTGTCCGGGATGGGTTCCATCCCGCATGCGTCCGCCTACAGATCCCCCGCGTCAGCGGCAACTCGAGCATCCACATGGCATATGCGCACTGGATGCACTGGGCCGCCACCGCAAGCATGCCAGTTCATCTGTGGATACTGGCCCGGCGTGCGGCAGTCCTCAAACGGGCGGGTGCCTCGCGTGCCCGGGCCGCGGCGAGTTAGCGCAAGAAGGCGGTCTTTGCGTCCATTCTCCCGCCCTGCCTGGTCCGAGTTCGCCCAGTCGGCGAGGAAGCTGCGC
Organism: Symbiodinium natans; assembly: GCA_905221605.1. NCBI lineage: Eukaryota > Dinophyceae > Suessiales > Symbiodiniaceae > Symbiodinium > Symbiodinium natans. The sequence continues at coordinate 97,394 of CAJNDS010002755.1, read as the reverse complement.
CCGCCGCGCCGATAGTGGGTCGAGGGATGTCGAGGGTGAGCGGTTGGTTATTGCTGAGGGCGTCCACGTCGCATCACAGCGTCAGGAGCGTCATGTTCACGGGCAAACTCCCCTGTAGCGCGCCCGCCAAGGGTCGTTGCTGCATGGCGCCGCACACATGAGCAGCAGTAACCAGGCAGCTTGCAAGTCGGGTACTTTCGGGATGCTGGTCAGCAGGACCGTGTGGTCGGCGAGTTTGGCGCGGAGGCTGGCCGGGCCAAAAGACGTACCGAGCACCGGTCCCCCTCGCACCGGCGGCTCCGACGGCCCAGCACGCAAGCCAGAGGGTTCCTCCCGGCCGAGTTCCAAGCCCGCGTTTTGCCCCAGTGGGGACGTCCACGTTCGCAGTCTGGCGTGGATACCACATATGTGTCATCCAGGAACGCAAAGAGTTCCTCACACGGCTGCAACGGGGAGTGCACCGGGGTGCACCGACAGTATACCGCCCGGGCATCAGCGATTAATCAGCGAGTCACCTTGCTCAGTACCTTCCGTCTGAATGACATCGTGCCCGCGGCCATTCGCATCGCAGAGCACGTACGTGCTTTGGACCCTATAGAACAGGCAAGGAATGAGTGCTCCCGTCTCCCCCTCTACCCCTCGAACCTGGTTGCGCGGGAGATGTGGGCGTACGCGCCGACGCCATCCACACCAACGCCATCCCGGCTGAGGGTTGCAGTTCGGATGTGAGGGCACCCGCATCCGCGAACTGCTGGGCGAGGGTGCGGGACACGAGGCGGCGGAAGGCATCGTCCATGACCTGGGCCCGGATGCCACCATTGCGCTTGGTGAGGGCGACCACCCGGCCGAAGCGAAGTCCATCAACAACCTCGCGGCACACGCCCTTCCACCAGTTTGCCCGTGGCCGTCACCATGAGCTCAACGCATTCCCCGTCGTCCAATAGCACACGTAGGTGTTCCGACGTACATCCAGATGGGCCCGCAGCGGCGCCTCGTCGCGCTGACCGTATGTTCGTGCAGAACCGCTCCGAATCCATCGCCAGAGCCCATCCTCCAGCGCGAACTCGGCCAGCCAAGCAGGCAATGCGACCTGCCTTTCCTGCGGTCGCTTGACCGGCCCCGAAGCCTGTTTAACAAGTGGTGTTGCTGTCAGGGCTGAAGAGGCGCGGTGATGCGCGGTGGTCGCCAAGAGCATCCAAAGCGGCTCCGACACGGGCACAGGGCAGGAGCAATTGCAGGCGCAGGCGGCGCAACAACGCTCGGAAGAGAGCTGGTTCGAGACGCACCTCGGGGGGTAGGCAAGACCGTGAAAATTCTGGCTGCGAAGGGACCTAACCGGGATACACCGGGATTCAAGCAGCGCTTGCGAAGGGAGTCCACCTCTTCTGCTTGAGAACCTGCGAAACCCGTGTCAAGGATGAGGAAAGCACTGCGCTGCCAGAAGTCTGCTGGGGGGGCAAGCCGATCCCACGGCGGGGCCTGGAAGCTTGCATATGCCTGCATCCGTGCGTATGTGCACCGCATCCCTGAAATCTGAGAGTGACGGTGCCGCGTCAGCCGGTCCCTGCAACTGTCGTGTGGCTGTGGTGATTAGCTGGGGGTCACGTGCGGAAATGGCCGGGATGCAGTCAGCCAAGATGCGAAGTATGCCGCTGGACCTTGTTTGGCCGCACTGCGCAGCCCGAGTCCCCCATGCCGAAAGCTAAGCTGGGCCCGCCCGTAAACAAGCTCGTTGGCTCCGGTGGACTCAACACGAAGGAGTGTGGCAAGGCATGTGAGGACAGACCGGTTGTGCGCAACTGCGAAGTCGGCTGTCCTGCTCGGGGGCTATGGCGCTCGAGGCACGGCACAAACAGATAAAACCGTCAGTCTGGAGCAACAGCGCTTCAGCGGGCAGCCAGCAAAAATCACTTCAAAAACAAAACAATGGCAACCGGGTGCTGCGCTTGCTGAGCCCACACATAGGGGAAATGTGGAGGCAAAGATGCCCACCGCATCTGCGAAGGTGCTGTTGCCACCCCAAGTCTACGCAGGAAGCATGGTCTCGTTTGATATCAGCTTGTAGTTGCACCCAATCGGTCGTGCAGGACATTGAGGGCCAAGGCGTGATCTTTCCTCGCACCTTTTTGCCTCGAGCTCCGCGCAGGTCCCGGTGCAGGGCTGTTGGTTGTGTAGGGGTCAGCCCCCCCCATTTAAGCTGGCAGGCGGCTCGCGAGTGGCCGGGCCTCGCGGTAGCGGGCCTCTGCGAGGACCTCGCTGACGTCAGGCAGGGTTCCGTCGACGCTGTCGGTGGAGGCGACTGGCAGCGCGAGGAGGGTGGCCGCGAAAGCCCGGGCTGCGGATATCGGGCAACGAAGGCGCTGGCGGCTCGGGCCCGGAATGCTGCCGGGACCGCCCGAGCGCGACACCGGGCGAGCAAGCACACGAAGCGTCCGATGGCGGCGACGCGTGCCCCTGCTTTTGGGCAAACGCGGGCCGAACGCCCAGCTCTTGGGGCGCACGCCGATCTGTGGTGTTTCTCCCTTTTGCCGTACTCGTCCAAAGCCCCCCACAGCGGCATCGCTTTGGCACCAATATGGCAGCGGCATGCAAAGGCGGTGCAGGAGCAGGATCCGGAACTGTTGTTGGGCATGGCGAGATCTGGACGTGTGGGCACGACGGTCATTGCGCAGCTCGCACCCGGGACCACTATGGGACAGCTATTTTGGACTTAATGGTGTACCGGGCCACGCCGGGCAGTGAGGCGTTCCGCTATGACGTGAAGCGCATGGGACCGCGCAAGCAGGAGCGATATCCCGAGCTGTGGGGTGGTCCGCAACTCCTCGTCGGGTGCTAGGGCCGATGCGTTGGGCGATGCCTGCCCGCGCACGGGCCTGCGTGCTTGCAGGGGTTTTGCACTCCAGCGGGCGTGGGTCCAGGTCGTCGGCCCTGGAGCCCGACGCATCCTCCTGCCCCTCCTTGTTGACCGCCGACGGCTTGACCTTGACATAGGGGCTTAATGGCGCGCCTGAGCGCGATGGCATTGCCCGTGCGGCAGCACAGCGGGGCAAGCAAACTTGCTATCGGGAGTTCACGCGCGCGGAAGGGCCCAACGATCGTGCGTCCTTGCGACTGAGCTTGGCAGGCCATGGAGCGCTGACTGCAAGTCCCTCCTGTCGGTTCGTCCGGCTGCGGCCCCCGCGCCATCTGCAACGCAGTCCTGGCAGTAGGTTGGGGTTGCGGTGAGTGGGCATTTCACTCCCCTCCCACCCCCCGTCCGCAGGGTGTGGTCGCACACGGTATGGTTACCCCGCGCAGATCGCGAAGAGGAGCCACGCGCACGAGCCATCCGCGACGTTGCGAGGTCTGCGACGAAGATCCAGCCGATCCGGGAACCCGTCGCTTGCTCAGCTCCCCGATGCGAAGACAGCATTAACCTTGTTGGCTTTCTTCATTGGATGAAACCCGTGGTGCAGGGAGGAAGCAGTTTGGCGGCTACTTTCGAACAAAGCGTGCGATGAACTGCTCAAACACGCTCCGATGAAATTTCGATTGTTTACCTGAGCTACTCAACCATGGGACCATGGGCCGTGGCTCGAGCCCCATGGCACGAAGTTTTGCACATTTGGAACGCCTGGGTCAAACTGTTCACCGAGCGGACATCAGTTCATGATTGGGCCACTTCATGTTTACAGAAATATTGGAAGCTTGTGATGTATGTCGCAAACTTACCACAACACAGGTGGGTTCAATTCAACGCGTGCTGCATTGGGCGCTGTCGAGGACTGGACACAGCTCAGGCCGACAAGCCATGAAATGGCAGGCAGGTTGATCATGTTTAGCCGCTACAAACAGCTGGAAGACTGGAAAACGCCTGCTTCCGACAGCCATGTCTGGATGCAACTTACGGGTGAGCTCGTTTCTTTTGGAGAGAGAAGTAGCTTTTCCACCATATCAAACCACGGTGTGTTTGCACATTGGCAGACACTTGCAGCCTGTTCAGCTCTGACTTTGTTGTTGTTTTGCCCTGTGCCCTCAAAGAGCGCCGTCAGGCTTGTGGTCCGAAACCCCCCCCCCCCCCCCCCCCCCAAAAAAAAAAAGACATCAAGCGGTCAGCCTACGGCAACAAGGCATGTGCAGGACGCGTGGCGCGTTCATACCGTCATGAAAGGCATGTAGTGATGCCACACATGACGTGACATCCCCAAGTGCGGGATTCACTTAGATGACGCATTTCGCTCATCAACTTGTGACGGGCCAAACAAAGCACGTCGCCAAGCCTGCAAGTGTGCACACGCAGCGCCCACACCGCAACGATGTCGCCCAAGAAGCCTAACGTCCATCCGGTGGGGGCGTGCTTTCCTACAGCATTCAAGGCGAAAAGTGAGAAAAAAATATGGGCGCCAATACGATGTCACCAATCGTGCCAATGAACCGTGTGACTTTGCGACAGAGCTCAGCACAGATTGGTGGCTCACGATATTGAATGAGCCGATGCCGACAGACCGGACAGTGCATCAGCAAGGCAAAACGGTCCGTCGGGTGACTTCGTCAAACTGCTGAGTATTGTGCTGGGCAGGGCGGCGAGCGACCAAGGGAGGACGACAAGTCCACACATGCCCGGGCTTACCAAGGCACGAAAAAGTCACGGAGGAGTCGGCGTCGTCGAGGAGCAGGTGCGCGATGTGATCCCACCCAGGCCAAGCGCTGCGCCGCGTCGTGAGTGACTAAAAATTGGTGAGCAGGGCTGAGGCGGGCAGCGCAAAGCGGATTTAATGACGAGGCTTCCTTTTTCGCGTTTGTGAGCGCAAAAAACAATCGCAAACCATTTGAAGTTTGCAAAGTGCAACGAACGATGCTGCTACGTATGCTTGGCAGGGCTCGGCGTTTGTATCTTCAACCCTGCTTGCACATCGGATGGAAGTGCATGCAGTCAGCGTCCGTGTATACACTTTTCGCTTGGTAAGCCAAGCAATGAGCCGCATTGGCTTGCACTCGGGCGCACTGCTGCATCTTAAGACTCGTTCCGAGCTTGTGTTTCCCATGGCTTTCGGCACAATTTCATTTCGGCTGCGAGGGATTGTGCTATGCATGTCACATTTGGGCGACATGACTTTGCAATCCTGCCCTGGAACCTGTTTGTCACCACGATGCTCTCACCGAGCGCATCGTCAATGGCACTACCATGACTCAAACAAAACGTTAGTACTGTGCTGCGGGTTTACAAGCCCTCCAGGTCATAAGTTCTCCGCTTTACGCAAGTAATCGCGGTGTGCAACGCCGAGCCAAAGCAAGCTACTGATTTGTCGGGCTGTTGATCATTCATTCATGCTCTCAAGCCGAAGCAACTGTTGATGTTGCTCCTGCCTTGGCGAGCCATTATCTCGGGTGTGGCCTCACCGACCCATGACCATGACCTTGACCTAACCGCAGCTCGGAATGACTCTTGCAAAGAATCGGCATGGGGGGGGGGGGGGGGGGGGGGGGGGGGGGGGGGGGGGGCGGGGGGAGGGAGAAACTGACAGTTCGAATTCATGCACCTGGTTCGGCCCCTCCAACCGTCGCAACGAGTCTCAACCTGAATTCAACCACCGTCCACGCAAAACCCAGAAACGTTGCCAGATGGAGCCCCCACTCTTGCATGGGCAACCTGTTGTTTATCCGCCGATTGCCATAAACACTGTACTGGACAAATATGCTCGTGAATAAAACATCGTTGATGGTGCTTCTGACATGGGCTTACAAGTCGCCTGTCGGCTACACGCGGCCGTGCAACCGGCTTCACCGGTTTCATCCGAAACTGCAAACAACAAACCAAGTCCTTGCAGTCGTCCCGACATGTCTTCAAGATCAGAAAAGCCAGGGCCAAAACCGTGGCAGTGTAGTGATCATGCGGAGAACAGCAGTTTCGGGAAACGACCTGAACAAATGCAGCTGCAAAATCTGTGTGTGTGTGTGTGTGTGTGTTTTAACTTCCGGTTGGCAATGCGGCAATAGTGGGCCGGAAGAAAACAATGGAAAACCCGATAATGTAGCAGCAATGACAAAAAACTTGCATTGTGGCTCCTTTACATATACAAATCCACCCCCAGCTCCTGGCACTAGCGGTTGGCAGGGGTCTTGGCAAGCGAGGAACGTTGAAGTGAAACCTCACGACGGCAACAGAAGCAACTTCAACACGACGAAGTCCAACCAGGCCTGCGTGGAAACCATCTTTTTTTCCCATGCAGCAGCATAACACAGCGTTAAAACGTTACGCTACGGCATCCAAGTTGCGCTTTTGCTGAAACCTGCTGATAGTCTGTCCTGTTTCTCATTGCTGCAACCGAGCTTAAATGGCTTGAACATTCGGTGACCAACAGTCTTCGATCGATGTATGGCATGTTCGTGCACATTTGCTCATGTTGAGCCAAATCTAACCATGATGAATCTTGGGCCTCCTTCAAAAAACCGTTGAAGTCGATCCATGTTTGTTCGGAGCAACGCAAACGCACGCAAGCAATCTTGACACATCGCTTGGAAAAATGCCTACGACCAAAAAACTGGATCCACGTGGTTGCGCAGGCACAAACTGCAAGAATGTGAAAAGCAGAGCTCGCGCAGCTGTCTCTTTTTCACTTCGCACTTGAGCCAAACACCAAAGTGTTCAGCAAGCTTCAGTTCTTGCAGCAAGCTCTCTCCAAGAGCTAAGGGCTCCAAAAAGCTACGAATTCCATCTCAACTTTGTTCTACAAAGGAGGTAAAGCAAAAGAACAATGCAACTGCTTTGGTCTACACCTCGGGGACTTCAGGTCACTTCCGAACAGCAAAAACAGCGAAGCTTCAGAGTTCACTCTGCACTCCTACTCCCATCCTACACGTCCAACGGCAACGAACGAAGTGGCGGGGACACGGAGTGAGTTGCAGCAAGACAGAACCTCAGAGTTCTGACACGCACTTCTTCACTACTGCTCTCCTGCAGTTCCAAGTGCCTCAAAACTCATCCTAGGCCATGCCAACAAGACAAGACATGCGTCGCAGTCAACCCAAACATGCTTTAGGGACTTCGGGCAAAACCAAACATGCTCATGTCACGTCATGCAGCAGAAAAACTCTCATGCTTCTCTCTGTACAGTAAAACACCACATGGCACCAACTGGGCAAACACTACAGGTGAATTTTTCGTCTGCACGCTGCGAGGCGTAGCCACCCGAAGGGGCTGTGGGTTCAAGTGAAACAAAAGCTTACTAAAACTGTGGGGTGAAACTGCCGGTAAGTTCCCCCTCTCATTCCTTGTCCTCGGTAGGTGAATTTTTCGTCTGCACGCTGCGTCGCGTAGCCACCCGAAGCGGCCGTTGGTCAAGGTGAAACTAAACTAAAAATTACCTCGCTTGAGGTGTTGCGTTCTCAGCTAGGCCCTCTCTCAGCTGCAACCCTCAGCACTCGCGAGGCCGAACTTTGCCCTCCGCATGCATTGCTGTTGAGGCACTTGTTGTGGCATCAGCCTCCGTAATTTGGCAATCCCCACTCAGCACTGGATGTTCTGTTCGAGGCATATTCCCTCAGCGCATGCGAGGCCGCAAAGTGAAACACGTGAGGTATGAAAGACTGCTACTCCAGGTTCGTCCGCAGCTCCGGCTTTCTCGCACTTACTAACCGTGCCTTGCAGCCTCCCCCAAAGTAGCGTCACCCTGGCTTTCTCGCTCTTACTCACCAGTTGACCAATAATGCATCTCACGCGGTTGCTTCATGGTAAAACTGCAGCTCGAGGTCCCGGCGTTCTCGCTCTTACTAACCCGGACCGACACTGCAGAGAAGCCTTGACTGTTGTTCCCTCAGCGGGGGCGAGGCCGAACAACCATTCGCTGCATCTGCGCAGCCAGGCCCTCAGCTCCTCACTGAGCCAGGGCTATCTCTAGACAGAGTTCCCTTGCCAAGCCCTCTATCTCTATGTGACCCCCGCGGTGCCACGTATAAGCAGCTGCTCCGCGTGTCTTAGGACCACAGTTTTCATTCGGATTTGTTGTTGTAGGCCTTCCAGTGCTTGAGGCCGAAACCAAACACCACATCTCACGTCACACGGCGAGGCAATTTGGCTCCAACATCTGAAGATAGTGACACATACTCTGCGTGGCGTCCGCGTGAGCTAGCCTGTCCTCGGCTCCTTTCATCGCTTGTCTTACCACAGGTCTCTTTCGGTGGCCCGTACTCAGCAGCCAGCACATGTACCATCCTCAGACGCCAGAGCCGCCTTGCCCCAGCAAGTGCCCATACAAACCACTCACCAGACAGTGAGAGCCAACATCTTCAAACAACCTCCAGCGGCCGTGCCGCGAGGACCTAAACATCTGCAAGGTTCCGCCTTGTCTGTGTGCACGGACAGACCCCAGCCCTTGCAGGAGACGTGGATGTAAACAAAAGTAGGCCTGCCATGTCCAGCAGGCTGATAACCATTGGTTGCCTTCAGATGGGAAAAGCGAGAAGTTCGGGTACCTCCATCTGAGTCCTTTCCGGCCAATACCAGCCTTTACAAACCCTCAGCACGGAGCGAGGCCGAAGAAGGCTATCTTGGACTATTTGTCTGCCGGGGAGCAGCCACCAACAGCTGCTCTTCAACTTGCACTGTGCCGCACCACAGTCCTACTGCAAGTTCTTTGGCAACGGTTTCTCAGTAGCAGCAGCACCAGTCAATGAGCTTTACGACACTGATGCCTTTGGTTATTTGTGTCCAGGCAGATCCACCAGGGTTGGGCCAAATCTGTTCTACCTGATGCTACCTGCGAAGAATAACCTGTTGTGCTCAGCTTGCAGATCCCCGAAAACCAGCAAACTCGGGCTCAAGCACACCGCTATTGTTCGGGACACTCCTGTCAACAACTGCAAGGATGCCGCTTGCAGTGCGACGTTGGCCTGCACTGTCTGCAGCGTGCCTGGCCGTTTTCCCCCGTGTTTCGGACTCACCTTCGTTTTCCACACAAGCGAGCGAGGAACCCAAACTCACCCTAACACAAGCCCTCAATCCAAATGAGGGTCGGCGGGTTTTGTTCACCCAGAGACAGCAGGAATCTCTGGTGAGCAACAGGCTCTAGCGTCACCCCTCAAGCAAAGCGAGGCTGCAACTCTCACTGTGACCCAGAGCAGACTGTAGGCCACAAGGTTCCCTCAGCAACGCGAGGACGAAAAGCTTCCCTCCAGCGAAGCGAGGCCGAAAACTGTGCACTCGAACGTCCTTCGTCGTCGGCAGCAGTTGGCGGGCCGCCGCTCTATGACAGCTTAGCCGGTCAGCCGGCCTACGAGCAAACACAGTTTTGCCAGGGCCTCAAAACGGAACCTACCCTTAGTTACAAGCCCCAGGGCCAGCCACAACGGCACTAAAGACGCTCTCTACCTGAGCACCCCACCGGGGTTGAGCCGAAACCTTGAGCCAGGTGAATTTTTCGTCTGCACGCTGCGAGGCGTAGCCACCCGAAGGGGCTGTGGGTTCAAGTGAAACAAAAGCTTACTAAAACTGTGGGGTGAAACTGCCGGTAAGTTCCCCCTCTCATTCCTTGTCCTCGGTTTTGACGTACCGCTACCCTCAACCGAAGTGAGGCCGGAATGTCGGTTTGACCAAGTCGTTGCCATTGGCTTGAAGACTTTGGCCAAGGCAAATTGCCTGTATGCTTGCACATTCTCTGTGTTGTCTATTCGGGAGGTGATCCATGCCCTCGTTCGTGGAGGCCGCTATCCCTCAACCGAATGGAGGTCAATTCCTGTAGACCCAGATGCTCGTTCTACGAGTCTCATTGCATGTCCTGAGTGCTCCCATCCACACCCCTCAACCGTAGTGAGGCCGGACATGTCTGGCCCAAGGCTTCATGGACTCTGGTTACGGTGGCTGCCTCTTGCATGCACAGGGCATACTTCCTGTGGCTTTTGCCGGGAGGTGATCCATGCCCTCCGATTCTCAGAGGCCGCTATCCCTCTACCAGCGGGGTGGTCAATCCCCATATACCGTTCCATATTGATTGAGGCCCAATTCTGCACTTTCTCGTCATCTCACCTTGACGGATCCATGCCCTCGATTCACACATCTCCAACACGAGCCAAGCAGGAGGAACAGGTGAAGTACCTGCCCAAACATACCCCTTTTTAGGCTGGAGGACGCTAAGCGACCGAAATCGCCGCTACGCACCGGTGACCCCACGCCACACACCTTCAACAGGTGGCCGGTACAGGCGCCTGACAGGGGGCCGGGCAAGGTGCCGACTACCAGGTCAAACCCACCCTGCCTGTGAGGATATTATGTACGAGGCCGCTATCCATTGTGAGACTTGACATTCTCCAATCCAGCCGTAGCCATTGTTCCAAAGACAGTCGGCTGGCTCTCTTGTTTGCCACCAAAACTCCATACTCTCACTTGGGAGTCGATTACCCTCAACCGAAGTGAGGCCCACTCTGCGACCACGGGTTTAGCTGCATGCTTGGTCCTTGTGGGCATTTCTGAAAGCAGTGACAACGAATCCTCCACGGAGTACGTCCCGGCTAATCCAGGGTTCTCAGCAGCTCCGGTGTTCTCGCACTTACTAACCGTGCCTTGCTGTTCTCCCCAGAATCGCCCTGGCTTTCTCGCACTTACTTACCAGTCGACGTATTCCTCACCACAAAGTTCACTGCCATTGGGACTCGAGGCTTCTCCAGTGCAATGCTGGTACCTGCCCTTTGCTGGCCTCCATGCCTGGCCAGTGTCCCTCATCCATATTCTGGAGTTTGCTCTTTATAGCTCACATTCCCTCAGACCAAAGTCGAGGCCGAATGTTGCTTTGTTTGATTGAGCACTGCTGGGCTGCGGTTGTACCTATCAATTGCTCCGACACACCGGCACCGCGGAGTCTATGCTTCAAGCTGCTTTACCGCTTTGCGCCCAGTAGCATCAGCCGTCCAAGCTGCATGCAGTGCTTCCAGAGTCTCCCAGACTCAATTCCGGCAGACCAATAAGTGCCCGGCCTGCCCATTCCATCATTCTTCCCTCAGCTGATGCGAGGCCGGAACATCATGCACCTTCTTCATCAGCGAGGCGTTTTCGCAACCCTTCTGTTGTTCCCTCAGCCTTGGCGAGGCCGAACCATCCATTCCCTCAGCCGAGGCGAGGCCGAACCTTTACTCCAGCATAGCGAGGCCGAAACTGCCCTTGCATAGCCTCACATGGCATCTCCGCTGGTTTCACGGGTTCTGAAAGCATTGTGCTGCGAGGGTATGTTGATCACCCTCATTCCGGCAAGCTAAGCCTGCATTCGGGTTTGCCCTCACATGGCCCTTAATGGCGAGGCTGTGCTCGCAATTCAATCCACTTCCACTTGCCTGGTTACTGGCCGGCGACGTTTCATCACCTCAAAGGAGCATCCATTCCTCATCATCTTCCGACAAGGCCAGCATCCTTCTCGACACATCAGGGCCATACACCATAATCACCAGCCTACCCAGGTACCTGATTTCACGTCCGCTGCCATCAATCATCAGGGATGGGTTTGTGGGATCGACATAGAAATCGATGTTCCAAAGCCTCGCATCCTCACAGCATCGGAAATCCCGGAGCTGCAGGTGGAGGTTAGCTGCATTCAGGCTTCTTTGGACATTCCAATTCCCACAGCTGCCCCAGGCTATGTTGCCTCTCCTGGTGCGACGGACAAAGTGGATACGATATGACTGCGACAGTTCCAGGAAAAGCCCTTCACGACGCCCCTGGTGTGACCATGCAAATACACAGCACGCAATTGCCGGCATGGTCCGTCGCTCTCCGTCTGCCTTGCAGCAAGTCTCTTTGGCGTGTGGCACACTGTCCAGGGCACTGTGGACGGCCACTCTGGTCGCCGATAGCCCACGAGCGGAAATCTGCGGTTGAGACGGGGCCCTGTTCCAACAAAGGAAGTTAAGGCCTCGGAACCCTCTTCGCTCGCACAGGTCTGCTATCTTCTTGCACCTCAGTTCCAGGAGGTGTTTCCCTCAACCGTGGTGAGGCCGAACTATGTTGTCCCTCCGAGCGAGGCCGAAGACTTTCCACAATCCTCAGCTTAGGCGAGGCCGACAACACCCTCAGCAGCGAGGTCGAAAGTTCCCTCAGCACTCGGCGAGGCCGTACACAGGCAGCTATGTGGCTGGCAGAACTACCGAGCAAACACAGTGGTTTCGGTTTGAGTCCTGTTGGAGCCCACCCTTAGGTACAGCCTCCAGGCCACCGAACAGCTCACTACCTGCGCACCCCACCGGGGTTGAGCCGAGACTTGAGCCAGGTGAATTTTACGTCTGCACGCTGCGAGGCGTAGCCACCCGAAGGGGCTGTGGGTTCAAGTGAAACAAAAGCTTACTAAAACTGTGGGGTGAAACTGCCGGTAAGTTCCCCCTCTCATTCCTTGTCCTCGGTTTTGACGTACCGCTACCCTCAACCGAAGTGAGGCCGGAATGTCGTTTTGACCAAGTCGTTGCCATTGGCTTGAAGACTTTGGCCAAGGCAAATTGCCTGTATGCTTGCACATTCTCTGTGTTGTCTATTCGGGAGGTGATCCATGCCCTCGTTCGTGGAGGCCGCTATCCCTCAACCGAATGGAGGTCAATTCCTGTAGACCCAGATGCTCGTTCTACGAGTCTCATTGCATGTCCTGAGTGCTTCCATCCACACCCCTCAACCGTAGTGAGGCCGGACATGTCTTCAAACCAGGTCATGGCCCGAGGCTTCATGGACTCTGGTTACGGTGGCTGCCTCTTGCATGCACAGGGCATACTTCCTGTGGCTTTTGCCGGGAGGTGATCCATGCCCTCCGATTCTCAGAGGCCGCTATCCCTCTACCAGCGGGGTGGTCAATCCCCATAGACCGTTCCATATTGATTGAGGCCCAATTCTGCACTTTCTCGTCATCTCACCTTGACGGATCCATGCCCTCGATTCACACATCTCCAACACGAGCCAAGCAGGAGGAACAGGTGAAGTACCTGCCCAAACATACCCCTTTTTAGGCTGGAGGACGCTAAGCGACCGAAATCGCCGCTACGCACCGGTGACCCCACGCCACACACCTTCAACAGGTGGCCGGTACAGGCGCCTGACAGGGGGCCGGGCAAGGTGCCGACTACCAGGTCAAACCCACCCTGCCTGTGAGGATATTATGTACGAGGCCGCTATCCATTGTGAGACTTGACATTCTCCAATCCAGCCGTAGCCATTGTTCCAAAGACAGTCGGCTGGCTCTCTTGTTTGCCACCAAAACTCCATACTCTCACTTGGGAGTCGATTACCCTCAACCGAAGTGAGGCCCACTCTGCGACCACGGGTTAGCTGCATGCTTGGTCCTTGTGGGCATTTCTGAAAGCAGTGACAACGAATCCTCCACGGAGTACGTCCCGGCTAATCCAGGGTTCTCAGCAGCTCCGGTGTTCTCGCACTTACTAACCGTGCCTTGCTGTTCTCCCCAGAATCGCCCTGGCTTTCTCGCACTTACTTACCAGTCGACGTATTCCTCACCACAAAGTTCACTGCCATTGGGACTCGAGGCTTCTCCAGTGCAATGCTGGTACCTGCCCTTTGCTGGCCTCCATGCCTGGCCAGTGTCCCTCATCCATATTCTGGAGTTTGCTCTTTATAGCTCACATTCCCTCAGACCAAAGTCGAGGCCGAATGTTGCATTGTTTGATTGAGCACTGCTGGGCTGCGGTTGTACCTATCAATTGCTCCGACACACCGGCACCGCGGAGTCTATGCTTCAAGCTGCTTTACCGCTTTGCGCCCAGTAGCATCAGCCGTCCAAGCTGCATGCAGTGCTTCCAGAGTCTCCCAGACTCAATTCCGGCAGACCAATAAGTGCCCGGCCTGCCCATTCCATCATTCTTCCCTCAGCTGATGCGAGGCCGGAACATCATGCACCTTCTTCATCAGCGAGGCGTTTTCGCAACCCTTCTGTTGTTCCCTCAGCCTTGGCGAGGCCGAACCATCCATTCCCTCAGCCGAGGCGAGGCCGAACCTTTACTCCAGCATAGCGAGGCCGAAACTGCCCTTGCATAGCCTCACATGGCATCTCCGCTGGTTTCACGGGTTCTGAAAGCATTGTGCTGCGAGGGTATGTTGATCACCCTCATTCCGGCAAGCTAAGCCTGCATTCGGGTTTGCCCTCACATGGCCCTTAATGGCGAGGCTGTGCTCGCAATTCAATCCACTTCCACTTGCCTGGTTACTGGCCGGCGACGTTTCATCACCTCAAAGGAGCATCCATTCCTCATCATCTTCCGACAAGGCCAGCATCCTTCTCGACACATCAGGGCCATACACCATAATCACCAGCCTACCCAGGTACCTGATTTCACGTCCGCTGCCATCAATCATCAGGGATGGGTTTGTGGGATCGACATAGAAATCGATGTTCCAAAGCCTCGCATCCTCACAGCATCGGAAATCCCGGAGCTGCAGGTGGAGGTTAGCTGCATTCAGGCTTCTTTGGACATTCCAATTCCCACAGCTGCCCCAGGCTATGTTGCCTCTCCTGGTGCGACGGACAAAGTGGATACGATATGACTGCGACAGTTCCAGGAAAAGCCCTTCACGACGCCCCTGGTGTGACCATGCAAATACACAGCACGCAATTGCCGGCATGGTCCGTCGCTCTCCGTCTGCCTTGCAGCAAGTCTCTTTGGCGTGTGGCACACTGTCCAGGGCACTGTGGACGGCCACTCTGGTCGCCGATAGCCCACGAGCGGAAATCTGCGGTTGAGACGGGGCCCTGTTCCAACAAAGGAAGTTAAGGCCTCGGAACCCTCTTCGCTCGCACAGGTCTGCTATCTTCTTGCACCTCAGTTCCAGGAGGTGTTTCCCTCAACCGTGGTGAGGCCGAACTATGTTGTCCCTCCGAGCGAGGTCGAAGACTTCCACAATCCTCAGCTTAGGCGAGGCCGACAACACCCTCAGCAGCGAGGTCGAAAGTTCCCTCAGCACTCGGCGAGGCCGTACACAGGCAGCTATGTGGCTGGCAGAACTACCGAGCAAACACAGTGGTTTCGGTTTGAGTCCTGTTGGAGCCCACCCTTAGGTACAGCCTCCAGGCCACCGAACAGCTCACTACCTGCGCACCCCACC
Source organism: Symbiodinium natans (assembly GCA_905221605.1). NCBI lineage: Eukaryota > Dinophyceae > Suessiales > Symbiodiniaceae > Symbiodinium > Symbiodinium natans. The sequence continues at coordinate 82,339 of CAJNDS010002755.1, read as the reverse complement.
GGGGTTGAGCCGAGACTTGAGCCAGGTGAATTTTCTTCTGCACGCTGCGAGGCGTAGCCACCCGAAGGGGCTGTGGGTTCAAGTGAAACAAAACTTACTAAAACTGTGGGGTGAAACTGCCGGTAAGTTCCCCCTCTCATTCCTTGTCCTCGGTTTTGACGTACCGCTACCCTCAACCGAAGTGAGGCCGGAATGTCGTTTTGACCAAGTCGTTGCCAGTGGCTTGAAGACTTTGGCCAAGGCAATTGCCTGTATGCTTGCACATTCTCTGTGTTGTCTATTCGGGAGGTGATCCATGCCCTCGTTCGTGGAGGCCGCTATCCCTCAACCGAATGGAGGTCAATTCCTGTAGACCCAGATGCTCGTTCTACGAGTCTCATTGCATGTCCTGAGTGCTTCCATCCACACCCCTCAACCGTAGTGAGGCCGGACATGTCTTCAAACCAGGTCATGGCCCGAGGCTTCATGGACTCTGGTTACGGTGGCTGCCTCTTGCATGCACAGGGCATACTTCCTGTGGCTTTTGCCGGGAGGTGATCCATGCCCTCCGATTCTCAGAGGCCGCTATCCCTCTACCAGCGGGGTGGTCAATCCCCATAGACCGTTCCATATTGATTGAGGCCCAATTCTGCACTTTCTCGTCATCTCACCTTGACGGATCCATGCCCTCGATTCACACATCTCCAACACGAGCCAAGCAGGAGGAACAGGTGAAGTACCTGCCCAAACATACCCCTTTTTAGGCTGGAGGACGCTAAGCGACCGAAATCGCCGCTACGCACCGGTGACCCCACGCCACACACCTTCAACAGGTGGCCGGTACAGGCGCCTGACAGGGGGCCGGGCAAGGTGCCGACTACCAGGTCAAACCCACCCTGCCTGTGAGGATATTATGTACGAGGCCGCTATCCATTGTGAGACTTGACATTCTCCAATCCAGCCGTAGCCATTGTTCCAAAGACAGTCGGCTGGCTCTCTTGTTTGCCACCAAAACTCCATACTCTCACTTGGGAGTCGATTACCCTCAACCGAAGTGAGGCCCACTCTGCGACCACGGGTTAGCTGCATGCTTGGTCCTTGTGGGCATTTCTGAAAGCAGTGACAACGAATCCTCCACGGAGTACGTCCCGGCTAATCCAGGGTTCTCAGCAGCTCCGGTGTTCTCGCACTTACTAACCGTGCCTTGCTGTTCTCCCCAGAATCGCCCTGGCTTTCTCGCACTTACTTACCAGTCGACGTATTCCTCACCACAAAGTTCACTGCCATTGGGACTCGAGGCTTCTCCAGTGCAATGCTGGTACCTGCCCTTTGCTGGCCTCCATGCCTGGCCAGTGTCCCTCATCCATATTCTGGAGTTTGCTCTTTATAGCTCACATTCCCTCAGACCAAAGTCGAGGCCGAATGTTGCTTTGTTTGATTGAGCACTGCTGGGCTGCGGTTGTACCTATCAATTGCTCCGACACACCGGCACCGCGGAGTCTATGCTTCAAGCTGCTTTACCGCTTTGCGCCCAGTAGCATCAGCCGTCCAAGCTGCATGCAGTGCTTCCAGAGTCTCCCAGACTCAATTCCGGCAGACCAATAAGTGCCCGGCCTGCCCATTCCATCATTCTTCCCTCAGCTGATGCGAGGCCGGAACATCATGCACCTTCTTCATCAGCGAGGCGTTTTCGCAACCCTTCTGTTGTTCCCTCAGCCTTGGCGAGGCCGAACCATCCATTCCCTCAGCCGAGGCGAGGCCGAACCTTTACTCCAGCATAGCGAGGCCGAAACTGCCCTTGCATAGCCTCACATGGCATCTCCGCTGGTTTCACGGGTTCTGAAAGCATTGTGCTGCGAGGGTATGTTGATCACCCTCATTCCGGCAAGCTAAGCCTGCATTCGGGTTTGCCCTCACATGGCCCTTAATGGCGAGGCTGTGCTCGCAATTCAATCCACTTCCACTTGCCTGGTTACTGGCCGGCGACGTTTCATCACCTCAAAGGAGCATCCATTCCTCATCATCTTCCGACAAGGCCAGCATCCTTCTCGACACATCAGGGCCATACACCATAATCACCAGCCTACCCAGGTACCTGATTTCACGTCCGCTGCCATCAATCATCAGGGATGGGTTTGTGGGATCGACATAGAAATCGATGTTCCAAAGCCTCGCATCCTCACAGCATCGGAAATCCCGGAGCTGCAGGTGGAGGTTAGCTGCATTCAGGCTTCTTTGGACATTCCAATTCCCACAGCTGCCCCAGGCTATGTTGCCTCTCCTGGTGCGACGGACAAAGTGGATACGATATGACTGCGACAGTTCCAGGAAAAGCCCTTCACGACGCCCCTGGTGTGACCATGCAAATACACAGCACGCAATTGCCGGCATGGTCCGTCGCTCTCCGTCTGCCTTGCAGCAAGTCTCTTTGGCGTGTGGCACACTGTCCAGGGCACTGTGGACGGCCACTCTGGTCGCCGATAGCCCACGAGCGGAAATCTGCGGTTGAGACGGGGCCCTGTTCCAACAAAGGAAGTTAAGGCCTCGGAACCCTCTTCGCTCGCACAGGTCTGCTATCTTCTTGCACCTCAGTTCCAGGAGGTGTTTCCCTCAACCGTGGTGAGGCCGAACTATGTTGTCCCTCCGAGCGAGGCCGAAGACTTTCCACAATCCTCAGCTTATGCGAGGCCGACAACACCCTCAGCAGCGAGGTCGAAAGTTCCCTCAGCACTCGGCGAGGCCGTACACAGGCAGCTATGTGGCTGGCAGAACTACCGAGCAAACACAGTGGTTTCGGTTTTAGTCCTGTTGGAGCCCACCCTTAGGTACAGCCTCCAGGCCACCGAACAGCTCACTACCTGCGCACCCCACCGGGGTTGAGCCGAGACTTGAGCCAGGTGAATTTTTCGTCTGCACGCTGCGTCGCGTAGCCACCCGAAGGGGCCGTTGGTCAAGGTGAAACTAAACTAAAAATTTCCTCGCTTGAGGTGTTGCGTTCTCAGCTAGGCCCTCTCTCAGCTGCAACCCTCAGCACTCGCGAGGCCGAACTTTGCCCTCCGCATGCATTGCTGTTGAGGCACTTGTTGTGGCATCAGCCTCCGTAAGTTTGGCAATCCGCACTCAGCACTGGATGTTCTGTTCGAGGCATATGCCCTCAGCGCATGCGAGGCCGCAAAGTGAAACACGTGAGGTATGAAAGACTGCTACTCCAGGTTCGTCCGCAGCTCCGGCTTTCTCGCGCTTACTAACCGTGCCTTGCAGCCTCCCCCAAAGTAGCGTCGCCCTGGCTTTCTCGCTCTTACTCACCAGTTGACCAATAATGCATCTCACGCGGTTGCTTCATGGTAAAACTGCAGCTCGAGGTCCCGGCGTTCTCGCTCTTACTAACCCGGACCGACACTGCAGAGAAGCATTGACTGTTGTTCCCTCAGCGGAGGCGAGGCCGAACAACCATTCCGCTGCATCAGCGCAGCCAGGCCCTCAGCTCCTCACGGAGCCAGGGCTATTTCTAGACAGAGTTCCCTTGCCAAGCCCTCTATCTCTATGTGCCCCCCGCGGCGCCACGTATACGCTGCTGCTCCGCGTGTCTTAGGACCACAGTTTCCATTCGGATTTGTTGTGGTAGGCCTTCCAGTGCATGAGGCCACGACTAACCACCACATCCACGTCACACGGCGAGGCAATTTGGCTCCAGCAGCTGAAGATAGTGTCACATACTCTGCTCGGCGTCCACGTGCTAGACGGAGGCAAGCATGTCCGGCTCCCTTCTACGTCCCCGTTTCCTTACCGCAGCAGTCAGCACATGCACCATCCCCAGAAGCCAGAGCCGCCTTGCCCCAGCAAGTGCCCATACAAACCATTCACCATACAGTGAGAGCCAACATTTTTCAATAACCTCATACATCTGCAAGGTTCGCCTTGTCTGTGTGCACTGACAAACCCCAGCCCTTGCAGGAGACGTGGATGTAAAACAAAAAGGAGGCCTGCCATGTCCAGCAGGCTGATAACCATTGGTTGCCTTCAGATGGGAAAAGCGAGAAGTTCGGGTAACCTCCATCTGAACCATGTCCGGCCAATACCAGCCCTAACAACCCTCAGCACGGAGCGAGGCCGAGGAAGGCTTTCTTGGACTATTTGTCTACCGGGGAGCAGCCACCAACAGCTGCTCTTCAACTTGCACTGTGCCGCACCACAGTCCTACTGCAAGTTCTTTGGCAACGGCGTCTCAGTAGCACCAGTCAATGAGCTTTGCGACACTGGTGCCTCTGTTATGTGTGTCCAGGCAGATCCACCAGGGTTGGGCCGATCTGTTCTACCTGATTCTACCTGCGAAGAATATCCTGTTGTGCTCAGCTTGCAGATCCCCGAAAACCAGCAAACTCGGGCTCAAGCACACCGCTATTGTTCGGGACACTCTTGTCACAACTGCAAGGATGCCGCTTGCAGTGCGACGTTGGCCTGCACTGTCTGCAACGTGCCTTGGCCGTTTTCCCCCGTGTTTCGGTCTCACCTTCGTTTTCCACACAAGCGAGCGAGGAACCCAAACTCACCCTAACACACAGCCCTCAATCCAAGTGAGGGTCGGCGGGTTTTGTTCACCCAGAGACAGCAGGAATCTCTGGTGAGCAACAGGCTCTAGCGTCACCCCTCAAGCAAATCGAGGCTGCAACTCTCACTGTGACCCAGAGCAGACTGTAGGCCACAAGGTTCCCTCAGCAACGCGAGGACGAAAAGCTTCCCTCTAGCGAAGCGAGGCCGAAGACTGTGCACTCGAACGTCCTTCGTCGTCGGCAGCAGTTGGCGGGCCGCCGCTCTATGACAGCTTAGCCGGTCAGCCGGCCTACGAGCAAACACAGTTTTGCCAGGGCCTCAAAACGGAACCTACCCTTAGTTACAAGCCCCAGGGCCAGCCACAACGGCACTAAAGACGCTCTCTACCTGAGCACCCCACCGGGGTTGAGCCGAAACCTTGAGCCAAAGGTGAATTTTTCGTCTGCACGCTGCGAGGCGTAGCCACCCGAAGGGGCTGAGGTTAGAGGGTGAAACATACAAACTACAAACTCTGCACAGTGAGACTACCGGTACTAGCCCTCACTTCCCTCAGACATTTGTCGAGGCCGAAATCCATGCCCTCAGACCGTGGTCGAGGCCGAAATTCCCTCAGGTCTTGCCGAGGCCGAACTTCCCTCATTTGCACCCCTCAGACCAGAGTCGAGGCCGAAACTTCCTCAGGCAGCACGCCGAGGCGGTATTTCTTGAGTCGGTTGGTGCTTCTCAGACCACTAGCCGTGTTTCTTGTCTGGGCTACGCTGCTCACTCATCGCTTCGTCATACGGCATGACCGACGTGATTTTCTGGATCTCTCCTGCCGGTACTGCAAGTAGGGTTCCATCCCATCCTCGTTTTGCAATCCCGGCATCCAGTAGGTGCTGGGCAAAAGGCCCGACATTGCCCACGCACGCCATCCAAAGCGCGCTGGCCTTTCCGTCGTACGTTCTGACCAATCCACGTATGGTTGCCAGTAGCTCCTCGTCATATTTCTCCAGGATGCGTACGAGGCCGCATGATAGCTTGTATTTCTCCTCCTGCAGCGTCGACCACTCAGCCGTGTCAAAGAACACTGCCCGTGGTAGCGATCCTGACATCGGGTCGCGCCCAACCGTGATATCCGATAGAGCAACCCCTTGCATGGTCAGCCATGACGTTATAGCCACCAGGTAAAACAGGGACTGTCTGAGTACCCCGGCTTCTTGACGATGTTCCTGCCACCATGGGTTGAACAGTTCTGCTCTGCGGATGATACTTCCATAAAAGTAGTGGTGGTAGTGGCCCTCCACCGCCTCGTCGAAAAGGACTTTAATCCATCCTGCCCACAGGGTCCTGGTCACCAGGGTGGGGAATTGTTCCCCGTACCCTGCTTCGTTGCCAAAGCTCCGGGGTTCCGTCGCAAGTTTCATGACCCACAGCCGATCCAGAGCATATCCTCTTCGAGTACGCCCAGCTCCTATAAAGGGAAGCACTCTTGGCTGTAAGCTTTGCCCCGTCGTTGGGTTGCGTACCAATTGGACCTCCCCGATCCAATGGAGCGCTGTCCTTGCAGTTTGTGCACCACAAGGTGCACTGGCTTTTCTTGCCCCGTTGCTTCCTCTGGCTCCTGTCCCTCAGCTTCCCGCGAGGCCATGTTGTGGGCACCTGGTCCTTCTGCCAGCGTGACTGTACGAGGCTGGCTTTCGTCTTCCTCTTCATCAACACCCTCAGCTTGGTGCGAGGCCGCACTTTCTTCTCCTCTCTCCCGTAGGCGTACCGGACCCGCAGGAGGTTCCGAAGCACTCGCCTCGTCCCTATCCCAAGTCTGTTCCGGGTGTCTGGCCTGTCGAAGCGGGGAACGGTCTCGCATGGGCTCATCCTGCTGCTTGTGCTTGCCTTTGCCTTTGCCTTTGTCCGGCCGATTCCTGAGCCAGGATGGCAATCGGGACCCTTGTCTCCTCATCGTCGCGTCCGTTTTCCATTGCCTCATAGTTCCAGACCTGTCGTTTCCCTCAGCGATGCCGAATGCACGCAGCACCGCGAGGCCGAAAGTATCCCTCAGCAAAGCGAGGCCGGAAACACCCAGTCGCTATTCCCCGTGCGAGGCCCACACCCTCAGCTACGAGGCCGAAAACCCTGTCTCTTTGCTCCAAACGGCTGCGTAATTACTGCGTTCCCTCAGCTTGGCGAGGCCTAACAAACAGTGACATCTTTTGCTGTGCACTGGCTTGGGGCTTAGCTTTGGCGTGTTTTCCACCAAACTGAACGCGAGGCTGTTGAAACTGGACGTGGCTCATACTACCACCATTGACAAGGGTTTGCGCTTGGGTAGCCAGCTTGCCCTGGGAAGTCCGCGATTTGCACTCACCCGCCAGGCTTTTATTGCACCTCTGGCTAACCGGCGCATGTGTTCTGTCACACTTTGCGCAAACCCATCGGATCCCCAAATTCACCATATTATGGGAGGGGTGGATACCCCACTCTTCCCGCACACGCGCCTCCGGCTGGTTGACGCAGTACTGCTCCAATACCACCTCCAAGTTCGTGAGGGTTTGTTGTACATACAAACCACACAGTCGGCATTTCAGGGTTAAATTCCGGGGGTGTTCGCTGCCCTTCTCCCATTGATGCCCACGCTCCGGGTTGTCAAGCAACTGCCAAAGCCGCTGGCGTTTGTTGAGTTTGGCTCCGCCATGCTCTTTTTTGCATCCCTCAGCTTTCTGCGAGGCTTCCATCTTCTCTTTGTAATGCGCATGGTCCAGGATGAAGGGAAAGTCTTCTTCTTTGCGCTTCCGCAATATGTGGGCTGCGCGTGCACCGTACGCCAGGGAAAGTGTGCGCACCACATTGTCCAACTCTTTGACACGCCTCTTGTGCGCTGGGCTGTAAGCAGCCGCCGCCACTGCTCCACATACTTTGTCTGCCATGTCATTCGCTGCACGTCGCCACAACGTGCCCGGCCCCATCTTCGCCAGGAATTCCTCTTCAGTTTTGTGGGACGGGACCCATGTTGCCTTGATACGTTTTCTGTCATTCCACACTTTGCTCCATTCCAGGTCATCCTCCGGCGGTTGTGTTTTTTGTAGCGCTTGGACTGCCGGCTTGCAATCCATAGTGACATCAATCAGATCCTCCGTGTGCTCCATTAGTCGGAAAAGTGCACGGCGCTCCATGTCCACCACCGGCTGCCACGGGTAGACCAAGGTGTAATCCGTCCGACTTCCACCAGCACACCTTTTGTCCAGGACATAGCCACCACTGCGAGGGCTGATGTTTGTACACGTGGGTCTATTCCTCCTGGACCTCCACTTGCGTCAGTGGCGAAGATCAAGCCTTCCGCTTCCACTTTTGCATCTGCTGCGAAGCATCCTTGGTAGCGCAGACCTAAAAGGTGTTCCGGCGGCTTCGGGTGCCACACCGCCGGCTTTGGCAGGAGTGCCCTTGTCCACAGACACTCCCATGGGTATTTGTGGCGCAAGTATTCCTGGAGCTTGGGTTCTTTGAACCCTTGTTCACGCCAGTAAGGACATTCTTTGAGGACATGCTCCAGAGTTGCTGGCATTTGGCACTTCTTGCACCATCCAGGCTTGGACTCCGTGATGACGCCCGCGTGCCACACTGACTTTATACCTTCCATAAGGCCTGGGCTTAGGCCTCCCAGCTTCGTCAGCTTGTGACGCGGCGTCCAATCCAGCCCCTCTTGGGCACCAGCGCCACCTGCCTGTCGCGCTATTGCAGCCCGTTTCTGTTCCTCCAGGAATCCCTCAAGCCATTTGTAGGCGAGGCTACCCATGCGTGGCTGGGTCCAATCAACGTTGAGGACACTTCCTCTCTTCCATTTGCCTGGGTCACTGGCATCCACCTTCAGATCCATTAAGTACGCCATGGTTGCTGCCATCGGTCCCGTGACCAGTGGCCAGTGGTGTTTGGCCGCACTCAACCTCTTCCAAGTGGTTTTCCAGGCCAAGTCAAAGTGGGCTTTTCCGCCACCAATCCATGCACGGAAAACTTTAGCCACCACCTTGAAATGCTGCTTGTGGATTGTGCTCTTCGGATCCTGGCATTTCTTGGCTCCCATGTCCAAAATGGTTTCCAAACTACCAAGCTTGTATTTGCCCAGGTGTTTTCCAACCACTGTACGGAGCCATTTCATTCTTTTGGGTGATACCCCCACTGATGGGTGCCCCCACAAAGCCACGGATGTGATCGCAGCCTTAACCACGCGGAGTTTAGTGCTGGGCGGCGGCCCCAGCCTGGACAGCTTGCTTTGTCGTGCGTGTGCTTTTTTCGCCCGCGTGGCCGACGTCACCAAGCGACGCTTTCTCCCACCTGTACTGTCGACGCCCAAGTCACGCATCACGTCGTACACTTGCGGCTCATGCGGTAACAGTAGTCCTCGCAGGTGCTTGCTCGCCTGGGTACTGCTGGCTACAAACCCTGTCTTCTTGGATGAAATCGTGAAACCATTGGCGTCCATCCCGTCCTTTAAGCTGCGGTAGACTCGTATCGCACTATCCGCCGCTTGTTTAAAGGATTTATGCTGGATGTCAATTGAGACATCATCCAACCAACAATCCACATTTGTCACATCTCTTCGCCTTTGGATCTTATCAATCACCGGGTGCAATGCCACCTTTGCCAACGATGGCGCCGCTGGGCAACCCGCTTGCACTCCATTCGTAGCTCTGATGCCTGCCGATATCACCCCATCCGCCACCAAATATCTGGCACCCATGTACACTTCCAGTGCCATCTTCAGGATTAGCGGTGGATATTGCAGGGCCGTTGCTGCCGTGATCAGTTGCTGAAATTGGACGGTATCGAAAAAGGACTCAAGGTCCACAAAGAGTGACACCACATGCACACCATTTGTCTTCGCCACCTCATTTCGCAGCAGTCTGCCTACGGCCACGTCCAAGCAGCAACTGCCTGGGACTGCCTTGTCGTACGTGGCATTTTTGGCATAGCCTGCCTGCCAAGTACTTACCAAATCCCATCGCAAACGGACCCAGGTCCTGTACAGGATGTGTAGCAAGGCGATTGGTCTTTCCCGGGTCAGATTCTTCGGCAGCATTGCTATAAGGGAGACTGTCATTTGCTGCGGCCATGCTGCCTTGGCCTCACATTCATGGTAGAAGGACACAACGGCTTCAACTGCTTTGTCGTCCATGGCCTGCAAATGGTCAATCCTCCAGCCATCCGGCCCCGGGCTCTTTAGTGCCAGTTTTTTGATCCTTGCCTTGACCTCGACAGGGTTCAGCGGCTCCACGCTGGCCGCTTGTTTTTGGCTGCATCCTCAAGCTCCGTCATGAGCGAGGCCGATTTTGCCAACGGCTGGCCCGTCGTCCACACTGCCGCCCAGTGGTCTCGGCGAATGTGTGGCCGTTCCAGCATGTCATATTCCATGTAGGGTCTGTGTACCACTTGTTCTTCTTTTCGCAAGGCATTGTATAATGGTCGCATGCCCTTTTCCATGGCCTTGCTGAGCCATTGCTTGTACTGGTGGGCTGTCTCCTCCATATCCGCCTTTCTCGCGTAGCATTGCTGTTCGTCGATGCGCTTCAGAACAAGTCTAGCGTTCGTACCCCAGCCCAGGATACTCACGAGCATATCCTCCTGGTTCTGCGCATCACCCTCGTAATACTCGCCGAGCCTGCGTTGGACCAGACGCGCCACCGGATGCGCATCGCCATGATGTCTGCCTTGTTTGACCCATTGTTGGACCCGGTTCCAAAAGGCCGCCCTCTTGCCTGTCCAGACAACGTTCTCCGGGTTGTTGACCACCAATTTCTTCCGGACAATCTCCGATTTAACACCCATACCGTCGATTCGGCCTGTGATCGACCTCTCCACACCGGCACTCAGGTGAGCGAATGTCTCACTGAGCTCATCTTCCATCTTGGGTTCATCCAAGATGTTGATGGTCTGTGTGTTTTGAACTGGTTCGTATTCCACAGTCTCCGTCACCAGTGCTCCCGCCTTCTTCATCTGGGGAACATCAGGGCTACTGCACGGTTGGGCTACCCTCCAATGCATCGCAGCATGAGGCCGAAAAGGGGTTTCCCAATCCGTTTTCACTTGCAGGATGGGCACCAAGCATTTCGCAACCAGCCCGTAATCAATTTCGTCCGATCCTTGGGCCGTTGGTTCCCCCACTCCAACAAATGCACCACCAACTTCTGTCGCCATAGTTGTGCCCCTCATGGTATCCTGGGTTTCATTCCAATCTCCTAACACCATGTATGGCACTTTGCAGCCTTTGAGGAAGGCTATCAGTCTCGCCAGTACCTGGACATTGTTTGGAGCCTGGAATCCGACTCCGCTCTCCAAATACAGGCTGACGATGATCAAATCCCAGCCTTTGTTTCGCATGGCACATGCCAGGAAGCCCGCGGGTCCTGAACCAAACTCAGCAAGGTATCGCAGGTTCCTGTGTCGGGGTGCCGCCACTGCCAGGCCTCCTTGCACACCCTTAATTTTTGTACTGCCAGGCATGCCAATGAAGGTATATCCCATATCCTGGCAATGGCTCATGGCTTGCTGGATACCCTCTGTCCTGAGATGGGTTTCCTGCAGCACCACCAGGTCCGGTCCTAGCTCGTGTATCCATGCCGCAATGGGTTTTCTCCAGCTGGTGATGTTAGCCGCCGTAATCCTGATACATGCGGCCGTATCCCCTTGGCGATACCCCCTGGCCACGTCTTCCAGGATCCATTTGGCATATTGTGCATCCTTCTCCACAAAGGAACGGAGCACTTCGTGGCATGCTCGTTGTTGCAGCGGGTTTAGATCTTGCTCTTCCAGTTTTTCAATGGCATTGAGTGCGGTTGCCTCACTGGGAGCATCATATTGACCCACCACTTGGCATAGCATGTGCCACTCCTGTGGCAGTTCCTTTGGTGGCTCTTTTGGTGTCGCGTTACGCCTCTTGGTCTTTTGTTTGCCTCTGTGACCCTCAGCGCATTGCGAGGCCGAAAACCTTATTTCCTCAGCGCCATGCGAGGCCTTCGTGTTCTCCCCTCTTTCCGCTGCCGGGTCTCCTCTCTGCGTTTTGCCTCCCTCAGCTTCTCGCGAGGCCGAATGCTCACCTTCCTCTTCGATGTCCTCCCATGTCATATGGAAGTATCTGGGCCCTGTGACCGTCCAACTGCTTTCTACTGTTCGGACAGGCTCCGGACCTTTCGTGACTGGACTCCAGCCCTCTTGGCTGTCTTCCACTGTGCTGTTTGTACTAGGCACATGGGTACTAGACACAGCTTGACTGCCTTCTCCATGCGCCTGTGGCCATACAATGTCCCCGTGACACTGCTTTCGGCCACCACCAAAAGTGTAAACAGAGTCTCCCCATTGAGACTCCTCAGACTGTCTTGCTTGCTTCTTTTGGCTGTTCGGACCAGGAGCGACTCTGAGGTGTCGGCCCCTCCGCTCCTGTCCCAGCCTGAGGCTTCATTCGCCATGGGCACGCGCCGGCGAGCGTTCGCGCCCCGTCGGTGTTGCCCTGACTGACACATCTCGAGACATGCGCATCGGCCCATACATGCCAAGTTCGGCTGGCATGCCTGGCTCTCTTGGTCCCAAGACTCCAGTCCAGTCTGTCTCCACGACCTTGACTGCTATCCTTGTTTTGAGCGCTTCCGCTTGCTCGTCGGTCAGGATGATCCCTTCCTTTTCCAAGTAGGACGCGACGTCCTTGTACGGCGAATCCTCCTCATCTTTCACACAGGCTTGTACCTTCCTCTGTGCTTCCGCAACCTCAAGCTCCGTGGTCTGAATGGCCTGGCTGACTTGCGCAAGCTGCTTCATGGCCTGCTCGAACTCGCTCTTGATCCTTTCCGTTTTGTCTTGAAGCCGGACTTTCTTCTCAATGAGGGATCTCAGCTTGTTTGTGGTCTTCTTATATGCACCGACGTGGCGGCTGAGCTCCTGCTTTGGCGTCTCGTCCTCAGGCTTGTAGTCCCCTGGAGGGGGAATGCCCGCTGCTCGGAGCAGCCGTTGTACTGCAGGCTCAGCTCCTTGCCACACCGTTTCAATGGCCGCGTGGTACTCCTTCTGCGACATGCTTTCTGCTTGCGATCCATCGCCAGGTAATCCCGGGGGCCAAATTGGCCCCGGCTCCATCGTCCGCGGCTTCCATCCTGCTTCTTCGATGGCCTTCTTTGCCTCCATAGAAAGCGTACCCCACGCCTTCGTGAGGGCTTGGTCGGCCATCCCTTCTTTGTTCTTGGCATGTCTTGTCCACCATGTAGCGTATTCCTTTGGCCATTGCCACTTCTTACGCTGGCTTGACCATGCTCGCTCACGGTAGGTGGCCTTTTTCCACGCCTTTCCGCAATGCCAGCAGTTCGGGTTGTAGTACAAGTCTTCATTCCAGACCCAACCCACCTCACAGTGGGCACACACAGTACAATGCTTCCCCATGACTGCTGCAGCCTGATGCCAGTCCCACCAGCACCTCAGCAATGCGAGGCCGGAAGATCCCCTCAACCGTAGTGAGGCCGAACTTTATGTGTCCTCAGCCGGAGCGAGGCCGAAACTTGGCCACTCCCTCTGCCGAAGCGAGGCCGAAAACACACCCTCTGCCGAAGCGAGGCCGAAAAGTTCCCTCAGCACGTGGCGAGGCCGTACTCAGGCAGCTATGTTGCTGGCAGCCGACTACCAAGCAAACACAGTGGTTGCGGTTTGAGTCCTGTTGGAGCCCACCCTTAGGTACAGTCTCCAGGCAACAGCACTCCCTACCTGAGCACCCCACCGGGGTTGAGCCGAAACTTGAGCCAGGTGAATTTTTCGTCTGCACGCTGCGAGGCGTAGCCACCCGAAGGGGCTGTGGGTTCAAGTGAAACAAAAGCTTACTAAAACTGTAGGGGTGAAACTGCCGGTAAGTTCCCCCTCTCATTCCTTGCCCTCGGTTTTGACGAACCGCTACCCTCAACCGAAGTGAGGCCGGAATGCCGTTTTGACCAAGTCGTTGCCATTGGCTCGAAGACTTTGGCCAAGGCAAATTGCCTGTATGCTTGCACATTCTCTGTGTTGTCTATTCGGGAGGTGATCCTTGCCCTCGTTCGTGGAGGCCGCTATCCCTCAACCGAATGGAGGTCAATTCCTGTAGACCCAGATGCTCGTTCTACGAGTCACATTGCATGTCCTCAGTGCTTACTCCACACCCCTCAACCGTAGTGAGGCCGGACATGTCTTCAAACCAGGTCATGGCCCAAGGCTTCATGGACTCTGGTTACGGTGGCTGCCTCTTGCATGCACAGGGCATACTTCCTGTGGCTTTTGCCGGGAGGTGATCCATGCCCTCCGATTCTCAGAGGCCGCTATCCCTCTACCAGCGGGGTGGTCAATCCCCATAGACCGTTCCGATTGAGGCCCAATTCTGACTTTCTCGTCATCTCACCTTGACGGATCCATGCCCTCGATTCACACATCTCCAACACGGGCCAAGCAGGAGGACCAGGTGAAGTACCTGCCCAAACATACCCCTTTTTAGGCTGGAGGACGCTAAGCGACCGAAATCGCCGCTACGCACCGGTGACCCCACGCCACACACCTTCAACAGGTGGCCGGTACAGGCGCCTGACAGGGGGCCGGGCAAGGTGCCGACTACCAGGTCAAACCCACCCTCCTGTGAGGGTATTATGTACGAGGCCGCTATCCATTGTGAGACTTGACTTTCTCCAATCCAGCCGTAGCATTCAGCTGGTTCTTTGGTTTGCCACCAAAACTCCATACTCTCACTTGGGAGTCGATTACCCTCAACCGAAGTGAGGCCCACTCTGCTACCACGGATTAGCTGCATGCTTTGGTCCTTGTGGGCATTTCTGAAAGCAGTGACATCGACTCCACGGAATACGTCCCGGCTAATCCAGGGTTCTCAGCAGCTCCGGTGTTCTCGCACTTACTAACCGTGCCTTGCTGTTCTCCCCAGAATCGCCCTGGCTTTCTCGCGCTTACTCCCCAGTCGACATACTCCTCACCACAAAGTTCACTGCCCATTGGGACTCGAGGCTTCTCCATTGCAGTGCTGGTATCTGCCCTTTGCTGGCCTCCATGCCTGGCCAGTGTCCCTCATCCATATTCCGGAGTTTGCTCTTTTATCCATAGCTCACATTCCCTCAGACCAAAGTCGAGGCCGAATGATTGCTTTGTTTGATGAGCACTGCTGGGCTGCGGTTGTCTCCTATCAATTGCTCCGACACACCGGCACCGCGGAGTCTATGCTTCAAGCTGCTTGACCGCTTTGCGCCCAGTAGCATCAGCCGTCCAAGCTGCACGCAGTGCTTCCAGAGTCTCCAAGACTCAATTCCGGCAGACCAATTCAGTGCCCGGCCTGCCCATTCCATCATTCTTCCCTCAGCTGATGCGAGGCCGGCACATCATGCACCGTTCTTCATCAGCGAGGCGTTTTCGCAACCCTTCTGTTGTTCCCTCAGCCGTGGCGAGGCCGAACCATCCATTCCCTCAGCCGAGGCGAGGCCGAACCTTTACTCCAGCATAGCGAGGCCGAAACTGCCCTTGCATAGCCTCACATGGCATCTCCGCTGGTTTCACGGGTTCCGAAAGCATTGTGCTGTGAGGGTATGTTGTTCCTTAATTCCGGCAAGCTGAGCCTGCATTCGGGTTTGCCCTCACATGGCCCTTAATGGCGAGGCTGTGCTCGCAATTCAATCCACTTCCACTTGCCTGGTTACTGGCCGGCGACGTTTCATTACCTCAAAGGAGCATCCATTCCTCATCATCTTCCGACAAGGCCAGCATCCTTCTCGTCACATCAGGGCCATACACCATAATCACCAGCCTTCCCAGGTACCTGATTACACGTCCGCTGCCATCAATCATCAGGGATGGGTTTGTGGGATCGACATAGAAATCGATGTTCCAAAGCCTCGCATCTTCACAGCATCGGAAGTTCCGGAGCTGCAGGTGGAGGTTAGCTGCATTCAGGCTTCTTTGGACATTCCAATTCCCACAGCTGCCCCAGGCTATGTTGCCTCTCCTGGTGCGACGGACAAAGTGGATACGATATGACTGCGACAATTCCAGGAAGAGCCCTTCACGACGCCCCTGGTGTGACCATGCAAATACACAGCATGCAATTGCCGGCATGGTCCGTCGCTCTCCGTCTGCCTTGCAGCAAGTCTCTTTGGCGTGTGGCACACTGTCCAGGGCACAGTGGACGGCCACTCTGGTCGCCGATAGCCCACGAGCGGAAATCTGGGGTTGAGACGGGGCCCTGTTCCAACAAAGGAAGTTAAGGCCTCGGAACCCGATTCGCTCGCACAGGTCTGCTATCTTCTTGCACCTCAGTTCCAGGAGGTGTTTCCCTCAACCGTAGTGAGGCCGAACTATGTTGTCCCTCCGAAGCGAGGCCGAAGACTTTCCACAATCCTCAGCTCAGGCGAGGCCGACAACACCCTCAGCAGCGAGGTCGAAAGTTCCCTCAGCACTCGGCGAGGCCGTACACAGGCAGCTATGTGGCTGGCAGAACTACCGAGCAAACACAGTGGTTTCGGTTTGAGTCCTGTTGGAGCCCACCCTTAGGTACAGCCTCCAGGCCACCGAACAGCTCACTACCTGCGCACCCCACCGGGGTTGAGCCGAGACTTGAGCCAAGGTGAATTTTTCGTCTGCACGCTGCGAGGCGTAGCCACCCGAAGGGGCTGTGGGTTCAAGTGAAACAAAAGCTTACTAAAACTGTGGGGTGAAACTGCCGGTAAGTTCCCCCTCTCATTCCTTGTCCTCGGTTTTGACGTACCGCTACCCTCAACCGAAGTGAGGCCGGAATGTCGTTTTGACCAAGTCGTTGCCAGTGGCTCGAAGACTTTGGCCAAGGCAAATTGCCTGTATGCTTGCACATTCTCTGTGTTGTCTATTCGGGAGGTGATCCATGCCCTCGTTCGTGGAGGCCGCTATCCCTCAACCGAAAGTGGTCAATTCCTGTAGACCCAGATGCTCGTTCTACGAGTCTCATTGCATGTCCCCAGTGCTTCCATCCACACCCCTCAACCGTAGTGAGGCCGGACATGTCTTCAAACCAGGTCATGGCCCAAGGCTTCATGGACTCTGGTTACGGTGGCTGCCTCTTGCATGCACAGGGCATACTTCCTGTGGCTTTTGCCGGGAGGTGATCCATGCCCTCCGATTCTCAGAGGCCGCTATCCCTCTACCAGCGGGGTGGTCAATCCCCATAGACCGTTCCATATTGATTGAGGCCCAATTCTGCACTTTCTCGTCATCTCACCTTGACGGATCCATGCCCTCGATTCACACATCTCCAACACGAGCCAAGCAGGAGGACCAGGTGAAGTACCTGCCCAAACATACCCCTTTTTAGGCTGGAGGACGCTAAGCGACCGAAATCGCCGCTACGCACCGGTGACCCCACGCCACACACCTTCAACAGGTGGCCGGTACAGGCGCCTGACAGGGGGCCGGGCAAGGTGCCGACTACCAGGTCAACCCACCCTGCCTGTGAGGATATTATGTACGAGGCCGCTATCCATTGTGAGACTTGACATTCTCCAATCCAGCCGTAGCCATTGTTCCAAAGACAGTCGGCTGGTTCTTTTGTTTGCCACCAAAACTCCATACTCTCACTTGGGAGTCGATTACCCTCAACCGAAGTGAGGCCCACTCTGCGACCACGGGTTAGCTGCATGCTTGGTCCTTGTGGGCATTTCTGAAAGCAGTGACAACGAATCCTCCATGGAGTACGTCCCGGCTAATCCAGGGTTCTCAGCAGCTCCGGTGTTCTCGCACTTACTAACCGTGCCTTGCTGTTCTCCCCAGAATCGCCCTGGCTTTCTCGCACTTACTTACCAGTCGACGTATTCCTCACCACAAAGTTCACTGCCATTGGGACTCGAGGCTTCTTCCATTGCATGCTGGTATCTGCCCTTGCTGGCCTCCATGCCTGGCCCGCGTCCCTCATCCATATTCTGGAGTTTGCTCTTTTATCCATAGCTCACATTCCCTCAGACCAAAGTCGAGGCCGAATGATTGCTTTGTTTGATTTAGCACTGCTGGGCTGCGGTTGTCTACAATCAATTGCTCCGACACACCGGCACCGCGGAGTCTATGCTTCAAGCTGCTTGACCGCATTGCGCCCAGTAGCATCAGCATTCAAGCTGCATGCAGTGCTTCCAGAGTCTCCAAGACTCAATTCCGGCAGACCAATCAGTGCCCGGCCTGCCCATTCCATCATTCTTTCCTCAGCTGATGCGAGGCCGGAACATCATGCACCGTTCTTCCTCAGCGAGGCGTTGTCGCAACCCTTCTGTTGTTCCCTCAGCCGTGGCGAGGCCGAACCATCCGTTCCCTCAGCCTGCGAGGCGAACCTTTACTCCAGCATAGCGAGGCCGAAACTGCCCTTGCATAGCCTCACATGGCATCTCCGCTGGTTCACGGGTTCTGAAAGCATTGTGCTGCGAGGGTATGTTGATCACCCTCATTCCGGCAAGCTAAGCCTGCATTCGGGTTTGCCCTCACATGGCCCTTAATGGCGAGGCTGTGCTCGCAATTCAATCCACTTCCACTTGCCTGGTTACTGGCCGGCGACGTTCCATCACCTCAAAGGAGCATCCATTCCTCATCATCTTCCGACAAGGCCAGCATCCTTCTCGACACATCAGGGCCATACACCATAATCACCAGCCTTCCCAGGTACCTGATTACACGTCTGCTGCCATCAATCATCAGGGATGGGTTTGTGGGATCGACATAGAAATCGATGTTGAAAAGCCTCGCATCTTCACAGCATCGGAAGTTCCGGAGCTGCAGGTGGAGGTTAGCTGCATTCAGGCTTCTTTGGACATTCCAAATCCCACAGCTGCCCCAGGCTATGTTGCCTCTCCTGGTGCGACGGACAAAGTGGATACGATATGACTGCGACAGTTCCAGGAAGAGCCCTTCACGACGCCCCTGGTGTGACCATGCAAATACACAGCATGCAATTGCCGGCATGGTCCGTCGCTCTCCGTCTGCCTTGCAGCAAGTCTCTTTGGCGTGTGGCACACTGTCCAGGGCACAGTGGACGGCCACTCTGGTCGCCGATAGCCCACGGGCGGGATTCTGGGGTTGAGACGGGGCCCTGTTCCAACAAAGGAAGTTAAGGCCTCGGAACCCGATTCGCTCGCACAGGTCTGCTATCTTCTTGCACCTCAGTTCCAGGAGGTGTTTCCCTCAACCGTGGTGAGGCCGAACTATGTTGTCCCTTCGAGCGAGGCCGAAGACTTTCCACAATCCTCAGCTCAGGCGAGGCCGACAACACCCTCAGCAGCGAGGTCGAAAGTTCCCTCAGCACTCGGCGAGGCCGTACACAGGCAGCTATGTGGCTGGCAGAACTACCGAGCAAACACAGTGGTTTCGGTTTGAGTCCTGTTGGAGCCCACCCTTAGGTACAGCCTCCAGGCCACCGAACAGCTCACTACCTGCGCACCCCACCGGGGTTGAGCCGAGACTTGAGCCAGGTGAATTTTTCACTCGAAAGCGGGCTGCGTCGCTAGCCAGGTTAGGCTCTTCGGAACCGAAGTTCCGGAAGGTATTAACTATGCCAATGCACGGAAAAGGGGCTCTCGAGGTGTCCTTGGCCTGCTTAACACGGCCGAACTATGTGCAGGGACACCGAGAGAAAGCATTGAGGGCTTAACCAGTTCCGCGAGAAGCTCGGCGGCCTACGGCTACTCACTGGTTTGGCACTGTACAAAGCCCTAGGCAAAATGTTCTGCAGGTTGAACTGCCTGGTCTGTACTGCCTACCCTATCAGCCCTGCCAGTACAGGGGAGAAACTCACCCACTTCCGGCTCACTCAGAAAAGGCAAAAGGTCTGGAACCGATAAATGGGCAATGCCTGTACTAAACTGAACGCAAGTGGCTTGGCAAAGTCGCCAACCTCCGGCGCAGGCCTAGGCTTTCTCGCCCTTACTAACCTAGGCCCCAGAAACTCATGCCGCAGCAGCACTGAGCTCCTGTTGGCCCCGTTTGCTGACCTGGCTTTCTCGCACTTACTCACCAGGGAGGGGAACCAGCTTTCTCGCTCTTACTAACTGGTTCCCCTCAGCGGCTCCAGAGGAACCCATACCACTTGCACGCAGGGAGGGCTTGGTTGATTTGGGCATCACAGTTTGGCAGGCTTTCAGGCACCGAGCCACAGCCTTTAACCTCCACATCTGGTGCCTCTGGCTGTCCGTCAGCCCAAGCTTTGGTCCCTAACAACAACGCCTGCCGCTGGGCTTCCTCCTGGATGGGCTTGCACCACCCGGAGAAACAACAAAAAACACCCTGCAGGTACAACAAAGGAAGCACTCGGCAGGCCAAACACGGGTAACCCCAAACTGATGCAGGGAAATGCCCTAAACCTCATACGGTCGGCGTACTAGGATCCTCGTCCGTTCCTGCCACACCTCAGCGCGCTACCCTCCCCTCATCAACCTGTGAGGATCTACAGGGACCGGTTCTAACGTTTTCCTTTCGTGCGCTGTGTTTGCGAGAACCCCGTGTTGGGCCTGTGAGTACCCACAAGCACCTGAGCCCAAAAACCCGGTCCAGCGGTCTGCTGCACAGACCGAGCAAGGGGGCCGAACCGGTGTCAGGCTGAACATAAGCCGCGTCGAGGCGGCCTGTCCTGCAGGGTGTCCATCGGACCAGCTGCGAACATAATCCGACGGATGGATCTGGGTGCGTGCCGGGACTGAGCACTCGTCTGCTTGCATGCTTACAGCCTGCATCCTTATGCGATCATTCACGATCCTATTCCATGCAAGATTCTCTTGGTGCCCTGCTGGCACTCTCAGTTTGGGAACGGACTCAAAGGACCGTCACTGATTGAACGGGGAGAAACTTCACCCGTGACAGTGGGATTCCGGAGGGTGAGCATCTCACCCTTGATTCTGGCAGGGCATAGCTCCTGCAATTTGAGTGGGTTGGGGCCGTACTAGGTCAGACCTCCCAGGGGATGTCTTCCAAGTCTTCAAAGCCACACACAAGCCAATCACTGCTGCATGCTTCTTCTGGGGAGTCTAGATCCTGAGAACACCCTTCCTCAAGGAAGGTCCAGCCATGTGCGCTGGCTGCAGAAGACAGCGGCGCCAGCGAAGGTTCTACGGGCTCCGTACCTTGGTGACCTAACTGACGCAAGTCAGCCAGGGAGGCATCGTCCAGAAACACCTGTCTCCTGACTGCTTGATCGAAGCTCGGCCAGCTCCACGTGCACTCCAGGAAGTTTTGAAGACAAAGGGCACATTGGAGCTCGATGCGTCTTCCATCCTCTCCATACAAGATCGCTGGTTGCCTTTCCCCAGGACCAGGCACGAAGTTGAGGTTATGGGTTGGAATGTTACCACAGCCAGTGCAATTAAAGTTTAAAAGGCGAAGCCTCTGCACGGGCGGGTCGCCTCCCGTTCCCCCGTGGAGCTCTGCTGGGTCTTCCATGCATCTCCATTGCCCACAAGGTCCGGCTCTGACTGTTTTGCCGGATTTGCTGGTGCGAACAAAATACATGCTGCTGTCCTCGGAGAGGAGCAGCCACTCTTTCCGGCCCTTGTGAAGCCAGCGAAAGCAGAGTGCCTGGTGGAAAGTCCTGCCTTGGCTGAAACCACAATTGGCTCTATGGGCCCAAGTTCGCTCTACACTTGCCAGGCTGCATGAGCATCTTACCTGGTCTTCCAAGGCTGGAGAAACTCCACAGCCGGCTGTAAGAGGACTCGCATAAGGGAAGAGTTCCCCAAGCCGGGCTGCTTCGCCCTCCAGTCGGGCCGTGCCTTCTTTCTGGCTCTCTGCATCGCAAGTTGGGTGAGATGACTCCAACCCATCACTTGCTGGCAGTGAGGATCTCGACTGCACAGGTACTCTGGACATGGCTCAAATGAAGGCTGTGAAAAAGCAGGCCTGGCACCCAAAGCGGTTAGGGGACTCGAGGCTGGTTCACACAGCTACCGCTCTGCTACCTGTGCACCCCACCGGGGTTGAGCCGAGATCTTGAGCCAAGAGGTGAATTTTTCACTCGAAAGCGGGCTGAGTCGCTAGCCAGGTTAGGCTCTTCGGAACCGGAGTTCCGGTAGGTATTAACTATGCACGGAAAAGGGACTCTCGAGGTGTCCTTGGCCTGCTTGACACGGCCGTACTATGTGCAGGGAGCACCGAGAGAAGAAAAAGGGCCTAACCAGATCCGCGAGAAGCTCGGCGGCCTACGGCTACTCACTGGTTTGGCACTGTACAAAGCCCTAGGCAAAATGTTCTGCAGGTTGAACTGCCTGGTCTGTACTGCCTACCCTATCAGCCCTGCCAGTACAGGGGAGAAACTCACCCACTTCCGGCCACAGAAAAGGCAGAAGGTCTGGAACCGATACATGGGCAATGCCTGTACTAAACTGAGCGCAAGTGGCTTGGCAAAGTCGCCAACCTCCGGCACAGGCCTAGGCTTTCTCGCCCTTACTAACCCAGGCCCCAGGAACTCATGCCGCAGCAGCACTGAGCTCCTGTTAGCCCCGTTTGCTGACCTGGCTTTCTCGCACTTACTCACCAGGGAGGGGAACCAGCTTTCTCGCTCTTACTAACTGGTTTACCTCAGCGGCTCCAAGGAGCCCATACCACTTGCACGCAGGGAGGGCTTGGTTGATTTGGGCAGCTCAGTTGGGCAGGCTTTCAGGCACCGAGCCACAGCCTTTAACCTCCACAACCTGGTGCCTCTGGCTGTCCGTCAGCCAAGCATTGGTCCCTAACAACAACGCCTGCCGCTAGGCTTTCTCCAAGATGGGCTTGCACCACCCGGAGAGAAACAACAGCACCCTGCAGGAAACTCAAAGGAAATCCTCGACAGGCCAAACACGGGTAACCCCAAACTGGGTGAGTGGCGGCAAGCCCTAAAACCTCAATCGGGTGGGAGACCCGCTTGTTCTCAGCTACCGGAACCTCGTCCGGCGTCTCCCTGTCCATTCCAGTCCCCTCAGCGCCCTCCCTCCCCTCATCAACCAGTGAGGATCTTCAGGTGCGGTTCTAACGTTATCCTTTCGTGCGCTGTGTTTGCGAGAACCCCGTGTTGGGCCTGTGGAAGACCCACAAGCACCTGAGCCCGAAAACCCGATCCAGCGGTCTGCTGCACAGACCGAGCAAAGGGGCCGAACCGGTGTCAGGCTGAACAAAAGCCGCATCGAGGCGACCTGTCCTGCAGGGTGTCCATCGGAACAACTGCGAAAATATTCCGACGGATGGATCAGAGTACGTGCCGGGACTGAGCACTTCTGCTTGCATTCTTACAACCTGCAACCTTATGCGATCATTAAAAGATCCAATTCTATGCAAGATTCTCCGTGGTGCCCTATGGCACTCTCAGTTTGGGAACGGACTCACAGGACCGTCGCTGATTGGACGGGGAGAAGCTTCACCCGTGACAAAGGGATTCCGGAGGGTGAGCATCTCACCCTTGATTCTGGCAGGGCATAGCTCCTGCAATTTGGGTGGGTTGGGGCCGGATTAGGTCAGACCTCCCAGGGGACGTCTTCCAAGTCTTCAAAGCCACACACTAGCCAATCACTGTTGCCTACTTCTTCTGGGGAGTCTAGATCCTGAGAACACCCTTCCTCAAGGAAGGTCCAGCCATGTGCGCTGGCTGCAGAAGACAGCGGCGCCAGCAAAGGTTCTACGGGCTCCGTACCTTGGTGACCTAACTGACGCAAGTCAGCAAGGGAAGCGTAGTCCAGAAACACCGGTCTCCTAACTGCTTGGTCGAAACTCGGCCAGCTCCACGTGCACGCTAGGAAGCTTTCTAGACAAAGGGCACAGTAGAGCTCGATGCGTCTTCCATCCTCTCCATGCAAGATCGCTGGTTGCCTTTTCCCAGGACCGGGCAAGAAGTTGAGGTTATGGGTTGGAATGTTACCACAGCCAGTGCAATTGAAGTTCAAAAGGCGAAGCCACTGCACGGGCGGATCGCCTCCCGTTCCCCCGTGGAGCTCTGCTGGGTCTTCCATGCATCTCCATTGCCCACAGGGTCCGGCTTGGACTGTTTTGCCGGATTTGCTGGTGCGAACAAAATACACGCTGCTGTCCTCGGAGAGGAGCAGCCACTCTTTCCGGCCCTTGTGATGCCAGCGAAAACAGAGTGCTTGGTGGAAAGTCCTGCTTTGGCTGGGACCACAATTGGCTCTATGGGCCCAAGTTCGCTCTGGATTTGCCAGGCTGCTCGAGCATCTTACCTGGTCTTCCAAGGCTGGAGAAACTCCACATCCGGCTGTAAGAGGACTCGCATAAGGGAAGAGTTCCCCAAGCCGGGCTGCTTCGCCCTCCAGTCGGGCCGTGCCTTCTTTCTGGCTCTCTGCAGAGCAAGTTGGGTGAGATGACTCCAACCCATCACTTGCTGGCAGTGAGGATCTCGACTGCACAGGTGCTCTGGACATGGCTCAAATGAAGGCTGTGGAAAAACAGGCCTGGTACCCAAAGCAGTTAGGGGACTCGAGGCTGGTTCACACAGCTACCGCTCTGCTACCTGTGCACCCCACCGGGGTTGAGCCGAGACCTTGAGCCAAGGTGAATTTTTCACACCCCCTCATGCACAGATGGTCCTGGGGTAGTTCCTGTCAGTCCTTTCTTTCCTCCTGCTTCAGGATCTTCTTTCCAATCCTGACAAGAGCCTTTCCAAGCTCTTCCGGGTAGGTCCCAGACTCCTTCAGAGACGCACTCTTCGAGTGTTCGTGGTTTCCTGCGCAAACGTACAAAGACAGCTCCCAAACGCAGGCAGCACTATTAGCAGCGAACCACCATCTCTTCCAAGTCTTCTCTCTCTTCTCGAAGCAGCACCTATCTACTAGACGTCCTTGCGTCAGACCAAGGCCTTTAGAGACTTCTAGAAATACCGTTTCCTTCCACAAAGAGGACCTCCCAGGCCATTCGTGGGTTAACAGCAAACCCTCGTTCGAGGCATAGGGGCCAAAGAGCTTCCCTATTAGTCTCCAGTGACTCTTGTGGGTCTTTATCGTCTTCCGCCAAAGTTCCAGACCTCGTCGCTTGCGAAAACGTAGGTACCTCAAGGGGCAGCCTGAGCTGCAAAGCGTAGACAAAGGCGCAAAGACACGGACCTTTCCCTGTTTCAGGACTCTTAAGACCTCTTTCAGGACAAGAAAGATGTTCCTACTCAGAAGATTGATTTCCCGAGTCACTCCGCAGTACGCTATGCCTTTCTCTAGAGCACAAGCTCTCGCTAAGGGAACAGTGTCGCTCGTCGTTCTGGAGCTGGGAACCTCCAGCGGAGAGGACCTTACTGCGTTCGAAGATACTTCCTCAGTGATATTGGGCTCATTTCTTACTTCTTTGACGTTTTCTTCGGATATCGACGACCACGATTCTGGCTCGATAATGAGGCCAGCGGCCCCACAAAGACTGACCAAATTCTCCGCAGCTGGAGACTTCGTTAGAGCATCTGCGGGGTTGAGTTTCCCCGGTATATACTCCAGCGTCAATCTTTCCTCGTCGACTAGTTGTCGGAGAAACACAGCTATCAACTCTATGTGCACTATGGACAGGTAGAGGAGTTTGGGATATAACCGCTCACCAGAGGTCTCTGACACGGCTTGTTGTGGGACCTGACAACAACTTCTACTCCCTCCAAACTTAAGCTCAAAGGAAGACGCCGCTTGGCTGCTCCCAGCAGCGGCAGTCAGGTCCTTCACCTAACTTCTGAAGATGATGATCCATAAGCCAATCAATCTCCATGTCCTCCATGTCGGGCTCCGGGAGGTCACCCCCGGCTACCCCCTCATGACCCTCAGAGCCCAGTTCCGTGGGCTCGTAGTCCTGGACAAATTCCGGGATCATTTCTTCGTCCTCTGGGGCTTCGATTTCCTCTTCTTTTGGAACAATGGGTTCCGCAGGCGGTTCAAACAGCAAAGGCTTTTCGGGGTCCTGCGTATCAAGCACAAGAGGATTAGCTTTAGCTAACAGCTCCAACGTTGGGCTGTCGTACGTGGGTTCGTCCCGTTCAAAGATCCCACGACACGCTGGAAAGACCTCAATCTCTCCATCTCCTCCAATGACAGTTCCATACACACCTCCACCTCTAGGATGGACGGGGCCCAGATAGCTCACTCGAACCGTCTTGGCTCCCCGGAACTTTTCTAGATGTCGTTTGGAACCGCCAACTTTGGCCTGCGCAGAACAACCGAAGGGAAGCGTCCTAGTCCTTTGGACTATTTCCTCGTGCAACCTGTCTGTTGCTGTGGTACTGTTGTTGCTGTCAAAGTTCCACAAGTTGACACTGCGTGCAGCATACAGCAAACAAGTCTGCCACAACATTCCACCTAAAGGTAACTGCCAAGCGGCACCACCTTCTTCAGCAGGTCGTCGACGCTTTACTTCCGCCTCTAGGTCGAGCCATATCGACCAAAATCCCTGCTTCATTGCAGAGACCTGCCTTTCTACAGCACCTTTAGACTGCGGACGGTATCCTGGCACAACATCTACCATCGTAGGGTTCTCGCGCCTCTGCGCCGCGACCCTCTCGCACATGGATATCAGACCCTGTTCGTTGTCGCACCGAAACGTTAAGGTCTTTTGGTGCAATCCAATTTCGCGGATAAACCGATCGATATTGAATAACACGTTCGGGTCGTGTAGTTCCATGGCGGGGATAGACACTGAGTACCGGGACGCAACATGTACGAGAAGAAGAACCCTCAGTTTCCCAAAATAATAGAAATCGACCCCAATGGTTTGATTCTCCTTCTGGAGCTGCCGCTCCAGTCTCCTGACCGGGACTTGGCCTTTGCTAGAGCAGCTTTCGCAGTTCACATCATAGGGAGAATGACCTCTGGAGCGATGTACCTGGAGGGTATGGCTTCGCACAGGGATCCTTTCTTCAATCTCCTCTCCTTGTGGAATTGGGGTTTCAGGAGGTTGTTCCGAGTTTTGTGGGGAACAATTCGGTTGGTTCAAAGAGAATGACGGTTCACCATCATCACGATCCAAGATCAAGGGATCAGAGCATGTGCCACTTCTTGGAAGGGGCAGCCCTCTGAGCATCCGCAGATGCCCAGTCACTGGCTGCTTTAAGCCTCCTTCCGGCACTCTCTCATCATTTCCCTTCAACACCAAGCATGCCACATCAAGACAACATGCCAAAACATGCCAAACATGCCGCAAACAAGCCAACAACTTTAAGGTTTTGGGCTTTCCCTTAGTTGGGGCTTTTGGGCTTTTTCTACCAACCAACAAGATTTGTTCTACGCAAACACGCTTGAAGCATTTTCGGGTGCGAATACGAATCCAACATCCTCCTTTTCGGGGCTTTATTCTACTCATCTCAGGTGCTCTCTTGGAGCCTCTCTGACAAACCTTTTCGAGCAATTTCCAAAGACCCGAAACACCGACCCCAACCAAGGCACTGAAGATCAGGATGATGAACACCATCGCGACGTCGATGATCAATCCTGGAATTTTAGCGGACCGCCTGGCGTGAAGGCGGAAAGGGGTTCTTTCTACTCGGGGCTTTGAACCTCCAATTTCTACTAGGGGTCCTACCACTAGATGCTTTTTAACTTCTGGGGCCTCAAGGCTAATGTTTCCAAGCCAAAATGTTTCCATGCCACGACAAGTCAAACATGCCAAGCTCAAGCCACAACATGTCACAGTTTCATGCCAACAACAAACACCTACTTGCTCGTGTCTCCGAGCTGGTTCTCTTTTTGCTTGTCGGGGCGCAAAACGACGGTGCGGCGCAACGGAAGAGCATTGCCTCATTTTCGCTTTTAGCGAAGAGCGGCTTCGGCCTCGCTTATAGCGGCCCTTGCCTCGCTTACTACATCCGAATGTCGCAGCCTTCGTGGGCTTCTGG
The DNA here is from genome assembly GCA_905221605.1 of Symbiodinium natans. Classification (NCBI taxonomy): domain Eukaryota; class Dinophyceae; order Suessiales; family Symbiodiniaceae; genus Symbiodinium; species Symbiodinium natans. Next base: position 55,014 of record CAJNDS010002755.1, on the reverse strand, counting down.
AACGGCCGCGATCCGCTACCTCCGTGGGCACCGGGGACATTGGCGATGGAGGCTCCACAGGTGTGTTTAGGAGATCCCACACCGAATAGTTTCCTTCTCCGCTCAAAGGACGTGGAGGCCTTTGAGGCATTTTGAACCGAGGAACTGGTGGAGGAGGTGGCACCATGGATTCCGCGGGTGATGGTGGTTCCGTTGGGGCCAAAACTCCCGATGGTGAAGGCGGCTCCGTCGGCAACATTGCCGGTGAAGGTGGTTCCGCCGGCCTCTGTGAACCTCCATAAGTCGAGGGGGCATTCACCATTTGGCCTTCCAAGTAGATCTTCGGAGATGGCGCCAAATTTCCACCACGAATCTCCTCGAGCACCTTCTGCACGTACCACCCCAGCTCGGTGTATTCCTTGAGGATGGACGAATCGACGTCCTCTTCCTCTTCCGAGGTAGAATCTTCTTCGATCGGTGGTGGCGCAGGTCGCGCCTTTGGACGTTGAGCACGCTTTGCTCGACGATCTTCGGCCATCTTGTGGAACTCGAGGGCCCTGCTTCGAAGCTGTCGACCCAGAAGATCCCAACACACATCCACGTGCCATCCTTGTACTCCATCTGGTGGCGCCAAAAGGGTAGCCTCGATGTCGTAGTACTGATGGCTGTGAATGCTGTGCACACGAAGCACTCGTGCTGCTCGAAGTAGGTACTTGTAAATGAGCGTATGCACATTGGAATTCGGCCGAACATGAGGGTGGAATGAGGCACCACTGGTAAGTGAGGAAGACACCTCTTCGAGGGCCTTGCTCACCATCCCCTCCGTGACACCGAATCCTCGAAGACTTTCGGCCTCGTTGAGTTCGTCCAAAATCTTGTAATGGGCATCCAAGAGCTCTGTCGTGAGGATTTCTACCTCCGCGAAGCGTTTTGGACCAAAGTATCTTTCCAGATCTTTGGGCTCTTGGAGGATGTAGCACCGTTCCGGGGGTATAATTCCATGGGCCCACGAGCACGAATTCATCGAAACGTATCCAGGGCAAACCGGGACACACTCGACCTGATCCGGCTCCAAGTCCATTGCCGGCAAAGCCCCACCGGTGCAGTACTTGGGAAGGTAGTCGGGGTCGTGGGCCACCTTGCTGAGCATATTGATCGGGTGCCCTAGGCAGTCCCGACACAAAGGGATGGGTTCGCCCATCCTGTGGTGACTTTCCCACACATCGTATTGCCCAGCATCTGCATAGATAGCGGCCTCCCACTTCAGGAATAACTCTTTTCGAGTCGGCCCAGCGGTCCAAGTACCCCAGGACTCGGTTTCCAGGGGCTTGAAACTTGGAGGAGGTTCCGTCCCCGCCTCCACCGAGACAGAGACATCGCACAACATTCGTCTGTTCCTCCATCGTCAACGGAGAAGCATCCGATTCGCTCTCCTCCTCGAGGCCCTCTTCCTCGTTGTCTGGAACCATACGATCCACTTGAAGAGCATCGAGGACGACCGGTGGCTCCTCGCTCCGAGGCTCGTCGTCGGTGGCAACATGAGCAACCAATGGGGCATTTAAAGCCCTTCTTTGTTCCTCCTCTGCAGCTGCCATCCGCTCCACCTCTTCGGCCTGATTCTCGGCCTCGCGCATCTCTTCTTGGTAAAATTCTTCCGTTGGAGAACGGGCTGGCGTCGGGCTCTCCGCAAAGCGCCTTGGAGCGCTGGATTGCCCCCCAAGAGGCCCCATTGCAAGATGCGCACCCATTCAAAACACTTACAGGAACAGGCACGGTCTCGAGATCAAACCGTCCAAAACGGGAGGGCGCCGAAAAAGCGCTTTCCAAAATGCATGGCGTATAGACGCCGTTCTCTAAAATAAAACCCTCATGCACAAAACACCATGCCGAAAAACATGCTGCACCACATGCCAGTAAACATGCCACAAAACATGCCAATAAACATGCCGCAAAACATGCCACGGGCCTTTCAACAGGCTTCCTAATGAGTTGAGGGGTTCGTTTGGGCTGTTCTTTGGGCACTTCTTTGGGCATTTCGGGCACTTTCAGGGTGTTCTCGGGCACTATCGGGGTGTTCTCGGTGCATTCTTGAGGAACTTCAGGGACCACTTTCGGGGATACTTCGGCTCTAAGCCCTCGCAACAAGAAAGCAAACGGAGTCTCAAGCAAAGCGTGCCGGCAATCACCGCTATCTCTTCCTTGTGGCTTCTCGACCTCCGCCTTCTCTCCTCCTGTCGTCGCTTTCTTGAGGATGCTCGGTCCTGGCTGGGGCTTAACAACAGAGTCCTGCAGGCAGGTAATCGCGTCTATTTCCATGTCCGAGCCCGAAGGCTGGCGCGGAGAACGACCTTTCCCCGCTTTCTGGCGGCGACCCCCGCTCAACGCCCACCAAGCCCGATTAGCGGATACGAGTTTCACGTTGCGTTTGCCTTTGTACAACCTAGACCCGGTTTTGTAGAGATACGTTCTCCACCCTTTCTCCACCGCCGCCCAGGGACTAATGGCGTTAAACGTAACTTCCGCAACGAGAACCTCCGTCAAAAGAAGGCTACAATCACCGAAGACGACCTCTAAGTCGACGACGCCTGACACGGGGATCTTCCCCCCTGAAGCGTTGTACAGAGTGACCTCTCTCTCATGAGTCTTCACCACCCTGAATCCGCTGAGGTGTTCCGAGGAAACCACATGACACGTGGCTCCAGAATCCACTAACCAGACGTCTCTCGGTTCTAGCTGGAAGCTGGCGCAGATGCGCTCTACATCCCCTGCATTCAAAGAATTGCTAACAGGTCCCAAACGTTGTTTGTCGAGTGAAAAACCTACCCTACGCTCATGCGACTCAGAAAGGCTCAGTGCAGGACTTCGTTGGGCAAAGCGCATCGCCACCACACTCTGTGTAGGCAATGCTTCCGCCTCGGACTCTGGTTCTCCCATAGCCCGGGCGCGGTTCTTCTTGTTCTTGCCCTTATCCTTGCCTTTCTCTCCCTTTTCACCCTTCTCTCCCTTGGAGTTGGGCTTTCCTTCCGGCGTTGGAGAGCGAGGCGCTCCCTTCGAAGTGGGGGACCTTTGTCCTTTAGGGCCACCAGTGCCCTTTCCACTCTTCGACTCTCCTTGGCCGCCCTTGCCGCCTTTGCCGCCCTTTTCACCAGCTTCACGCTGTCGGACCCAACAATCCTTTGCCACATGACCATGCTTGCCGCAATGGTCGCAAAGCTTGCCGTCCATTCCACGGTTTGCTGCAGTCGGCACGTCGCACATCCTCAGCTGTTCTTCGAAGTATTTGAGGCTCTTCGTGAGCTCACTCCAGCTGTTGGCGTTGCCGTGCAGCGCCACATACTGTCTCGCCGGATGTGAAACGGCCTGCAGCAGGATGGAACAGCGATCCGCTTCGGAGAGCTTGAGCTCGGGGAAGTTGCTCAACTTGATCTCCGCCTTGGCGATTTCGTCCTCCAAGTGTCTGATGATGTCCATGGGCTTCTTGAGCCCCGAACACTGGGCATGCAACTTCATGCAACCGTCTCTCACGTAGACGGCTTCCATTCGAGACACAATGGAGTAGTTGAGGTGCAGTGTGCGAACTGCCTCGTAGCCAGTAGCAGACATGCTCTGCCTTTTGCTACAGCCTCGAAGCAACTCCAAACCACGCTCCCACTTCGCCAAACTTTGCGACAGCAGGTAAAACAACTTCGCCGACCGAGCTGCAGTGTCAGGAGGCAAAAGGTCCTGTCGAATCTCGTCCTTGACGCCGACGCAGAGACGAATCTCGTTCACGTAGGCTTCGTCCTGCAGAGCCAGCCAAGAACTCAGCGTCTCCAGGAAGCTGTGCCAAGCTTCAATCTCCCGCATGCGGTCTCTACCCATCTCTTGGTGGGCTATAACCGGCAACTGTGGAAGATACTTGTCGGCGCGGTTGGAAACGTATCCACCAGATGAACTTCCAGTATCCTTAGGGCTTGAAGAAGGAAGGGAACCTCCTGTGGAAGAAGTCGCAGCGAGGAACGGGTCACTCGGTGCAGATGCCGCTGCGGCTTCCGCCTTGGCTTTAGCCTCAGCAGCTGCAAGTTCGGCATCGCTCCTCCTCTTCTCTTCGCTGTCCATGCGACGAAGCATGGTGGCCACAAGCTGTTGGTTCTGTTCCAACTGCTTCCTGTACTGGACCATCATGGCTTCCTGCTGCCTCTGCTGCTGCTGCATTACTCGCAGCATCTCAACCACCAAACTTTCGCCAACAGCACCACCACCTGGAGCGGTGACTGGCTGTGAACTCGTCGCTGGCGTTGAGGTAGGAACTCCTTGAGTTCCAAAGGCAGTGAAGGGGTTCGGCTGTTGTTCTACCGGAGTCTCACCGGTTCCAAACAGCAAGGCTTCCTCCTCAGGAGTGTTGTCAGGGACAGGGACTGCTTCAGCAGTCACAGGCACGTGCACTGGAGAACCCTGCGGGCTTCCATGCACACTTCCGCCTTGCTCTGGAGTCGCCATGGCGTGGAGGTACTTAACACAGGCGCTGGAGTCACTCTCAGTGCTCCGCTACCATGTGAAAAGCAGAGCTCGCGCAGCTGTCTCTTTTTCACTTCGCACTTGAGCCAAACACCAAAGTGTTCAGCAAGCTTCAGTTCTTGCAGCAAGCTCTCTCCAAGAGCTAAGGGCTCCAAAAAGCTACGAATTCCATCTCAACTTTGTTCTACAAAGGAGGTAAAGCAAAAGAACAATGCAACTGCTTTGGTCTACACCTCGGGGACTTCAGGTCACTTCCGAACAGCAAAAACAGCGAAGCTTCAGAGTTCACTCTGCACTCCTACTCCCATTCTACACGTCCAACGGCAACGAACGAAGTGGCGGGGACACGGAGTGAGTTGCAGCAAGACAGAACCTCAGAGTTCTGACACGCACTTCTTCACTACTGCTCTCCTGCAGTTCCAAGTGCCTCAAAACTCATCCTAGGCCATGCCAACAAGACAAGACATGCGTCGCAGTCAACCCAAACATGCTTTAGGGACTTCGGGCAAAACCAAACATGCTCATGTCACGTCATGCAGCAGAAAAACTCTCATGCTTCTCTCTGTACAGTAAAACACCACATGGCACCAACTGGACAAACACTACAGGTGAATTTCACAAAGAAGACAAAGGAAACCAGTAAGCACTTGGCTCTTGCAGAGCCATCACAATGCTTCCCTTGATGTCTCAGGCAATCTCAGGCAGAATGCCGGAATGTGCAGAGCGAGGAAGCTCCTATCTTTTGAGCTTCCATGGTTCAGATCATGTTTTTGTTAACGCAATGGACGCCTCCGCAAACCTGGTGTCCAGCCAGCACCCAGCTAAAATCGTGACTATTGCCCAGTTGCTTTGAGATTGGGTTGTGCGGTGCAACCTGGGCGGCCTTGTATGTTCACAACGGAATCCAAAACTGAACATTCGTAACGGACTAGTGCGTAGTGAACCATTTCGGTACAGTTGCCCGCCTGAGACCCTCGCCTGCATAGCAATGCAACATGTCGGCACAGCAACATTTCGGTACAGTTGCTGAGCCTCCCCAGCCTGCTTAATAAGTTGCCCGTCAAGCGTCCCTGGCCGAACAGTTACCTGTCTAAGCCTCCCTGAGTTGTTTAATAAGGCAACATTTTCGGTACAGTTGCCCGCAAGATATAGCCTTCCTGGCCGCAGTCGCAAGCTGTCCTCCCTGCCGTCCTCACTTGTTGGGTGGGGAACAGTTTTGCTCAGGCAAAGCCACGGAAACTGACCCAAAGTCAACAAGGATTCGAGCTGAATTAATCGATGTTTTGCCAGGATGAATGAAAACATACAATTTTGGTGTCGCTAAATCTGCATTTTTCGAGCCCCTGCGCTCCCCAGATTGCGACGCTACAGCAACTCTGACCCACAGGCAAGCTCCTAGCGTGGAGAATTTTTTTTAAAGAACAACGACCCCCCACAGGCAGCTTTCTTGCGGAAGTGATCAACATAATAGAAACGGGCACCCGCCAGGCCACGCACAAGCGGACGTGACTTTTGCACACGTCGAAAGTTGCCGTGGTGGTACCCTGGCGCGTCCAGGAAGAAGGACTTGGAGTTTCCACTCCGCCTGCCTTCACCGAAGCAAAGGCAGACGTGAGAAGCTCCTCAGTCAGGGGGCTCCTCACTGCTCGCACGCCGCGGCAAGGAAGGTCCAGCAAGAACTTTTTGGAAAGGAGGTGCGTCAAGCCGACTTTGCCAAAGTGGATGTAGGCGATTGTTGGACAGGAATCAGGAATGCTCGGAGGCGCAAAACACATACCAAAATGATTTGGGTGGATAAAATAATGCATGCCGGCTGGAAAACTTTTTTTTCAAAGAAGAGATCAAGGGCATACGGTGATTTTGTGAAAAACGCAGAGCACTTTTTCACTCCACGCTTGAGCCAAAACACCAGAGGTGTTCGGCAAGTCTCTCGCAGAGTCAGCGCAGCTTCACTTTCGTGAATTCCATCTCAACTTTGTTAAACAAAGGAGGAACACATGCAAACGTCCTAATGCTTCTCAGGACTTCAGTGCTTTAGCAAAACAAGCATACAAGTGCACAGCCACTCTGCTCGAACCTCAGTACGACGACACGAGCGAAGCGAGGGTCGGCGGCCAAAGTTTGAAGAGCAAACTCAGAGCAACACGCACTTCTTCAAGGATGCTCCTAAAGCATCTCGAGTGCTTCTCTGCTCATCATGCACACTCCAAGCATCTTACGTCAAGCTCAAAGCAAGAAACACTTTCAAGCCAAGCTCCAAACATGCTATGTTCATGCCTGTTTCTGCTAACACCAAACAAACGGTTCAAGCACAGCTCTCAACTCATGCAATGCAAACTCGTGGTTCATGTCACACGTGCAAGACATCCTGTCAACTGTAAAGGCATTCACAAGGAAGTCAAAAACTTTCACACCCCCTCATGCCTGCAACAGTTGCGTCCTCAAGTCCTGTCTTCTTCCATAGCTTGTCTCGCACCCTTCAGCATTTCTTCTCCTAACAGCTCAGGGTACACACCTGACGCCGGGAGCTGAAGATGGATGTGTTGGTGGCTCTCATCACACCGGTTCCTAGCCATAATGTTGATGAAATTAGAAGAGTTTATTTGCCTTGTGGACCGCATGCAACACTCACATCACGTATGCGATGGCTCATGGAAATTAAAACTTGCAATTTCCCAATGCTTGAACGTCAGCATATGAAATATTGGAATCCAATGACAGAATCTATTTGAGAAAGGTTCACAAAACTATCCATCCTGAAGATTCATCACTTGAGATCCCAAACAAACATGATGACGCTCACTCGCTCATTTGTTTTCTTCCAAAAGGCAAAGGGGTCAGAGTCGGTCTTTTGTTGTGCACTGCAGAGGCCACGTGGGAACTGGCAATGCCTGCTACACCACGATGGACCATCCACACAAGAGCATGCCCGATCATCCCCCCGGCGTGGGTGGGTGGGTCAAAGATGTTTTTCGTCTGACACTCAAAACTTGAGAGGAGAAAGCCAGCATGCCCATGTATTCTCTCAAACATGCCTTGTCAAGCAATCTTAAAAGTTGACTCACATCATGTGCATTCATGCTTGGTTTGATGAAAACAAACTTCATGCATGCTTTGTTTTGTTGACAATCAAAACAATCCACTTCTTCAAATAAGGGTGTTGCCCATTCTGGGCCAGTACCTTATTTGCCTTGTGGACCGCATGCAACACTCACATCACGTATGCGATGGCTCATGGAAATTAAAACTTGCAATTTCCCAATGCTTGAACGTCAGCATATGAAATATTGGAATCCAATGACAGAATCTATTTGAGAAAGGTTCACAAAACTATCCATCCTGAAGATTCATCACTTGAGATCCCAAACAAACATGATGACGCTCACTCGCTCATTTGTTTTCTTCCAAAAGGCAAAGGGGTCAGAGTCGGTCTTTTGTTGTGCACTGCAGAGGCCACGTGGGAACTGGCAATGCCTGCTACACCACGATGGACCATCCACACAAGAGCATGCCCGATCATCCCCCTTAGAGAAGACGCAGCTCTTGGGAGCAACCCGACATGTGACCCCTCTAACTCCCAACATCAGGGAACTCCACAGGCATAGAGCTGGCCATCAATCCTGCCCCAAGCAAAGCAGCGCAATCACCTCGGCTCGGAGGATCTGAAGGGTTAGAGTGAGATGGCACTCGCCCATACCAAGGACGACAACGGCACCTATCCTCAAGGTCAAGGATGTCACGGACAATTGCAGTCCCAGCCAACGTAGACGACTTGCAGGCTATCAAAGCCCCTTGCGCCGCTTCATTGTCGAGATAACAAACGCTGTAGGCATCCGACAAGGCGGACTCCCACAAGGTCATGGCGACCCACACAGCGAGCAGCTCTACCTCATAGATTGGATGCGAAGATTGCTTTCTCAGAGCACTCAAAACGTCCTCAGGCACTGTTCCCGAGAAGAACGCAAGAGGAGATCCGAGGGAGTCGTAGAGAATTCCCCCCAACCCCGCGTAAGAGTCCTCAAGGCTTCCATCCGTGAAGATGTAAAAGGTGCGCCTGAAGTCTGCAGTCAACTTCAACGGCGGGGCACACAGCGCCTTGTCCTTTAGGTATGCCAGGGCATCTTTAAGATCAGGGTCCAACGAGAGACATCCCTCACTCGCTTTGGCACGCTTGTTCAGAGTGCTGACGGCATGACAAGGCCTACGGCCGAAAAGGAAGAGCAGAACCAGTGCAGCCTCCCTCTCAAGCTTTCCGCCTCGGCAGGCGTCAACTTGTCTGCCTCCAATGCTTTACTCAACGACGCATGGAGCTCCTTGATCCGTTCATCTGTGTGCCGAATTACGACTTCTCCTTCTCCAAACTTTGACAAGTCAAACAAGAGGCCCAACGCCTTGAAGGTTGAGCTGAAGGGTACAGCCTTCTTACCTTCACGGGCGAACCTGATTCCCAGCAAATCAAACAGGGCCTTTGCACAACCGTCCGCTTGGTGAGTGCAGCTTTTGAGAGCTAACAGCGGAAAGTCGTCAAAATAGCTACACCATGCCAGCCCTACCCTAGCCGAACCCAAAAACCAGGTGGCTGCCGCGGTCCTAAGGAATCCGGAGACGCTGCCAGTGGTGCCAAAGGGCAAAGAGCATGGGCCATAGATGTGCACCTCCCTTGTCGAGGGGTTCATGACTGCAATGCGGAACAAACTTCTGTCCGAAGGCAAAACTGCATATTGTTTGTAAGCCGAAGTTAAGTCAAGCGTTTTTCCTTCGATCACCGCTCCTTTGGACCTAGGGTCACTTAGGGCCTTCGTTAAAAGAGCAGCAAGAAACTCAACCCCGTGCAGCCTATACCTCTCCTGCAACCCAACCGTTTGGTTGATTCCAGAAGCTTTACCATTGTCTATAACCCGAACCTTGGATCCCTGGCAGACGCCAAAGCGATGCGCAATGAGGCAAGATGCCAAGTCAACGTCTGCGTCCTCAAAGATCCAACCTTTCTCAAGCTCCTGGAGGGTCTCGTCCCAAGTGGCTATCGCAGTGGCGTCACTCACGGTCGAAGCAACCTTTGCCAAGGTAGCTCGGTTCCTTGCAGAGGCGGAACTGAGCTGAGACGACAAGGTGGCCTTGGGTGGCCTTGGGTCAGGAACAAAGACGTTTGTGTTCTTCATCCAGCCAGTCAAAGGGAAACCTTGTCTGATGTCCTCCACCAGATCCACATCCGGATACTGGGCTTCCTGCAACAGCCGGTCAAGTAGGACGGTGGACTTCCCTTCAAGGACAGTTGCTACCACAGGGTCCAAAGAGGACATCACTCTTTCCTCTTCATGCGCAAGTTGCTCTTTCTCCTGCTCCCACCTTTCCAGCAAGGAAGTTCCCTTGTCTCGGCAATCCAATCTAGGCGCAAGGAGATTTTCAAGTAACGTCGTCAATGTGGGGTCCTCATCAGAAGTGATCATCCTCCTGGGATGGCCCACTTTCACAGCTTGTTGCAAGAAGTCCTCTGGCTCCCTCGGAATTCCTACCCAGACTATCTCTGCTGTCTCTACGAAGTTTGAAGGTGAGCACATCCCACAAACCTCAAACGAGGACATCGAATCTTCGACAGGCAGATTAGGCTCGGCATCAAGTGTGGTGCACCAGGTCCAAGCGCTAGTCAGAACTTGCTTCAGCCGATCCTCCTCAACTTTGGGACAGACGGCCGCCCGAACCTGCCCCCATGAGCAAAGCTGCCGTCTGATGACTCGAGCACCTTTGGGGTAACACTTGAGAAGGCGGTGGACCGGCTCGGCCAGCTCCAGGGGAACGGCCCATGCATCGTAGGCTGTATACATGCTCACAAGAGGACGCCGCCGCCGAGGCTGGCGCTCCAAGGCGAGGCGCAATTTCTGCGGAGCGGGACCAAACAAGGAAGCCTGGGGCGGCAAGGCACGCTTCATTGCAGCAACGAGTTCAGCCATTCTCTGACACAGCAAGACAGGATAAGCAGCTTCAGCAGCCGTCGGAAAGTTGACCTTTCCATCAAGCAGGCGCGGACGCCAGGGCGCGTGCTTGTGGTCTCGACTGCACAGAGCCTGGAGCGGAGCAAAACGATCATCGGAACACCACAACTTTGTCAACTTGTCGCGAGAACCTCCATGCATGCAAGCGTGGAAAGAAGTCTCGTGGCCATTGATGTCTTGGAGCAACGCCACAACTGGCGGCAACCACCAAAACCAGGAGTTTTGGGGATTTTCAATGGAAATGCCAACGCCAAGCGACACTGCCAAACGCACCAGTTTACAGGAGAACTCATACAAGATGTTTGCTGACTGGACTCGGTCCCAATCAGAGCCTGATAAACCGGGTAGACCCATAGGGTGGGCCTCGCTGCGCAAGGGGACAGGCTGGGAAAGGCCAGCTTCTGCAAACTCCGGAATGGGGATGCCACGGGCGGCTGAACAAGTTCCACATGGTGGAGCCAGATGGATATGCTGCAGGCGGGCAGCATTATCGTTGACAATGTCAAACAGCACCTGTTGGTGGTCGGGTATGGTAAGGTCAAGCTGCTGGGTTGGGAAGGTGGAACGCGCCCTATGATCAAAAGCCAAGACCTGAAAACCCACATCCTGCAAGGCAACGCTCAACCGGGCCGTGCCGGAAAACACCTCAAGACACAGACCCAAATCTGGCTCCCCGGTTGTGAGGCCCGGAAGGGCAGCAGCAGGCTCTTGTGGCAAGGGCAGCCCAACCGCCAGAAGCGAGGCACGGCAGGAAGCGGAGAGCTTCGACAAGCAGCCAACGGAGAAGGCAACAAGTACAAGGCGGTCCCCGTCCCGCCAAGGCAAGGTTTCATGCTCGAAATGCGCATCAAAGCTAAGGACGCCAGATGCTCCAAACGTGAGGTCCTCTGGCTCTGGGCCCTGATACACACGGATGCCTCCCCCTGAGAAGCTGGTCAGAGCCGCGACGTGGTTGCATGAGCCGGTGAGGTTATTGCTATCTGAATGTCGTGGGGTTCGCAGGTTGCGAAAAAGCGCAACAGTGGAAAAAGTGGTTCCCGGAAAAAGCTGAGTAGCGAGCTGTACAAGAAGGCGGGAGGTGAGGGGAAACTCAGCTAAAGATTTTCTGGCCCCAGCGACACCGCCATGACGGTAGGCCCCAGTGAGAAAGCTCCCACCGTCCAGGGAATCTGCGGAGTGCCTGGACTTAGATTCGACAGGCAACAAGTGTGACAAATGCAAGAGATCGGTCCCATTGCAAGAACCTTGCTGCAACAACTGCGCTGCAAAGGATTCGGGCTTTGAAAGCTCAGAAGAAAAATTGTGCTCACACCAAGACTCGAAACGAAAGGATCTGAGCGCGGTGCGAACAGAGCCATCATGCGAACTCGCAGAGGCATCATGGGAAGATGAACCAGGAGAAGAACTCAACACAGGCTTGCCTGAGAGTATCTCTCCGGTGCTTGCTCTTTTGTGGCCCTTGGGCTGCTCGGGATCCAAGAGCGGAATCACGCGAGCAGCAGCGGGCGTTTGTCACTCGACGGCTTGACCTTGGCCCTTGCCAGTACGAGGACCTTTGCCACCACCACCCCCTTTTCCCTTATTTGCGGGATTAAACCAGCACTTCTTGGCACCATGACCGGGCTTGCGGCAACGAGCACAGGCATGCACACCACGGTTACACGCAGGGGGGTTTTTACCATCAGTCTTGGCCTGGCATCCATTGCAATTAAAACCCCAACAGAGCCGACGGTTGTCGGTGAAAGTGAGGTGCGGGCAATCCTGCAACTCCTTGGGCAAGGTGGCGGTCTTGACAGGAGCAAGGAGGCCACCTTGACTCCCTCTCAATCGCTTCGTACCCCGACCAGGCGGAGGAGAATCGGGATCTGCATTGGTAGCCGGGGGCGCGGCCTGCCCTTTTGGCAAGGGAAGCAAGTGCATTGTGATGCGTGGATCATAGCGCAATTTGCGGAGTGCCTGGTCCGCCTCCATGGCCCCTGAGGAAGAAGCGCGGACTTGGGTCACCTCCTTCGACATCAAAAGGAACAACTCACAATCGGCTTTGAGGATTTGGCTTATCCCAACCTGCGCGTAATTGGGAGGAGCAGGCCTCGTCAAGTGCTGCATGAGATATGAGACCCAACTTTCATGGGCTTCCCACGAGATCACCTGATTGAGATCATACGCCAATCCCCGGCGCTGGAGACACCACTGGACCTCCAAGGGGGTAGCGTGATGAGCAGTGATTTGATCTGCCACGGGAACAAGTGCAACCTGATTTTCTTGAAGAGTCAGGACACGATTCTTTTCTCGGCCACTATTGCGTAGCTCCTGGTCCCTTTTTGGGCATTTGCTGGGTGACAACCCTGAAAGCTGATTTATCTCAACCTGGTGAGCGACTGCATCGATCAAGGAATAAGCTGGCTCAAGCTCTTCCTGGAAAACAAGGCCTTTGAGTCTCTGCTTTTGATTCTCTATGCGAGCTACTTTCTCTGCCAAAGGCAAGGTCTTCGGTGCATCGGAGGACTGGCCCATAACCTGTGCCTTGAGACTTGCAGTGACATAAGCTGACGACTCAAAATGAAGTCGGCGCAACTTAGCGGCATCGCCCACTGGAGCCCCGGGCGCAAGCACGCGGTCGCAAAACAAGGAGAACTCATCCTCAGTTGGTGGGGCCTGAGGGGTCCCGCAGGCGAAAGCAAGATCGCTGAAGGTCTTGACCCGATGCGCGCACAGCTGTCCATGAAGGACTTCATCGCCACATACTACGATGCACCTCGCTTTGAAGGAGGCTTCTGAATCAACCAAGGTCATGTTGCCTTGGCCGTGCTGACAAGCCACTAACAGCCAAAGAAGGCTTGAGCATGGATCCAGCAAGTTGCGTGTAGCTGATCAAGGACAATCCTTGGGCATGCAGCACGTGCAATGTTATCAGCTGCAAAGCGAGTGACAGCGAGTGATTTGCGCGCAAACCTCTTTCTCCGGGTGCTGCACGACATCAAGCATTGGACTGCGCTTTACGGCACGTCCTGCAAACGGAAGTCCTAGGTTTCACGTTGACCGGATCTCCAAGAGGAGGTGCGATTTTCCGGCCACACAGAGTTCGGCTGTGATAACTCCGGAGCAAGTGCAGCGTCCCGAATTTGCTATGTTGAACGAACTTAAACCCATCCCCAGCTTCAGGAAGGGGCCCAACAGGCCCCACAGCTTCGTCCTCTGAACTGGAGCTGCTCGAAGACTCCGAGTTGGAAGAGGTAACCTGGGAATTGGAGCTATCGCTGTCCTCATCGGCCAACTTTGAGGGCTCTGCAGGACTGGGCGGAGCTGAGGCTCGGGATTCAAGCACGGACGTACATGGACTGCGTGGGGAGACCGGTGACGCTGACTTGCCCTCAATGCCTTCATGTAAGTGCTGGGGGGAAGCCGGTGACGCGGACTTGTCCTCAATGCCTTCATGTGAGTGCTCAAGAGAAGGGCTAGCCTGGGCTTTCGGGAAGGCTCTCAACACTGGACAAAAGTCGTGCCCCTCCTCGGACATGAAGACGGTTGAGGGCTTTGCATTCACAAAACGTCCAGCACGGTTCGCATCTGGCACAAAGGATCCCGAACGAATTGCACTTAGCACTTCTCCCAACAACCTGAGCGGTCTTGCCATGGAATCACGGCCGTAGACCTCGGCCATGCGGCCTGAATGCGCGTGACCTCCAAGAACAAGTCGGTCCTGGTATCCTATGCCAAACTTAGCCGCGAAAGAAAGGCACGTGCACTTGAGGGAATGCGAAGTGGTTCGGAGACCAACACGATTTGTCAACAACAACCCAAGCCAATCCCCGGCCTCATCAGCATCAAGCGCTCTTACGGTTGCAAAACCTGATCGATCTGGTGCTGGCATAAAGGGATGCTCGTCCCCAAGCTCCAGCAAGTTTCGAACTTCCATGAACTGGGAAACCCAATCATCATCGGTCACTCCTTGCCCGGGAGCCGCCAACTCCAAATGAACAGGAAGCCTCCCCCTAAGGTTCATTGTTTTGTGAACATCGATCACGGCACACAGAAAAGCCGGGCGCTGGGTGAGCGCGTCCGTCTCAATGGTGAAGAGGTCAATGTGCTGGCTGTCTGACCATCTGCAGCGGGCGTAACAGCAGTACAAGGCACACCCTGCAAAGAGGCGGGTCCAAAGGCAAAGGGCTTCTCTAAGCAACTGGTGAAGCTTCCGGAGATCCTCAACTCTCAGGGGATCTGCTTTCCTCACTACCGTAGCAAGGCGTGCCACTCCTACTCCCCAACATTTTCTACTTCCACACAAGGCATCCAAGGATTCCATGTCGAAGGTAAACCGGGTGAAAGTAATGGCCTCCATGATGCTCCTCAACTGAGACAAAGCTGCCCCACTCGATTTAGCAACATGAAGGACACGATGTAAATCATTTTCCGTGAAGGGGAAAATCAGGGTCAACTCCAACGCAAGAGATGTGAGCCTACGCATGGAGTTTGCTCGCTTCAGCATGGTCGCAGGGGCTTTCCTAGCCATATAATCCTCAAGTAACTCATGACGCTCGGTGACAAGCTCAATTGCAACGATTTCTTGGATGCGCTTGTCAGCACTCGCATCCCACAAGAAGAAAAGCTGGTCCCACTTGATCAAAGCTCTGTGATGCTCAACCTCGCGCTTATCACGCCAAGAGAAAACCTTGCGGTTCCTGACGACTGATTCAAAAGATGAGGTGTCTACACTTTGAGGCTTCTTTGCTCCAGGCCGCAACGCATCATCAGCGAGAGAATCTGGAAGATTTGGCACTTCAGGTCGGGAAGCATCGAACTCGGGAAACATTGTATCTAGTGGATTTTCCCCGAAGAAAGACCCCCAAAACCCAGTCTCCCAAAACTGCTTAGGTCCCTTGTCTTCAAGCGATAAATGCACTGCTCTAAGGTCTGGAGCGACAACAAAGTCTGCCTGCGAACCTGCACCCACGCAAAGCCAATCATGACTGTCCTGTGCAATGGAGCCCGAAGCATCAGAAGAATCAACTGCAATGCCCCCATGGCCCCGAGACTCCCCCTGAAAAGCCGGCTGGGGGGCAACAGACGCGGGCGAAACAAAACTGTCGGCAGCACCCAACTCAGCTAATGCATCCTGCAACATGCGGCTCACATCCTCTTCAGGCAGAGGCGCACAGGGCGGAAAGTCACTGACATCGCCCGACTCAGAAAGCTCGTACTCAAGGTCTGACATGCTCAAAATGAGATGCTGCACGCCTAACGGAACCTGGGCAGCACAGATGCCACGCACGAAAAGCAGAGCCCAAGGCTAAGAGGGACTCAAGGGAGTCCAGGCGATTAGAAAGCTGGACCACCACTCGCACCAGACCACGGAACTGGCGACGCAAGCCAATGTGGCTCCACTCAAGGTGGCTCACAGTGCCCACGGAGGAATCCTCAGCAGAGCTCGCAGCCTCGATACCTGTGGCAACCTGCTCGGGCACCTCCATCTGTTGGCTCCCCGCGGGAGCCAACGTGCACGGAGACCCTAATGGTCAAACGTCAGGGAGCCACGGTTACTGCGAACCTTGTTCGAGGCCCCGAACCCGCTTCAAAGATGTTTTTCGTCTGACACTCAAAACTTGAGCCAAAATGGCTTGAGCCAAATTTGATGTTTTTCGTCTGACACTCAAAACTTGAGAGGAGAAAGCCAGCATGCCCATGTATTCTCTCAAACATGCCTTGTCAAGCAATCTTAAAAGTTGACTCACATCATGTGCATTCATGCTTGGTTTGATGAAAACAAACTTCATGCATGCTTTGTTTTGTTGACAATCAAAACAATCCACTTCTTCAAATAAGGGTGTTGCCCATTCTGGGCCAGTACCTACTACAAAACCACCATCTCTTCCAGGCTCTTTCAGAACCCTTCTCGAAGCAACAGCGATCGACGACACATCCCTTCGCAAGACCAAGACGTTGACTTACAGATCTAAAGACCGTTTCATTCCACAAGTCAGACCTAGCTGGCCACTCGTGAGAAAGAAGAAGACGCGGACAGTTCGCGTACGGACGGAGAAGGTTCCAAATCCTTCGCCAAGACCTCTTGTGGACCAGAAGAGACTCCCGCCATCTGGCGTAGGCCTGTCCACCTTTTCGGAATCTCAAATGACGAAGTCCGCACCCAGCCGAACACGGCGTAGACAAGTGCGCATACACCTTCACCCCCTCATGAAGTAACACGCTAAAGACTTCTTTGAGAAGCTGGTATCCGTTTTCGCTTAACAGATCCACTTGCTTCGTCACTCCAAAATACGCGATACGAGGATTCTTCGAGCAAGCTTTTGACAAAGAGCTTCCTTCTTCACAGCAGAGCTCAACCACAACATAAGAAGCCTGGTTCCTTGCTACCTTCTCTGCTGCGGCTCGCCAAGAAACAGGGACGTTCAGTTCGCAGACTTCATCTGCTGGTTTATTGGGCTCTTGAAACGTGACAGAAACGCTGGTTCCAGAACTTCTCTCTTTCCAGGGGACTGGTTCCGGAATGAGGCCACAAGCCTCGCACAAGCTGACCAAACTGTCGTTAGTGGGGCTTTTTGTTAGAGCATCTGCCGGGTTGATAGCACCTGGTATGTGCTCAATCGTGAATCTTCCAAGCTGGACAAGTTCTTGGAGAAAAGCGGCTCTTAACTCAATATGGCGGACTTTCCTCAACAATGTCCCCATTTTGGAAATGGACACGGCGCTTTCAGAGTCCGAATACCCCTTAAGAAGGTAGTACCCCGTTTCCCGGTCCTTCGGGATGCCCTCCAAGATGGTCTCCGTCAAGAGAGCAATGTACAAACCTTCCCTGGCTATTTCAGTAAGCGCCGCAAGCTCACTCTCGGCGCTCGAAAGGGCTGTGGTGGATTGCTTCCTGCTGAACGTCTTCAAACAGCAGTTTTCCCAAGTAATCACACCACCACTAACAGAATTTAGGCTCCAGCTTGCGTCCGTAAAGCACGATACCGCTTGGGGATCCGCATCGTCTTCCAGGATCTCCCGACTCGACGGAAACACCTGAACCTTATGCGGAAGACCTTTGACCCATTTGAGAACATCCCTCATGCATGTTTCAGCTGCCTCGTCAGGGGCCGACTGATGACGCCCCAAAAATCCGCAGCAGAACTGCAAATCTGGTCTGGAGAGGGCAGCCCATGCTAGACGCCCTAAGGTCCTACGGTACTTCTCGTGAGCAGCTGGACTGATCTTTTCTGTTTGGCCTTTCTTAATGAGGTCAGAGTAGCGCTTTTCCAATGACGGAAGCTTGGGGTTCGGTTTGGTTATCCCATACTCTTCACAGCAGGAATCCAAATACTTAGCGTCCAGTCCAAAATAGACTCGCTTCTCTCCCTTGTTCCTGAAGATTCGCCGTCCTAGAAAGGATACTTCTCCCGCACAATTCTCATGAAGCTCACCAGTTAGTTTCAGCTTGTAGCGTTTCTGTAGATCTTCGAAAACCTTCTTCCCTTCGGAGGGGTCCTCAGAGTAGATTAGCAAGTCGTCAACATAGAAGAGGACCAGAGTCAGACCCTTGGAGGTCTTCCTGCGGTATATCGTCGGGTCCAAGCTTGGACTGAATCCGCTCTGCTCCAAGTGCGAACTCAGCTCCTTACACCAAGAAAGCGGTGCTGATCTCAGTCCGTTCATGGCTTTGTGTAATCGAAGATACACCTTCTTGTTTCCGGCCTTTTGAGGGATTTTAGAGTCCGCAATACTCACGTTACTCGGAAGCTCTACGTACTCAGGCCTTGACACTGCTGCATGCATAAAAGCAACGCTCACGTCACAGCTCAACACTGAACCTTCGACAAAGCAGTGCCAACAGAAGCCGCAATCCCTCCAAACTCGTAGTCGGGCTGTAGATACCTTCAGACAAGGTCGTGCCTCCCATCGAAGCATAATCTCTTACTACCAGACGTGACCGGTACAGCCCTTTACGCTTGACCGTGTTGACCCACCGACTGGTAAGCACCCGCCTGCCGCTCTCACGTGCGGACTTTCGGGCCTCATCTTCAGAGATCACCTTTCCTACTCCGAACGACTCGAGTTCCTCTAGTTCCAACTTCATTGAGGCATACAAAAGGCTCGGATCCAACTGTTCTCCGGATGTTTCAGAGACCGCATTTCGTGGTACCTGGCACTTGACCCTACTTCCTCCGAATTTCAAGGTAAACGAATCAGCCACCTCCTGTGAGGTAGCTCGAACGTCAGGTCCTCGGTACAAAGACTCCAAGAGGTGATTCGTAAGCCAATCAATCTCCATGTCCTCCATGTTTTCCCCCTCATCAGGCAGAATCCCTGCCTCACTTTCTTCCGCCGGGGCACCTACGGGAACATAGGTATCGTCAGCAATCATCTCTTCGTCTTCTTCATCTAAAGGACCAACACCACCTTCCATGACTTCATCTTCAGGACCATTTCCATCATCAACACTTTCGGGTTCATACAAGACAGGCCGTTCTGGGTCTTTACCATCACGAACCAAAGACTGTGCAACAGCGAGGCCTTCGACAGTTGCCACCTCGCACGCTCCATCAACGATTCTTCCGGTCGGAAATACGTCAATCTCCGTACTACCAAAAGGGGCCGCGAAGATCCCTCCACCTCGTGCGTTCACGGGTCCTAAGTAAACAGCCTTGACTGTTTTCGCTCCCCGGTATTTAGCAAGATGCGCCTTCGACTTGCTAACTTTTGCCTGAACCACACAACCAAAGGGAAGCGTTCTAGTTCGGTGAACTATTTCCTCGTGCAGCAAATCAATGCTGGTGGTGGAGTCACCGTGGCTCGAGGACCACAGATTGTAACACCTCGAAACATAGAACACACAGGCTTGCCACAAGAGACCCCCTAAGGGAAGCTGGTACTTTCCCAGCTCTGCATCTTGACCAGGGAACTTCTTTAGAGCAATTTGGCGCTCCAAGTCCAACCACACAGCCCAGAAGCCTTGGCGTACCGATTCAACTTGTCGTTCTATTGACCCTTTGGCTTGTGGCCTATATCCTGGAACCACATCAACAATTGTTGCGCTGTGGGGGCAGTTTCGGGACCTACTCAGTCTTTCTGCCAAAGCAATAATAGATCCTTCTTGATCCATTCGAAACGTCACGGCTTTGCCTACCAGTCCCATCTCACGCAGCACTCTGTTGATGTTAGCAAGCAATTGTGGATCTTCGAGGTTCGGTGCAGGCAGACTGACAGTATACCTTGAACCCAGGTGTGTCATCAACAAGACTCTTAGCTTGCCGAAAAAGAAAAAATCAAGACCAACAGTCTGATTCTCCTTTTGAAGACGACGACGCAAGCGACGCGCGGGAACACGACCCTTCGACGAACAGCATGAGTCACAGTTGGAATCATAAGGGAAATGGCCTTGTGCACGATGATGATACAAGGCGGTTGAGGACAACGGAATCCTAAAAGATCCTTCTTCTCCACTGTCCGGTGGTTCCGGTGGATTCTCTGGAGGCTTGGGGGGTCTTTCAGAAACTTCAGAAGGCTCATAATCGGGACTTGACGGTGACGGAACCCCTTCGGGGACCCTTGAAGACGAAGACCCGGGCTCCCCACCACGAGGAGCTTCCAAATCAAAGGGCTCAGCTTCAGTCCCTTGTCCCGGCACTGGCAGTCCTCTGTGCATCATCCGCAGATGACACACTAATGGACTGCTCGCCGGCGGGCTCTCATCATTGCCCTTTTCAACAACATCAAGCACACCAAGCCAAGCACAAACACTCCCAAGCACACTGCAAGCCTTGCAAAACAACATGTTCAACATGCAACGTGTACGTGTTTGGGGTTTTGGGGCCTTCCTATGCAAAACAAACTGCTTGTAGCTAGGCACTCGGACCCAGTGGTCCCCACAAAAGATCCTAACACTGCAGCCCTTCCTGCGCGGCCTCACTCTAAAGACCTTTCGATCCTTTTCTCCAACGGAACACCTTCCAAATTCGACAAACAAAATGTGGAACCCCCAAAACACTAGACCACCCAAGAGGCTGCAGAAGCCCAAGACGGCCACGATGGCCATGACATCCAGTCCTGGCCCAAGACCATTCCTGTATAGGCTGGCGGTGGTTCGGTTGGG
The DNA here is from genome assembly GCA_905221605.1 of Symbiodinium natans. Lineage (NCBI taxonomy): Eukaryota > Dinophyceae > Suessiales > Symbiodiniaceae > Symbiodinium > Symbiodinium natans. Next base: position 34,464 of record CAJNDS010002755.1, on the reverse strand, counting down.
GTTGAAGTTAAGGTTTGTGATTTGGTGCGTTTCAAAGGGGTTTCGGGCACAAGCAAGCTCAAGCTCAAGCCATCCAAGCGGCAAAGCAAGCTCAAACAACTCATGCTTCACATGTGTTTCAAGAAAACGAAACCACGCACTCACACCTTTGTTTTCTTCTCGAAAGGAAATTCGGTGCGCCGAGTCGGCGTAGTCCAGGACTCCATCCCGAACGCAAAAGAAAGCTATGATACATTCCAAGCCGGGCCCACGGCTCCAAATCCCCTTCATCCTTTCTTGATCGTCTCCTTTGCGGCAGCCACCACCGCATCGAAGCTGGGGACATTGGCCGAGCTGCTGGAAGATGGGGCCTCCGATTCGGGAACCGTTGGCATGGAGGGCCCCGGAGCGGGGCGTGGCATCGCCTTTACCGCCGGCGGTGGCGGCGGAAGAACGAACGAGCGCTCCGAGCCCGTCTGTCCAAGACCAAGAAGAAGGCGGCCGATGGAATCCCCAGGCGGGGCTGTTGAAGCAGGAGAAGGTGGCTCCAGGGGCATATCCCCGTCGTCGTGGTGGCCCGGAGTTGCAGCCGAAGTTCCCGGAACCATTGGTGGAGCTGGAGGATCTCGACCACCCATTCCTGCTTGCTTCACCATCGGTGGTGGCGCCGTCTCTGGCGTAGGGAGGCAAAGGGCCTCTTGGACTGAGATATTGTCCTCCCGGCACTTCAAGCAAAATCTCAGCGCCTCTTCGGGGCCTTCGCCATGGAGGTCTTCGTCGGCCGAAACGGAGGTGGAGCTCGAATCGCTTGATGTAGACCCACCAGGACCAGCACGGGCCTTCGGCTTCAACCTCCGGCGCGAATCTCGCGCGGCCCTGCGGGCATTGCTGGCCTCCTTCGACCGCAATGCAGCATCTGTTCGAAGCCTCAAACTCGTAGTGAGCTCGCCCCACGCGACACGTTCGTCGCGATACCGCGTAAAGCGCGGTCCCTCGAAGAGACGCGGCTCGTGAAGGGCCAACAACGGGCGTTCCCCCGCCTTTGCATTGATAAAGGCGCGCAAGCAGATGAGGAGCCGCTGAAGATACCCCATTGCGCTTATGGAGCATTCGCGCTCTCGGCGGTCGTTGCGCCCTCCAGCGCCCTTGGTAGCGACGCCCAGCCTGTCCATGGCTGACAGGACGTCGTGGGGCCTCAGCCCCCATTCGAAGAGGCCTTTGCCTTGGAGAAGAAGATGGAGGCGCTCCTCTGCAGCCAAGTCTTGATCCACAGTGGAGGTGGCCACCTCCCGAAATCTTTTGGGACGGCGACCTTCTTCTTGTACAGGTTCGGGAAGTACCTGTGGTGGATGTGGACCTTCCGGAAACCGCGCAAGCACCGAGTGCCACGGAGTCGGGGCTGCATATTCGCTGGGACGAACCAAAGTCGCAGACCCACCAAAGATCTGGCGAGTAATCGCCGGAGACCCCAGGTGCTGCGCCACATAGGCCTCGCCTATGGTCCCGGCCATGGCGAGGGAATCGTAAATGGCACTCGGGTCTGCTGGGGGCCCATAATAATGGGAAAGCTGGGGCATTGGTTCCCCAGGCCCGGGGTACAAATGGACCCCAAGCTCGGCAGCCTCCGCAATCCTCCTCCTCATATCGAAAAGCAAAGCATGATGCAGGGCCGTCAGGCGTTGTCCCGGAATGGATGGTGGCTGCGTGGTGTCCACCGGAGTAATCCTCGGCACATCGGAATCTCCAATGTCCACGGGGTCCGCCGCCATGGGGCGCCAATGCCCCCAATTCTCGGAGTCGGTCGGCGAAGGCTCCTGGACCGGCGCCATTTGCTCCTGGACCGTTGCCTCCTCCGGCGACGGGCCAACCATTGGCGAAACACTCGCCTCTCCACCAACTGGGTCCTCTATCGCAGGCCCAGAGGTTTGGGAGCCACCCATCATGGAGCGGATTGCTGCTTTCCGAGCAACAAAAACAAAAGGCTACTAGAACCAAAACACTCAAAGCTCCGGATCTGTTCCTTCGTGCACCTCCGAAAGGTGCTCCAATCCCTTGCATAAGCGAAAAACACCCCATGAAAAACATGACGCACACACGCAAAGCAAGCTCCAAAGCATGTATGTTCCCAAGGTTCCAAAGCAACATGCTCAAGCAATTCAATCCAAGCTCAAAAATCAAGCGCAAGCTCAAGCCAAACATGTCATGCTGCTTCCTAATCAAATTCAAGCCACACATGTCATGCTGTTTCCTAAGATCTTTGTCGAAAACAAGCTCTTCTTGAGGACTTTCGGGATGGAAGATCTCAGACCTAAACCCTCGAAGGAGAAACGAAAACGGAGTTGAAGACAAAGCGTGTCGGCCACACTGCTCATCATCGAGCTCATCGACCTTATGCAGGCTCTTTCCTCCTTTCTTCAAGATGCTCCTGGGAGCGGTCCGCTGTCCTGAGGGGATAGGAACCTCAGATCCTGGCACAGCAGCGTCCTTCAGTGAATCAAGTTCCATGTCTTGAGGCCCTTCCGCCCCTTTCTTGGAGGAGGCCTTAGACTTCTTCCCCCCGCTAAACGCCCACCAGGCCCGATTGTGACCAACCAACTTGATACTCTTCTTGTTCCCTTTGTACATTCGGGACCCCGTTTTGGACAGATAGGTCTTCCAACCCAATTCCGCCCCACACCATGGAGAGAGGACGTTAAACCCGACATCAGCCACCAACACCTCCCCGAGTCTCAGAAGAACATCACCGAAGTAGACTTCGATATCGACCACAGACGAAACGTCGATCGAACCTCCAGAGGCGTTGAACAGACTGGCTGCCTTGTCGTGTGTCTTCACCACACGAAATCCTGAGATAAACTGGTTGGAAACTATGTGGCACGTAGCCCCACTATCAACCAACCAAACATCCCTCGGGCTAACCCCTAGGTGCGAGCACATCTGAGAGAGGTTTCCTCTTTGAGAAAACTTCGAGCCTAAGGCCCCCATTGAATCTCCAACTACGGTGCCTACCGGCTTCACCTCTTCAGGCGCGTTCAGAACACGAGGAGGAAGAGAAGGTTCGGCCGAAGCTTCCCGCACTCCAGAAAAACCCAAAGCCATCAAGGTGGCTTCCCCAGAGTCTGCTTCCGATTCGGGCTCACCCAAGTAACGGCCTTTCCCTTTTCCTTTCTTCTTCTTCGACTTCTCCTTGCCCTTTCCGCGTCCTTTGGGGCTCTTGTCCCCTTGCTCGCTCCGAGGAGTTCCACCTCCCCGCGGCGTTCCTCCACCTTTGGGAGTTCCCCCACCTTTGGGGTTTCGGTCCCCTTTTCCTTTGTCCTTAGGCTTCTTTCGATCCTTTCCATGGTCGCCCTTGCCTTTGTCCGGACTGCCACCACCACGGGCCTTCTCATCCCTTTGCTTCTGCCAGCATTTCTCGGCTTGGTGTCCCCGTTTCCCGCAGTAATCACACAAAGTGTCACTGAGGGATCGAGACGTTCCACCTGGAGCCTCACACAGTCGAAGCTGTTCTTCGTAGTACTTCAGACTGCTGCACAATGAGTTCCAGTCGTTGCTCTTCCCATGCAAGACAACGTATTGACGAAGCTCGGTATTCACCGCTTGCAAAAGGATACTGCACCGATCAGCCTCTGACAGAAGAAGTTCAGGGAAATTCGACAGCTTTGCCTCAGACCGAGAAAACTCATCTTCAAGGTGCCTAATGAGGTCAGTAGGCCGCCGAATATGTTGGCACGTGTGCTGCAACTTCAAACACTGGTCACGCACGAAGACGGCTTCCATGCGGGACACTATGCTGTACTGCTGTGTGATGGTGCGCATGGCCTCGTACCCACAGGCACTCAAAGCCTGTCGCTTCGAGCACGAGCGTAGCAACTCCAGACCCCTTTCCCACTTTGCCAGGGCTTGGGTCAGGTAGTAAAACAGCTTAGCGCTCCGCGCTGCAACTTCCACACTGAGATCCTTCTGGAGTATCTCGTGTTTCACCTTCACACACAGCTGAAGCTCCCGAACGAAAGACTCGTCCTGCAAAGCCAACCACGAGCTCAAAGTCTCCACATAGCCATGCCATGTTTCCACTTCTCGCATGCGTCCTTTGCTCATGCCTTGATGCTCCAGCAATGGCAAAGGCGGTAGGTACTTCTCCGCTCGGTTCTGAAGAGTGGACCCACCACTAAAAGAAGTAGACGAAGACGACCCCGTCGCTGCTGTGGCACCAGGTCCCGAAAACGGGTCGGCAGTCTTGGCTTTAGCTGCAGCTTCAGCAACCAACTTAGCAGTCTCCGCTGCCTTCTCTTCGGCCTCGTTTCGGCGCTTCTCCTCCAAGTCCATGCGTCTCATGAGAGCAGCTATCAACTGCTGGTTCTGTTGAGTAGCCTGCCCTTGCTGACGCAAGAGCTCAAGTGTAGACTGGTTCTGCTGACGTAGCATTTCCAACACGATGGCTTGAAACCCAGTCTCGGTTCCTCCACCGCTGGCTGTGGGCAAGGTTCCCCCTGCCTGACTGCCCGCGGGTGAAGCCTGCGCTTGAGCAGGAGTTGCCGGAGGGGACTCAAAGGGGTTCGGTGCTTCCTGAGGTCGCGTAGTTGTCTGGCCTGCTTGACCAAACAGCAAAGCCTCTTCTTCAGGACTCACGTCCGGCACCGGCACCTAAGAAGGGTCCGGAGCTTGGGCGGCCATGGTCTCTACTGGAACGTCCTCAGACGCTCCGCTACCATGTGAAAAACGCAGAGCACTTTTTCACTCCACGCTTGAGCCAAAACACCAGAGGTGTTCGGCAAGTCTCTCGCAGAGTCAGCGCAGCTTCACTTTCGTGAATTCCATCTCAACTTTGTTAAACAAAGGAGGAACACATGCAAACGTCCTAATGCTTCTCAGGACTTCAGTGCTTTAGCAAAACAAGCATACAAGTGCACAGCCACTCTGCTCGAACCTCAGTACGACGACACGAGCGAAGCGAGGGTCGGCGGCCAAAGTTTGAAGAGCAAACTCAGAGCAACACGCACTTCTTCAAGGATGCTCCTAAAGCATCTCGAGTGCTTCTCTGCTCATCATGCACACTCCAAGCATCTTACGTCAACCTCAAAGCAAGAAACACTTTCAAGCCAAGCTCCAAACATGCTATGTTCATGCCTGTTTTGCTAACACCAAACAAACGGTTCAAGCACAGCTCTCAACTCATGCAATGCAAACTCGTGGTTCATGTCACACGTGCAAGACATCCTGTCAACTGTAAAGGCATTCACAAGGAAGTCAAAAACTTTCACAGATTTGCATTATCCATTTTATGATCATGTTGCCAGCAGTGGAATTATCTTTCTATGATTCATTGCGATTGCCAGCAAACGGTTTAGCCGTTCCTTGCCATGGAAGTTCAAGGGACAGTGTGGTGATTTCAGAGTTTATTTGGCAGCGTGTGATCAGTAATGGATTCCTTGAAGCGGCCACGTGTCCAAACAAGTTGGAGAATCTCTGAAGACGATAAATGATGATGATAATCCAAAAGTGGATTCTTCAGGGTGGTGCTGTCGTTGAGACTGTCTGGCACAAGGAACTTGCGCTGGATTTTAAGGTTACCTCAATCACGTGGTGGGAGAAAAGATGGAAACGTCTTCAGATATAAGTGAGTTGGATGGGTTTGTTCCAGAAGGTGAGGAACAGGTCAAAGGAAGTGGTGTCGTGCTGGAAGATTTGGAAGTCAGGTTGGAACAACAATTCCAGCAAATCGGGTTAGAACTTTGGAGTGAGGAAGACTTCCTTGAAGATGCCCAAAAAGCATGGTTCGGTTGTATTTGGCTCAGAAGTCAGGGGAAAACCAATCGTGGGATTGCGTAAGCATCAAGAAGGTTTTCCAGGAAGCATCCACAACTGGCACCTTGGGTGAAGAAGGTAGTTCTCCAGGTCATGGCAATGTCCATGTAGAGCGGGATCGTTTGATGGATCGTTTAGAAGCAGAACGCCTGAAGGAAGCAAGCTATCTGCTATTGGTTTAACAAAGGGAACGATCGCTGCAGGTTTGGAGAGGACTGCAAATTTATTCATTCCAATGAGGATGTGGTGTTAGCATCGTACTGGTGTAGGTACTATGTGGATGGACGAGGGTCATGCTGGTAAAGATTGCAAATATTCGCACGATGCGACTGGGGTAAAATGTATTCAGTTTTTTCAAGCTGGGCACTGAGAGGCCAAGGTCGCTCTGCTACACCGCCAAGGGATCGTCCCAAGAAGGGCGATGGTGGAAGGAAATTTTCTCCTGAAAGAGGAGAGGATTTAGAGGATGAGATGGTTTATGATGAGGATACAGAAAAAAGCAACCTAATTGCTGAAGCGGTGTCGTACATTGTGCATGTCTGGTGGGAGGGATGACATTGATCGCTGGGAAGGAGAGCAATCTTCAAGCTTTTGAGGATAACCGATGAGGATCAGAAAAATGAAGAGTGGCTTTCGTGGACGGACAAGATGTTATCAACGCTGGAATTGTATAAGGTGATTTCATCCTGTGTCCGCTGGTAGAGGTTGAAGAATGGACAAATGATTTAAGGATCTGGTGAAAGCGACCCCAATGGTGGGACAAAAAGACCTTTGGAGGAAGAGTCAGCTGACGCAGTTGAGGAGGTGGTACCAGAGGTCACAGAAGTGATCGTCGACGTTGATGAGGAGCCGGAGAAGAGCAAGAAGAAGAGAAAACTTGCTGCAACGCATGATTCATACACGGTGTTGGCCCAAGGCCAAAGAAGAGACCAATGCGGTCAAAACTGGTGGTTCTGCAAATCGGCTACAAAAGAAGGAGAAGGAGAAGGCATCAAGTCAAAGGGATGTTGCACCAGATGAAGGAGGAGAGTCCGTGAAAAGGGACAAGCCTCAGTTCCCGCTGCCTCAGAGCCAGTTACCGTCACGCCACAGGTGACCACGTCGTGTAAAGCGATAGAAGCTGGTTGGGAGGCGAACAAGTGACTGGTTTTCAAGGATGGGACATGCAAGGATGAATCCTTTTTCCCAGATTTGGTGACAATTTGCAGAATGGTTGGAGGAAAGACCAATGCGTCGAGCAAAAAAGGGGGTAGGGTTTTGCCATTAAGGGTAAGGAAATCCCTGATGGTAGAGAGTGTACAGCCCTTAAGGATTCGAAGACCACGTTCGTGGTGAAGAAGACCGGAGAGTCTTCAAGAAAAGTGTTTTTCTTTAATTCACTCGTCCTGGATGACGTAAAACCATGGTTTGCAAGCCAATGGCTACGGCCCGTCTAATGGACGTTAAACATATGGTTGGCTGCTGTAGACAAGAACAGCTTTTGGCCAAAAAATGGAAGGGAACCTGCACCTCCAAGGGGTGTCCTGAGGGAACCTCAGGACAGGGGGAGTGCGGAGGTTGCCTTGTATATAGGTTGGAAGGGTAAAACACCCGCAAACATATTTGGCTCAAGGATGGCCGGAAGCTGTCCGTTCGCTCTTAAAAAGTTAGGCCGCTGGGGTTTGGGGTTTGGTTACAGTAAGAGTCCTTTCCCCTCCCGTTTGGTTACTCTGGGCCTGAGGGATTTTCTCTTGTGGTTCGGTCTGGGGAATTCATTCAGGGCAACTATTGAGGGTGATATTTGGGCTGGTTCCTTGTCCCCGTGGGTTGCCCCCCGTATAGGGTTTAGAGTTTTTGCGGCTTGGATTTATTAGCAGGGTTTTTTAGGGTGTAGGGTTTTTTGGGTAGGGCTCAGTGGTTCTTAGGGTGTAAGTGTAAGGTAGGGCTGAGGTTTCGGGTTTAGGGTTTAGGGTTTGGTTTTAGGTTTTAGGTTTTGGGTTTTTTTCGGGTTTAGGGCTTTGGTTTTTTCGGGTTTCGGGTTTAGGGTTCAGGGCAAGGTGTTCACGGTTTAGGGCTTAGAGTGTTTTTAGGGTTTGAAGTTTTTTTTGGGTTTAGGGCTGGGTTTGGGTTTAGGGCTGTTTAGGGTTTCTTTTGGGTTTTAGGGATCAGGTTTTTTGGGGCTCAGGGTTAGGGGTTTTTTCGGGTTCAGGGCTCAAGGGATTTTAGGGACTTTGTAGGGTTCTTGGGGCTTAGGGTTTTTTGCGAAACACAACTCCTCCTCGGTGACATGGGCTGACTACGCTTGCCAGAGAAACAAAGCGCTGTCTTTTGAGAGATAGCCCTTCACAAGTGTGAGATGACTCCAGCGTCTCCTATGCAAGCTGCTGCTATTTACATCTTATAGCAGCGCTGCTAGAGTAAAGGGTTTAGGGCTGCTTTGGTACTCTTCTCGCATGGCAAGAAAAGCGGGTGTGGAGCTTCAGGTTCATCACGTAGTATAGAAGCCCATAAGCATTCTTGAGCAGCTCCATAAAATCTTTATTACCGTGTATTTTGATATCTAAGATGGATGAACGGTGTCGACCAGACTTTCGAAACCTAGATCAGGCATCTCTCACGTAGTTCGAGCTAGGACAGGTGGAGGAACTGCCATTTTTGCCTGTGGCCGTGTGCAAACGCTGGACCCATTTCATCTTGAGGCGGTTGAGCGTGGTGGGTTGTAGCTCCCACCAAATGTCTGTGTGGGTCCTCCCCGCTTCGGACTCCAGACTCGTTTTGGAACGCCAAGGCAATCTAGCTTTAGGGTTTTGTAAGGTTTAGGGTTCAGGGTTAGGGTTGAGGTTTTGGGCATAGGGACCCATCCTAAAACGATAGGGGTCTATCGCCCCATAGGGGTCGGTGCCAGAGCCCCCCCGCATGCATAGGCCCCTGTCCTACCTACGAAGGTGCCTGTCTTAGGTATCTATTGGTTTCGGACAGACCCCTCTTGATGAGGGGTAAACGGGTAGGGGTGGGGTTTATGTCTTTTCCGATAGACCCTTATAAAATATAGGTACCTATCCTAGAACAGATAAAGCGGGACCATATTCCATTTGCGGGCAGGTTCTTCCACAAAGCAGGATGCTGGTTGACCGCGTGGCTGTACGTGTACAAGTGTGTTTGCTGCCCGCACGCAACGGCACAGCATGTTCCGCCTGTTCATCCCCCCTCCCGCCTGCTGTGTAGCTGCTGGCAAGATGCTAGTTTTGTAGTTCGGGGTATCTGCCCATCTTCCTTGCCAGGTACCATGGCTCATCGTCCACGCTTGGATGACCCATCCGTGCTGGAGGCTCTTCTGACACAATACTCTGCGCCTGATGATCTGGCCGCCAAGCTCAAGTCCGCTGGGTACAATACCCTATCTGCATTGGTCTTTGCCGCCCCGGAGGTCGCTGACGAGCCCGCTCCTTCGGAACTGACTACACCTGCGTGTTCAGCTGTGCGTCGCCTTCTGATGGAGGCGCGCTTGCTCCTGCCTGGCGTGCCGCCCGCTTCGCCGGCTGCAGCGTCCGCATCTCCGACTGCTCCGCTGATTCCGCAGCCGGCTGTGCCCAGACTCACTTCCGCCGAGCTCTCCCAGCTCCGCACCGACTTCACAGCTGCTTACCCCGGCGAGCTCTTGAACTCCGCCACAACGCCGTGCTTGGAGATGTGCTCTGCGATCAAGCACCTGCATGACTCCTCCTGCTCCCCTTGGTTGCCCTGGCGTCAGCGCGCTTCTGAAGCAGACCGCGCTGCCTGGTCTGAGTCCCGTCGTCCGCGTTCTGATGGCCAACTGCTCCGAGCCTTGCTCACTGATGAGTCCGAGCCGCAAGGTCCGACCTCCGCTGCGGGCCTCAACGGGCCGCTGGAATCCGTGCTCCGTCGCAACCTCTCACTCTTTGCTACCGCATTGGCTATGACAAAGATCACCCATTTGATCACCATCAAGCGGTTCACAGATAAGTTCATATCCACCGCCCTGGCGGTTCCGCTGGACCCATCGCTCCGCCCGCCTACTCTCAACGAGATCTTAGCGGCGGACCGTGCGGTCTGGATTTCTATACATGAATTGGTTCGTGATCACGCCTGGTCCATTGAGGACGCCCTCAACGAGATCTCCACATGTCGCCAGGACATTTCCGCCCTCTTGCAGCCCCGTCCGCGACCCGCCAAAGCCACGGCCGACCCTAATGCCCCTAACCCCCGCACCCCCAACAACCGCCGGGCCGACCGTTCCCGTTCCGCCCGCAACGAAGATGCCCGCAAGCCCGCGCCCAAAACTAAGGGCAAGGGGCGCGGTAGAGGGAAGGCTGACGCCGCTCCCTCCGTGCCCGGCTTCGAGGCGTCATGGTTTGAGAAGATCGGCAAGCGTGAGTTGTGCAAGCGATATGCCGTGGGCAAGTGCTCTAATCCTAACTGCCGCTACGCTCACCTCCCGATCCCTCTGCCGTCCGGCAAGCCCTGTGGCCAAAAACACACCGCGGCAGAACATAAAAACACGGCGCATTGACTATCTTCCGTATCCGGTAGCCCTGTGCCGGTCTCTTCCGAGTCAGAAGATGAGTCGAGCTACGCTGATGCCGCTGCAGGTCCTGCATCCTTGCCTAGTCACAGCGCCGCTGCTGCACCGGCACCTGCGGCCCCGTGCAACACAGCGTTCCCGCCTGCAGCCCCGCGCTCCGGCCGTGCACAACTGTCTCTCACATCAAACAGACCATTCATGTCCGTGAACCATGGTCCCGCCTCTGCCAAGGAACCGGCACGCCCGACACCGCCGGGCGTTTGCGAGCAACCGGTTCTGCTTTGTTCTCTGCCTGGCAAGCCCATCATGCCTTGCCCGCCCCGATTTTCGCCGGCACGCTCGGTCGCCCCGAGCGTACGTGAGCAACCGGCTGCCGCTTCTGGTCTGGACTCTGCTTCTCTTTCTCACCACTCCCAGCCGGCACGCCCGGTCACCCCGGGTGTTTGTGAGCAACCGGCTTCTGACTTATCCAGCCCTTCACCGGCCCCGCGTGCTTCACAGGTTGGCCTCGGGTCTCACTGTCGCCCTATCCCAGCTGTCCGCATGTTTCTGGACCTGTTCGCTGGGTCCTCGGCCCCCGTTCACAGCGCCGTCCGCCAGCTCCTACTAGCACGCATGGAGCCGGTGGATCTTCTGACTGGTTCTGCCCTGGATGTGTCGGAAGACGTCACCTACGCTGCACTTTGTCGGTTGTGTGCTTCCGGCCTAGTTGGTGCCTGCTGTGCTGCACCGCCGTGTTCGGCCTACTCTCGCGCGCGTTTAGCAAAGCCGGGTCCCCCGCCAGTGCGCACGCCGTCGTTCCCTTTGGGTCTGCCCAACCTTTCCCCGACGCAGAGCTCGCTATGTCATCACTGCTGCACCAACGCACACGCCACCTACTTTCCCTCGTGGCTGCGCGTGGCGGCATCATCTTTCTAGAGAATCCATCTACTAGTTTGCTCTGGCTGGATCCTCAAGTCATGGCCTGGGTCCGCGCGTTTGCCCCGTTCGGAGCGTCAGTTGCCTCTTGTGCCCATGGCCTGGACTACAAGAAATCTTGGCTGTTCTGGTGTAACCGGCCATCAGTGGCTGCTCTGGCATCCGTGTGCCCGCATGTGCCCGCTCACTGCCGATGGGGTTTTCCTCACCAGAACAACGGCTTGTTACCCGCCCTCCCTGGCCAGTTCCATCGCGTCCCTCTGCATCCCATTCGTATCTATTGAGGACCGCGAGTATACACTATCCGCGTGGGCGGACTTGTTGCCCGCTCGCCTGCCCTGGCCAGCATATCCCTTCCCGGTGGAGGATGGCGCTGGCACAGGCAGTACCGCCTGTCACACTCGCCCACAAAGTGACGACCACTTCAAAACCCTGCGCCATGCTTGGTCTGCCCGCCTGGCCCGCACCGGCCTAATTCCCAAGATAGTCACCGCGTTGTCTTCCGGAGCTAAAACCGCGCCTTTGTCCGAAGTCGAGCTTGCCCCGTTCTTCCTAGACCTGCGAGAATTCCTGCAAGTCCGCCAGGATGATACTTGGGCCACACTAATGTCGATAGACGAGGGCCAGCCATTCCGCCTGTCTCTCTGGCATACACTTTCCCTTATCTTCAAAGACGCTGATGCTGACTTGTTTCCTCACTTGCATGCGGGTGTGCCTTTGGGTTTCTCCGCTCCTATCCCTAAGTGCCCGCTCCTGCAAGCCTCTCACACGTCTCCCCATGCGGGAACAGAGCTCCGCCATTGTGAGTCCGCCTGGAAGTCTGCGCTAGACAACGCTGAGATTGTCGACGAATTGCTCCAGGAAGAACTGCGTGCCGGCTGGATAGTGGAGGTTTCTGGGGGTGATGCCGAGTTGAAGCGTAAGTATGCACACACTGCTGTCGGCAAGCTGGGGGTGGTGCTTGCCGAAGGCCGCCCGCCGCGTCTGGTGGTCGACAGCTCCATTTCTGGCGTTACTGAAGCGACGCACTTGCCCAACCGTTCCGCCAATCCGACCCTGATTGTTATTTGCTGCTTGTTGCCAATTTCCGATGCCCGTGAGCGCTTGGTCGCCCTTGTGTTAGATGTGAGCAAGGCACATCGCCGCCTCAAAATCTTGCCTGCAGACCAAGGCCTGCTGTGCTTTCGCCATCGTGGCCGCCTCTATCAGTGTAAAACCTTGAACTTTGGTGCACGTGCGTCTAGTTTTTACTGGGCCCGTGTGGCTGGCCTGCTTGTCCGCCTCGTTCACCGCTTCTGGTGGGTCAGCCACTCTGCCCTGATTTACGTGGATGATCTGATTTCCATCCTTGAGAAATCATCGGCCCCGCTACTTGCCGCTCTGTTAGTGGTTCTGCTTCAAATATTGAATGTGCCGATGAGTTGGCATAAAGCCAAACTTTCTGCCTCGGTCATTTGGATCGGATGGCAGTTGGACTTCCGCACGTTCACTGTCCGTCTGGAACCGGCCAAACTTCAACGGTTGCTGGCCCTGCTCCGACAGTGCTACCGCTGCACGAAGTTGTCAGCCACCGCGTTGGAAAAGCTCACTGGCAAGCTGCTCTGGCTCTCCAACCTTTTCCGTGCATTCCCGCCGTCCCTTGCACCGCTGTATCAGGACCAATACTGCCCTCCGCTGGTACATGTGGCCCTGTCTGTGCAAGCTTGGGAACGCCTGCAATCCGTGCTCTCCAATGACCTCCGAGTTATTGGTCCTTCAGGTCTTGCGTCCGCCCCATTAGGCAGCCGCTTGTTCCGTGTGGCCCAGACCGCTGTGCTGACTAAGGAAGAACTGCCTCAGTTTCCGCCGTCCGCTCGGCGTCTCTGGGTCCAGATCTCCGACCTCGCGCACCCTGACAGAGTCGTCTCAGACGCCTCACGTGCCGTGATGGACATGTGGCTCCAGATCTGCCGCTCTGGGACCGACTTCAAATCTTTGTTGCTGTCACCTCACTTTGACTGTGAGGCCTTCGCTGACGCATGTGCTGACAGTTCTTCCGCCGGTCTGGGCGGGTTCGTTCGCCTCCCTGGGGGTCAAACTCTTTTTTTCCAGGTCTCGTTCTCCCAAGCGGAGCTTCACTCACTGTTTCCGTGGTTCCCGCCCGATCATTCACCTCAGCATTACATTGCAGCCTGGGAACTTCTTGCTCAATGTGCTTTACTGCACCTTCTAGCCTGCCTGCTGCCCGAGGGACATCCGCCTCTGCATGTCACGTTTCGTTGTGACAACTCCGCAACGGATGCCGCGTCCTGGAAAGGTCTTTCGCTCGCCACGGGCATGTGCAGCCTGCTGCGCTCCTTCTTTCTCCTACAGGAAAGGCAGTACATTTCAGTACATATAGACCACGTCCCGGGGTTCAGGAATGACCTGGCAGATGGTCTTAGCCGCGGCTATGACGCCCAACTTCTGGGTTTCTCCGACTCCGCACGCTGCCAAGTCCCTTGGTCCGCTCTGCCCTCATCCTTCTCTTGTCATACGTACCCCCTGGAGCTGGATCTCTCCGATTGGCTGGCGTCTGCTTGAAGAATGCTGGCCTTGTTCCCCCTTCGGGTCAAGCGTGCCGCCTGAAATACTTGGTGCTTTGGACCAGCATTCTGTTCACCTTTCTTGCCCGGGTGCTTCTGCCCGCAGGCTGCTTAGCTGAAGCACCGCCAGGGATTCTTCTGCCAGCGTGTAAAAAGAAAGGGGTGTGCGTGGTTCTTCCTTTTTCACGTGTGCAACTGAACATTCGTAACGGACTAGTGCGGGTAGTGAACGTGGCTGTACGTGTACAAGTGTGTTTGCTGCCCGCACGCAACGGCACAGCATGTTCCGCCTGTTCATCCCCCGCCCGCCTGCTGTGTAGCTGCTGGCTCGACAGGCGGATTTATTCTGTTCACCTTTCTTGCCCGGGTGCTTCTGCCCGCAGGCTGCTTTGCTGAAGCACCGCCAGGGATTCTTCTGCCAGCGTGTAAAAAGAAAGGGGTGTGCGTGGTTCTTCCTTTTTCACGTATGCGACTGAACATTCGTAACGGACTAGTGCGGGTAGTGAACGCGAGCTATTCAGGCGCGAGGTCCCCCAAAAAGCAGGATGCTAGTTGAATACGTTCTGGCGCGAGCTATGTAGGCGCGAGCTATTTGGTCGCAGTGGAAACCCTAGCCATTTGGTCTCAGGGGAAACATCTGACGTGTTTGTGTTTTTTCTCCAATTTGCTTGCATTGCGAGAGCAGCAAGCGCTTTGTGGGGTGGAAAATCTGGCACGAGCTATTTGGTCGCTGACGCAAGCTATTTGATCGCTGGCCCGAGCTATTTGGTCGCAGGGGAAACATCTGGCGCGAGCTATCGGTCGCAGGGGAAACATCTGAGGTATTGTTATTCCAACTCTGCTTGTTCCGTGAAAAGGTGAAGAGGTTTGGGCACAGACCTGCGCGGAGCCCTGGATTTTTGCTTTTGGCAGTCAAAGACTCCAGTGCGGACTGTGGAAAACACCGAGAAAGCGTGCACTGATTGATTTCCGGGCACTTGGGAATTGCAAAGACTTGCAAAGAAGCAACAGCCGTCATGCCTCGGAGCCTCGCATAGCAAGTTGGCCATTGTAGGGGGGCAGCGGGGAGCTCGGGTGCGAGCTATTTGGTCATCACGGCGCAGATGGATGCGCAACCGGGTAGACTTGAGGCCGCAATCGAGCTCTGGGGTCGGCTGGTGTCTTTGTTTTGCAACGCTTGAACTTGCATGTTCAACTGGCTTGTTGGCTCACACAGCGCTAGATAAGAGGCAAGTTTAATGCTGGCTTGTCCACGATGCGCAGAAGGCACATCATCACATTTAGCCGCATTGGCTGCCAGAACATGGGTATGCATGGGTACTAGTCCTGTTGTTTTCGCCACTAAACTAACTAGCAGATGTGGGGGTTGACAGACAGTATTTATTGGGGTAGACGCACGCGATGGTCTACTTCGAGTGCGGGCTGTTGCGTACTCATGCTTCGATTGACCAATGGCCTTGCAACACCCTGCTTTTCCAGCTGAGGTGCAACGAAACTGTGTCGTGGCAGCAACATTTTCGGGATAGATGCGTGTGAAGGCATACCTGACAGCAGGTTGCTGATGGGCTTTTGTAGCTGCCGTTGCTGAAGCAAGACACAGTTGTTGGCAACATGTCGAGGAGTCTTTGTCTGACAGCCCGTGTTAATCGGGAACTGAGTGTTCAGTACCAAGGTCAAAAAGCCCAAGTTGGCCAAGCATCTGCAAAGACGCATCCTCAAGAGGGATGCGTTTGCATCTTGAGTTTGGGACAGTTCTTGCAGTGCTACCGGAAAACCGTGTGATGTGAATATTTAAGGATGTGGAAGTCACACAGTGAGCTGCATCGATTGTTCCAAGGCCTTGCATTGCATAGCGCAAGGAAGCATTCATCTGCCCATTCACCTGCCTTGGGTGGCAGGTTTTTGCTTGGAATGAATGGGAAAGCCATACCAGTTGCATGTCAGAAGCGCAAAAGTACCAGGCCTTGGGATGTCAGACGAGCTGTGTGTTGAGAAAGAAACACCTTGCGGAGCGTCCACCATTTGTTGTTGTTTTTCCAAGGGGAACCTTTATCAAGGCAAAGAGCCCGCGCCCAAGCAATGTCGGATTACCCGTTGCCCACCATACGGCACACAGCTTCGGTCGAAGTTAAAGTGAGAAAGTGTTCTTTCAGGAGCAGCAACAAAGGGCAGGTCAAGCAAGACACTTGGGTCCTCGGCCGAGTTTCTGTTTTCTTGCGAATTGGCTGGATCATTTGAGTGTTGTTGGGTCAATGTTCCAAGAGTACTTGGACAGTCCAGGTTGATGGAGTGCGGCGAGCAATCGAAGACCCACAGACGGACGTCGCTCCCCACATAAGGCTTCGCTGGCGTGCTGTGCGGCAGGCTTGTGTGTAATTCTCGTGTTGAGTAATCATGCGCCAGGAGTTTGGTCCAGAAGTTGTTGGGCTCCTTGGCACAATGATAGTCTGAGTTTGACTGCAAGTGCGTGAACTTGTGAAAGGGTTTCGTGCGCATGCGCAGTGCCCAGTTTTAACTCGAAACTCGCGGTAGGCGTATTGCTTAGACAGAGGCTCATCTAGCTGTGCATCACACAAGTAGTTTTGAGTAGGTATCAAAATCAGGCCTGTGAAAGTTGTTAGACAAGTCTGAGGTCATGAGCTCGACGCCAGTATACGCCAGTATTGCATCAAACACCATAGACTCCAAAGCTACAGCATGCGTCACGAATCAATGTTAATCTTGTTGCATCAGTGAGAGAGAGAGCGTTGTTGCTACTCAGGTTTTGATAACATCCCCAGAAAACAGAAGCCATTTGGTAACTTCGCGCAGCCCTCAGCATATCATGCAGTTTGTTTGCAAACCTGTGGCTTCTCAGCTCAATACCATAGTGTAAGTATATTTCTGAATCCGGCTGGCATGACTTAAGGTCAAGAACTCCCTCAAAATTTGGGACCAGTCGAAGTCGGCGTCCCAGAGTGTTTCAATGTGCACATGCCCGTTGACTCAAAGCACTTCGCTTGACGAACCTTTGCCCAGGATTGATGCCATGTGGAATGTTGTGGCCTCTGCTAGTTCCAAGCCTGATGGAAAGCCTCCTGGTAAAGCAGGCGTGTTCCGGGGCTTGAGTGAATTGGTGCTCAGACAGTCAAGTGGCTTTCTCTGGGATCCTCTTTTGAGGGATGCGGAAGAGGCAGCTGCAACCATGTATGTGTTTGCAGCGCCAACAGTTTTTTTTTTTCATCGAAGGCTTGGGAGATCTTTCGCATTGGGAGATAGACACTGTTGCGGCTGGGAGTTCGCATCATCAGATGCGAAGGGCTCGTGGATCCCGCGTGAAAGCCGCCAGGACAAGCTGTACCTGAGCCGGGGAAGCCTCCCGCGAAGGAGGCGAAAAGCTGGCCAGGCCAGCGCTTTTGTGTAGAGCGGCGGCTGACATGAATCTGTCCAAGCTCCAGGTTGGAAGCGGGCCATTGATGATGAATTGACAGTTGGCGCAATGCCCTGGAAGCGACTGTGGCATCCCCAGTTGAAGTTCTTCATCTTTGCAAGCACTTCTGAAGCACAGTTGCGCTCCGAGGTGTGTGCGTGTCGTTCAACGATATCTTGCAAGTGGTAATGCTGGTGACAATGATGAGCTTGAGCTGAAGGCGATCGCACGTGACTTCTGTGCCCGGACTTGTCACTGATGTTACGGCTAAACAATGTACTTGAAAACTTCAGCTGTTTAGGACAACTTGGAGAGTGTTGAGAGCAGTGCAGGCTTTAAGCAGCATTCCCGAGGGCGAGCCCGCCCTGTCTTCTCATCATCAGCCAATGGTAATCAGTTGTTTGCAGGAGGGCTCCCAACACATTTGCCACATCTGTCACGTGCTGTCAGATTACTGCTGTGCGAAGACCCCGAACGCCCAGCACTTATGATCTCGGAGCGTCGGAGACTTCGGAAACCGCAGAGTGATTTGCAAGCGTGCCATGAGGTCCAGCTTAGCGGCAGCTCAGGGTAGGAGTGCTTCCTTTGTCTGCGCGCCAAAAGAGGTGCCAAGTGGTGTGCATCTGGGAGCACTTCTCGTTCGTGGAATATGTCGCATCTAGACAGTTGAGTTTCATGGAGGGTATGTTGCTGGAAACTGGCATGTGCTGTTGTGAAGACATGTGAAGACGTGCCCCGCAGCAATTCTGCTTTCAAATTGACGGGCTGCAGGCCGGCCCGCTTTGCCATGGGACCTCGACAGCTGCACACATTTTTGACCAAGAAGGTGGTACCTCGGCTCGGTGATATCTGTTTAGGCCTAGGCCCACCCCTTGCCCACCCCATGCCCATACCATGCCTACCAAATTTGCCCTAGAGAACGCTGACATGACGTGAATTGACATGACGTGTTTTGATGTGTTTTTTTGCGTTGTTGTTTCGCTAGTTGTTTTTGTTTTTCCCCTTTCGAGGCGCCTGAGACCCTGGACGTCGATGAGCTCAGAAGCCATGGTCCAGTTCTTCTGGTCGCCGACTTCCATGCCTTTACGTTCTGGCTGCTTGAGTCCTTCGAGAATGAGACTGCCGCGTCGGACCTGGCACATGTCTCTTCCTCGGCCGAGCGGCGTGTGACTGGGCTCCGCGAGCGCGGTGTCTGCCTGGACTTTGTGGAGGATGGTGCTGCAGGCTACAACGGAGTTGAAGAGATGGAATCCAAGTTGCCAGAGTGGCGATCCCGATTTGCGCAGCGGCAGACGGACAGAGCGAAGCTGAAGCGGTTTCTGGAGGGCACGGACAGCGATCCAAAGCAGGTCCACAGCGGGCCCCTCTTCGTTGATGCGGTTCGAGCCGGAGTTAGGAAGGCTGGCGCCAGAATCCA
Source organism: Symbiodinium natans (assembly GCA_905221605.1). Taxonomy (NCBI): domain Eukaryota; class Dinophyceae; order Suessiales; family Symbiodiniaceae; genus Symbiodinium; species Symbiodinium natans. The sequence goes on along the minus strand of CAJNDS010002755.1, from coordinate 15,850 downwards.
ACTGGCCCAAAGAGAAGCAGACCCTGAGTGTGTTCGTGTCATGGAAGAGCGAAATGCACTTGCCGTGCTGGGCAACGACACGGACTTCGTCATCATGAAGGGTGGCAGCGGTTGTTTCGGGATGTGTTTTTATGTGCTTTGCATGTGTTATGATTGTTATTCTTGGTGCCGAAGTCGGGCCCTGCTCAGCCTGGGCATGTCAGGTGGCCGGCTGGTGACCTTCCCGAATCTGGATCCTGAGGCTGCTGTCCTTCCCCTGCGGAGAGCTGAGGAGCCTGGGATGTTGGAACTTTCTAAACCTTGGCAAGCGAGCTCCGGGCTGGCCATGTGCGGATTTGAGCAGGACTGTGTAGGACCGTATTAGGACTGTTGTAGAACTGCGAAGAAGGCTTGGTATTTTGCTCAGCAGCCTTTCGCTGCTGTGACGTGTGATCCTGTTGGTCACGCTTCCAGCATGCAGTGATGCTGTGGTACACTGAAGCGTGTAGACGCGCACTTTGCAAAGTTTAGAGCCGGCAGAAGTGTGGTCAGCGCAACAGGAGAGCAATGGCCGCAACGAACGCAGATTTGTTCTCAAGGCCCCGATCCCGTCAATTGCCTTGCAGTGGAGACCTGCCTTGGCTCCTTTTTGCCTTTCAGCGAAGGGTCTCTCTACGAATGGCAAGAGCAGTGAACACGCTCTTATTAAGCTTCTCTGCTCCGTTTGCCCTTTACAGTAGGTGGTTCGAATCTGCAAGTGACACAGTGTCCGTATCCCCTCAATACTGGGAAGACAAGAAAGCTCGCGTTAACAAAAACGGCAACAACAGCAGCAACATAAACATCAGGAGACAGACCATGGCAATGACAAGAACAAGAACAACAATAATAACAACAACAGTAAGAAGTATAGTCATCATCTTAACTAAGATCAGAAGATAAGATAGATAGCAAGAGGAAGGCGAACATTTAGCAACGACAACGAAGCAGCAACAACAGCCATAGCCATCAACGGCAGCACCAACATCAAGAGCAACAAGAGCAGCAACAACCGCAGTAGCCTGGGACATCCTGGGACCCTCAGCTTTGCAGTCAAACAACAGTCCAACAACAGTCAGACCTTCGCTGGGACAACTGCTGCATTTGTTTGTGCTGGCCAATCGCGAAGCATCTTCCCACGTAGACCTCCAGTCTGGAAACGGTTTTGCTGCAGGTCTGGACGCGCCAAGCCCTAGCGAGGGCTTTGGCTGTCCCTGAGGAGCCTGCAATTCTGAAGTATGACACATCTTTGATGGAAGTGGTTACATCCAGGGATGGCATGAGCAAGGCATTACCAGTTAGTGTGAAAGTGTGGAAGTCTTGCTTGTGTTGTGATTGTGATCCTTAGTGCAGTCATGTCCTCGACTGTCAAAGTGCGCTTGTTTGTAGTTTCGGTCTTCGGTTAGATGATTGACTGTGCTCACATGTGCTCATTCACCGGTCATGACTGTTGCCAGAGGAGCTGTTACCGATGTTAGCTGCACTCTGCGGCAACGACCATTCGCGGCAACTCATCGAGAAATGCCGACGGCGCGGCCTGCCAGGCCCGTACGCATATGTAAGCATCACTGGAATTTCAGCTGACAGGTGAGCCCGTGGTTTGTAGGGGCTTTAATAGAGAGTCCGGGACGTGACAAACTCATGACACCCAAGGTTTACTGGCCTTGCCTGCAACTCGTCTTGTGCTGTTTGCTGCGCCTTTTGTCACAGTTCACGCTAGCAGCATCAGCTAGCTAGTTTTTGCGAAAGCATGTCGGTGTGCAAGGCCTGTGGTAACAACCTAAAGGAGCCAGAGCATTTCCAATGGCCCAACCTCTGGGGGTGACGGCGCAGGTCCCACTGGATCGGAGCCTCTTCCAGACAGCTTTGAGGAGTTGGCAAAGATCTTGTGTCAGAGCCGAAGACCTCCGCAGGACTGAAGAGTTGTCAGTTGTCAGATAGAGTCGGATTTCGGCTCATGTTCAACGGAGGAGGCAGCCCTGGACTTGTTGAAGCCAGCCCTGCACAACCAGCAGGAAATCGATGAGGCCCGGAAGGTTTTGGCTGATGCCCAGAGCTTCTACATGCCCCAGGCTACCCCTCTGGAAGTGCCGATTCTAAGTCAGTTTGCTGGAGATGAAAGCATCGAGCTTGCGCCTGAGCCGCAGTCATCGAAGGACGAATGAAGACTCCTTCTAACTCCAAAAAACATTTCTCAGATGCAAACTCCTGGCTAGGACACGGACGTTTGCCCGCGCTTTTTTGGGGAAATGCGTGTTTTACTCGAAAAAGCACAGGATTTCGCAGGTTTCGGCTAAGGGGACTTTGGACATGAAACTTCGAAGTTCCGTGTTGAAGGTTTGGGGAGTACAGGTCAGGTTGGGGAGCATCAGCAAGCCCAGCAGAGGAGAGGAAGGTCTAGTCTACTTGAGAAAACCGAGGTTTTTTGAGTTTTCCACTTCAGGAGTGGTTGTTTCATTTGTGTGAACAACATTTCGAATGTGGCTTGGGGTAGCAAAGGGTTTAGGGTTCAGGGTTTAGGGGAGGAGGAGTCCTGTACACTTGTGCTCGGTACTTCTTGCGCTGTGCCAGCGAGACGAAAAATTGCCGTGCCTCCACTCTGCCTCAACTTTCTGCCCGAACCCCGTGGAAACCCCAAAAAAATGAAATTTGGGCCACCATTCAAGATGTAGGAAAAGAGACATGTTCACACAAATGAAACCACTCCTGAAGTGGAAAACTAAAAAACCTCTGTTTTTCTCGAGTAAACTAGACCTTCCTCTCCTCTGCTGTGCTTGCTGATGCTCCCCAACCTGGCCTGTACTCCCCAAACCTTCAACACGGAACTTCGAAGTTTCATGTCGAAAACCCCCTAGCCAAAACCTGCGAAACGTTGTTTTCGAGTAAAACACGCATTTCCCCGAAAAAGCGCGGGCAAACGCCCGGGTCTGACCCAAACTCCTGGTCACGACTTGGGATCGTTTTTGGCGCTGAGGTGTACAGAGAAGTCCAGCAAGGCATACTTCCGAAGTGGTGCTTTCCAGTGGCGGCTCATGGCCTCCACTTGTCCAACGATTTCTTGTCAGATCCTTCTTTGGGCAGCTGCTCGATAACGTCCTTGCTGCTCAGGCTGCAGGCCTTTGCCTTTGGAGTGTTGGCACCTCCAACTGCAGGAACTCCATCGCCTGCGATCACCCTTGGGAAGCTTGGCCCCTGCATGCCACCGGACCCTCCCGGTCGTTGGGGCCAGGTAGAGGTTCGCATCCTTGGCACGTCAGGGCGTGCCAGCTTCGAAGACGCCACACACCGCTTTAGCCCCCGGGTTTTACACTTGCAGTCGAAGTGTTTAGAGGAATTTTTGAGGTGACAGACATGTGCAACATTATCAACATTGTGCAAACATGTGGAGAAGTCTGCGGAGAGCTGAGGCTACCTGGGCCGGCTCCATGGGGTCCGGGCACAGCCACGGCCCGCACGCGGAGCGCTGCTTCGGGCCTACGTGGACACTGCCTCAGGAGCCATCCCAGAAGCGCTTCCGTGCGAGGTGTCTCTGGACACCATCCACCTTCTAAGCTTGCGGTTCACCGCGGGTGTCGCGCGCGAGCTGAAGCTGCAAGAGGTGGAGTTCGACGCCCTGCTAGCTACCATGTACATCCTCAAGGGTGCAGCCATCGGACCCACATTGATTGGTGGTCCCGACTTCTCCAGCCGCAAGTGCGCTGACTTCCGCTGCCTGTGCCTGGGTGCTTGGCTCCAGAAGGTGATCTCCTCTGTGCTGGACCTTGCGAGGCTGCTGGACGTGGCTCCGGCTGTGGAAAGCCGGCAGCTCTTCAACGGCCGCCTCTTCCTGTTCGTCCTGCGAAGCTTCCAGAGCAAGCCTAGACAGACTCCACAGACGGAGCCCTTGCCACAGGAGGTTCCGATGCCCTTGATGAGGAGGCGTGGCAAGATGGGGCCCCGGATCACAGAAGCAGACGTGAACGAGAAGGATGAAAAGGAGGCAAGCAAGCCGCACAATCCGCACATGAAACGCTTGGACCAAGATGAGGTGGATGTCGAGGTCCTCGAAAGCCTGCGGGGCAGCCCAGAGTTGAGAGCCTGGCGAGCAGATGTTCTGCGAGACCTGGAAGTGCAGCTCTTGCCATCGGTCGACCGAGTCGAGTCGGTCGAGGCGCCGTCCGTGACCGAGGTGACAGGATCTCGATCTGCTGAGCCTGCTGAGCTGCCCATCGCGGCACGTAAGGAGGAGCTCTGCCACTCCCTCCTGGAGAACCGGGTGACATGCGTGCAGGGCGAACCGGATCCGGCAAGAGCACGCAGGTGCCACAGTATCTGCTCGAATGCTTCAACAAGGCGCAGGTGGTTGTGACACAGCCCCGACGGTTAGCTGCCATCAATCTCGCCAAGCGAGTTGCAAACGAGCGTGGAGAGGAATTGGGCAAGGATGTTGGGTATCGGATTGGTGGAGACAGCGTGCCTGGCAGGCGACTGAATTTTGTGACTACCGGTTGGCTCCTGAGTGCTCTGGTAGGCAGCCCCGAGAAAATCGGCCAGCTTACGCATGTGGTTTTCGACGAGATCCATGAGCGCTCTGCCGATGCGGACTTCCTGAGCCTAGTGGTCCGCTTGCTGCTGCATCGCTTCGCCGATGTCTCTTTGGTCATCATGTCTGCGACTCTCCAGGCCGACGTTTTTCGGTCCTACTTCCGTGAGCTGCAACCGAGCTCCTCCGACATCCCTTTGGTGGCCGTTGGTGGCCGCTGCTTCGACGTCAAGAGAGTTCACCTCGACGAGGCAAGGGCAGGGACCAAACCTCCTGAAAACAGCTCGCCGCAGTATTGTAGTGGTGCTGTAATGTTGGGGAGGGCCCATGTCCTCGTTAAGCGGCCCCTCCTGAGTTTAGAAGCGATTCTGGTCCCCAGACAAGAAAAGGGAGGGCTAAGGGGTTGAGGGCTCGTTGGGCTGGAGATGTCAATGAAGCGTTGGCCTTGAAGCCACAACATCAGGCCTTTGAAACCCAAAGCATTATGAGCTCAGGTTTGAAGGGATTAAGCCTTTAAGCCGAAATCCAGAGCCCGAGGGCCAGGACATTGACGAGCGCCCGGAAAACTTCAAATGACGCCACCCCTTGCCCGGATTGTTTTGGGCCCGATTTCACATCCTCCTCCACTTTGTTTCTTCAACTTCATGCATGTGAGCATTGTGCTAGTGACTTGACATCCTATCAGGGAAACTGACCATTTTTCATGTGAATCCCATGAGAATTAGGGACTCTTTTTAGAATACAGAGGCAAAGAGTTGTCCGAGAGTCCTAGAGAAAATACAGAGGCAACAAAGGTTTTTCCTAGGGAAAACAAAGGAACCAAACATAAGTTAACGAAAAGAATGTGAATCCCATGCAAGCTAGTACGATTCCTACGTATTCAAATACAGAGGCAATAGTTTTTTTTGGGGAAAACCGAAAAGAATAACCAAATAAAAGTCGCAAAAACAAAGTCGCGAAAGAGCACCTCCACGAAAAGACCGTTATCCGCCCGGACAGTTTGACTTGAAAAGTGGGGGACCCCAAGCAGTCGTCCGATCCAACATTTTGACTTTCTGGCGAACCCCGCAGAGAAGCAGGTGCAAGAAGCCTCTAGTGTTGCAGGGCGCATGGCTGCCCGATCTGAGAGCCATTCAAAGCCGAGGTCTCTGGCTTCTGTGGGAAGCTGAGCAAGCCGGGGCAGAAAGCTCTGACAGAGCTCCTTTTGAAGTTCAAGGACTCCTGTAGTCAAGGGATGTGGGCTTTTTGGGCTTTTTGTCATGGCAAGTCAGTAGAATCACGATATTCACGAGACTTCTGACATGAGGGGCGCAAGCTGGACCACAACAGCAACTCCAGAGCCTTGTCGGACCTGCTGCCCATAAGCACACCTCTCATCCTCGACATTTTGGCATGTGTGGCCGAGCCTGGCTGCACCGTTCTGGTCTTCCTGCCGGGCCTTGAGGAGACTTCGAGTTGAGCAGAAGACATTACCCGCAAATGTTTCCTTAAGTGCAACTTCCAGCATGTCCACCCTGACAAGGAAATCACCAATCTCTACGACGACTGCCAGGCCACTCTTCATGCCAAGGATGGTGCGCTGGCTGAGTCGGACTCAGAGTCTGATTCTTCCGACCAGCCCTCGCCGACTTGCAATGGCTGCAATGGTCGCAATGGTCGAAGTGGTCGAGATGGTCTCAGTGGGCGTCTTCAGCTCAAGGCCTTTGCCATGCACTCGCAGATACCCATGGAAGACCAACTTGGGGTCTTCAAAGGCCCCGGTCCACAGACATGCCATCTGGTCTTTGCCTCCAATGTTGCCGAGAGCTCCTTGACCTTGCCCAACGTCTGTGCAGTGCTGGATCTTGGGCTGATCAAGCAGATGGTGTACGACACGCGGCTCCGCCTGTCCTACTTGGCGCTGCGCTGGACGAGCCAGGCCTGGGCCTGGAGCGACAGAAACGTCCTCTCAGTTTCGCCGTTTTGCGGTCCAAGCTGCAGCTTGAATCTTGAGCTCGCAGTCATTTAGGTGCAGTATAGTGCAGTGCTCTGTAGCATGTAGGGGCCCGTAGGGGAGGAGGATTTTTGCTACTTTGGCCAGTGACAGGCTTCGGCCCACCAGCGGGCCGGCCGTGCGGGTCGTACCCGAGAAGGAGTTGTGGTGCGTCTTTATCCTCGAAGCTTCCACTAAGGCTTTCTTCCTGTGCATGAGCTCTGTTTCAACCAGAGTCAGAGACTGCCTTCCTTTGAAGATCTGTGAAGGCATGGCGGCCTTTGACCGTCCTGAGACCTCCTCCCTGCCATTGCCGCGCTTGTATCTGCAAGCCAAGGCCGGTGCAACAATTTTCCGTTCCTGTCTGTTCTGCTTTGTGCCCGTCCACACATCTGCCAGTCGTCCTGTGCCCAGGTGCTGGCTTGCGACTTAAAGAACGACGACCTGGCCGAAAATGCCACTGCAGTGTCTATTTTGGAAGATCTCGTTGACCCGCCAGACCTGGCGATCGTTGAAGCTGCCAGGCAAGAACTTGCGGAAGGCTGTGCTCTCGCAGCCCCCGAGGAAGATGCGGACATCACTACACTCGGACGAATTTGCTTGCGGCTGCCTTTCGAACTGAGCCTTTGTCGCCTCATCTGGCTGAGCATTCACTGGGGCTGTGCTGCAGATGGCATCGTGCTGGCATGCAGCATGGCCATACAGGATCCCTTTTCGCAGCCGAACCCACTGGCCATCACCGATGCTGTGGTTAACAAACAGCAAGATGCATTTCGATATCCTTGTAAGTTCACAGAGGCTTTGCAGTTTTGTAGGTTTGTATGGAACAGCTTCTTTGGTTGCATCATGTTGCACCAAACAAGCCTACGTGCAAAGGATGCGGTGGATCTGGGCCAGAAGCTGCGCAGGAGCAACGAGAGCCGACGCTTCTTCGATGGTGGGAAGGCCTCCGAGCCGCTGGCGCTTCGAGCCCACGGATGACAAGCAACGTTTTTTCTTGCTCGGAGCTGTCGTTCGTTGTTGTGTACGTTTGAATCAAGGCTTGGGCGTGTTTTCATGGGGCTCCTTCAGGATTTGGGTCACACGGTGTGTTTTAGGGATACTAGAAATACATCCCTGCTTACATGCATGTCACCGAAGCAGCCCCAATTTCAAAAGCTTGTACCTGTTGTCAGTCAGAAGGAAGCCTGTTCCGCGAGTTCTACCAGTCGCTGTCGACCACGGATGGGCTCCTTGGCGGCCGCCGCGCCTGGATCAAGCACGCGAATCAGATGGCTGCGCAGCATGCCATCATCCCCAGGCGGTCTCAGCTCTGCTACATGTCATGACCGACATCTCTTACACCGCAAACAGAATGGATTCCTGAGAAGATCTCTTTCCCAGTGAAGGGTGAGCGAGACCTCAGGAGCAGAAGACTCAACAGAAGAACAGGAGAAGTGGAAGCGACTGCCAGAGGCAAGGAAGAGAGCCAGAGAGCGCTCTGGAGCAGGAGAGAGCAAGAGAACAAGAGAATGTGCGGCGGGTTTGACAGGTTCTCGTGCCAAACAGACCGCTCTTTGTCCTTTCAACATTGGTCTCGCCTATAAACCATGAGGAAGACAATCTGAAAAGACAGTCTGAAAAATGACGCTTGCACCTGACCTGGCTTCTGTCTCAGGCGCTTGGCCGAGTTCTGCGTCCAAGTGGATGATGTTGCCCAGCGACTCCTCGGCCTGCTGGTCCCAAACAGCCCCGTAGCGCGCCAAGTGCGCCTCCTACTGAAGGGCCTGGGGAGATCCGGTGTAGAGACTGACGAAGCTGGCAGCTTCCCCCAGGAGGAGCTGCAAGGGCGAGAGAGGATGAGAGAGGGAGATAGGAGACAGGCCTTTAGGTTGAATCAGGGCGATGCCTGTCCCTGTTTTTGCACTAGGACCCATGGAAGACAGGGCCAAGTGAGCCAAGTGCTTCACAGCGCCGCCGCCCTGGGCACGGTGCAGTGTTTGTGGGGGACGAGGACCTCCTGCGTGGACTTCTGGCATCTTGCTTCACGAGCCAACTCCTGACTTCGATGAGATCGGGCCAGAAGGAGCAGGATCTTGCCTGTCGCATGGTTCAGATCGCCGACCCTGCTCGCAGCGCACTATTTGATGTGGAGCACCTTGAGTGCGCGCCACTTATAGAGCCAGAGAACTTTCTTAAGTACCTGTCCCGGCTCAGTGGCGGCTGCACCTTCGAGCACAAGGGCAATGTCGGAAAGCTGGTCTGCATCCAGTGTGCAGAAGCTGCAGAAGCTTCCAAAGCTGCCTCCCTCGAAGAAGGAGAGGAAGGGACGCCTGAGCTGCCTATCGACGTCGCGAAGGAGTTGCACGTCTTTCATCAGTTCACCCGCGGCAAGGCTTCTGTTTCATCCCAGATGAACCTTGCCGACCTGGGAGGCTCCGCAGATGCAGGCCCCGTCCCGATTGTTGTCAAGAAGCCTTCGCATCCGTACCAGCTGAAATGGCAGGTCCATATACCCGGAGAGGTAGGAGCAAAAGGACGAGCCGCCTTGAAGAGAACTGGCCTACCTAATTCCTACCACCCTCTGGGATTCATGTGTGACATTTCCAAGCGCGATTGGCTGGCCTGCGCTAGCCATGTGCAGTATACCCAAGGCTCTATATGCTTCCTCTCTGGCTTGACGCTCCTGAAACCGTGGCAGGTGAAGCACTTCCTGCTGACGATCGATCCAGAGGCTGCCTCGCTGATGCTGAAGTGTGGCTCAAGCCCTGGCTCCGTCTGCGCTGTGAAGATGTATGGAAAAGAGCTACGTGTTGCCATCAGCGCAGAGGATCTGCGATTCATTGACAAGTTCCGGGCAACCATGAGAGATGCGTTGCTCAGTTCCGAGAAGCTTGGGGAGGCGCAACTTCAGAAGGAGCTTCATGATTTCTGCGCTCGTGGAGAGGTCTTGGACGATGGCAAGGAGGGACGCTGGTTTCAACCATTCGGCACTTCAGATAGCTTGCCCGGATTGCATCCACTTCTTCAGGACACAGTGGCCGATGCAACGGCAGATGCAGAGGAAAACGTGCTGGCCGCGATGCATATGATGGCCGTGAAGAAGAAGAAGGTCACCGCAAGAAAGCTGGCCAAGGAAATCGGTTGGCCCGAGACAAAGCTCGGTCCGATTGAGGTATTTCTGGGGCAGCGAAAACATCTCTTCTACAAGGAGGGCAAGAACTGGAGACCTGCATGACGTGTCATCACCTCGTCTTCGGTCGCAATGTTTGCGTCTGGTGTGTCCGGATCTGCACATGCGTTCTTGAAGACCTGGCTGGCCTGATTGGCCTCCCATATTTTCCCAGTGACGACTTCAGCACAGTATCGCAGTTCGAGCTTGCAGGTGCTGTGCCGAAAGTCAATGTACAGTGCGACGAAGGTGGGACATAGAAAAGAAACAGTTGTTGCATCTTCATTTGTCATCAATGGCTTTTCCATGTATCGAGTTTGGTAGGCCATCATTAACATTGTCAGTGTAGCGCGTGCTGTTTTATTTTCATTTCATGCGTGTTGCAAAAAATCGATATTAGTTTAAAGATTCCAAGAGGGTGAGATACATGTGATGAAAGAGCCTGCGAATTGGGGGAAATGAGCTCGCGAGGCAACAACGAATAAACGAGCTAGCGACTTTAAGTAATGAAGTAGTAAATGCCCCAACAAAGGTCTTATAATGAGGGTTAATAGGGGTCTTTTAATAATATACTCATAGTCGCTCCCTTTGGTCCATATAATGCCATTATTGCTGGAGTTACGCTGTGTGCGAATGCACCTCATGCCATTCAAAAACCAGACATCTTGCTCGGTGACTCGCAGGGTCAAAGCATGCCAAACCGATTGCAAATGCGGCTTGTCACGGCGAAGTATTCAGATTCAGGGCAGAAGCTCCCTACACCCTAGGCAGGAACAGGGCTGTTACAAGCAGGCGAGGCTGGGCTGAAAGCATATGGACAGTGTGACCTAGCTTGTTGCAAGCCGCCATGGGTTCTGTCGAAAGCTGTTGCGGTCCTCGCCAGCGCGTCCAGGAAGCTCCTCCCAAGGATTGGCTGGACAGTGCAGCCCTGCAGCCAGCTGCTCAAGAAGCTCAGGGACACAGGCGGGAGGCCGTTGCAAAACAGCAGACAGAAAGAGCCTTGGAGGGGATGCTTAGAGATCCATCTAGACTTAGTCAGACATGTCTTTGAGCGCAGGTCGCCTGGAGCCCACAGCCTGACGGAGCAAGAGGATGCGCTAACACAAGGGAAGCCTCTTCATTCAGCCGATGGTGCAGCGAGTTGCCCTGAGGATTCTGAACCGCGTGGTGTTGAAGAGGAGCAGGAGGAGGTTCGTTTGGTGGAGCGAAGCACCTTCATGTCCTACGAGCCGGTGGCTCCCAGGCTTTTGGCATTACAGCGCTCGCGCAGCGAGCCTGCGCTCCTCAGCGCTTGCGAGAACGGAGAAGATGCGGGGCAGGAGCCCCAGGAGCCTCAAAAGCCGCAGGAGCCGGAGCCCCAGCCGGCTCAGCCGGCTCAGCCGGATCCGGGCAAGGCATTTGAGCATATCCACGCCTACTTGCCGTGCCATCCGACGGATAGCCCCTTCGAACCGCCTGCCTACGGGGAGCTGCCTGCCTGGGCCTGGGAGCGGAGGGCGGTGCGGCGCCGCACCCCGCGCTTCAAGCTGCTGAACGCGGTCCGGCAAGCCAACGGGGAGATCAAATGGGTCCCGTTCCCATGAGAGCTTTGAGCTCGCTTCAACGGGTGGCGCAGATGTGCTGCTGCGGCAGCACTTGGAAGCTTTGGGGCAAGTGTAGAGAGTCCACGCAGGTGCGCGCCTCTGAGTTGCATGCTTGGGAGAAGGCTGTCGCGACCGCCATGGATGAAGAATGGGCCCGGCAAGCTCCACATCCGTCTTCCAGTTATTCCACCAGCTTCGCATCGCTTGATTGCTAGCAACAAAAGACCATTCTGGACACAGCGTTGCTCGGAGCAGCTTCTTTGAGTGAGAGAACCGGAGCATCCTGGCGTCGGTGGACAATGTTCCCCCGAAGTCCGAGCAGGGTTCCCACGCTGGTAGGTTTACGCGCGTGAGGATACATCTGTGGGACCTGCAACCTTGGCTTGCGAGATGTCATCCACTACTTGCCGTTCCTACTTGCCGCACAGACACAAGCCTCTCCAGCGCCTGCAGCGATCATCAATCAAAATTGGACCAGGATGCATTTGTCTGGCTAAAGAAGGAAGCAGCAACGAGTCCTACATGGCGATAAACTGAACTGTACACGACTTGCGCTGTGACGATGTATGGAAAAGAGCTACGTGTTGCCATCAGCGCAGAGGATCTGCGCTTCATTGACAAGTTCCGGGCAATTATGAGAGATGCGTCGCTCAGCTTCGAGAAGCTTGGGGAGGCGCAACTTCAGAAGGAGCTTCATGATTTCTGCGCTCGTGGAGAGGTCTTGGACGATGGCAAGGAGGGACGCTGGTTTCAACCATTCGGCACTTCAGATAGCTTGCCGGATTGCATCCACTTCGTCAGGACACAGTGGCCGATGCAACGGCAGATGCAGAGCAAAATGTGCTGGCCGCGATGCATATGAGCTCGGTCCGATTGAGGTATTTCTGGGGGGAGAAGGTGGGACATAGAAAAGAAACAGTTGTTGCATCTTCATTTGTCATAAATGGCTTTTCCATGTATCGAGTTTGGTCGGCCACCATTCACATTATCAGTGTAGCGCGTGCTGTTTTATTTTCCTTTCATGCGTGTTGCAAAAAGTCGATATTAGTTTAAGGATTCCAAGAGGGTGAGATGAATGTGATGAAAGAGCCTGCGAATTGGGGGAAATGAGCTCGCGAGGCAAAAACGAATAAACGAGCTAGCGACCTCTAATAATGAAGTAGTAAATGCCCCAACTACGGTCTTATAATGAAGGTTAATAGGGGTCTTTTAATAGTATACTCATAGTCGCCCCCTTTGGTCCATATAATGCTATCATTGCTGGAGTCACGCTGTGTGCGAATGCACCTCATGCATTCAAAAACCAGACATCTTGCTCGGTGACTCGCAGGGTCAAAGCATGCCAAACCGATTGCAAATGCGGCTTGTCACGGCGAAGTATTCAGATTCAGGGCAGAAGCTCCCTACACCCTAGGCAGGAACAGGGCTGTTACGACCAGGCGAGGCTGGGCTGAAAGCATATGGACAGTGTGACCTAGATTGTTGCAAGCCGCCATGGGTGCTGTCGAAAGCTGTTGCGGTCCTCGCCAGCGCGTCCAGGAAGCTCCTCCCAAGGATTGGCTGGACAGTGCAGCCCTGCAGCCAGCTGCTCAAGAAGCTCGGGGACACAGGCGGGAGGCCGTTGCAAAACAGCAGACAGAAAGAGCCTTGGAGGGGATGCTTAGAGATCCATCTAGACTTAGTCAGACATGTCTTTGAGCGCAGGTCGCCTGGAGCCCACAGCCTGACGGAGCAAGAGGATGCGCTAAAACAAGGGAAGCCTCTGCATTCAGCTGATGGTACAGCGAGTTGCCCTGAGGATTCTGAACCGCGTGGTGTTGAAGAGGAGCAGGAGGAGGTTCGTTTGGTGGAGCGAAGCACCTTCATCTCCTACGAGCCGGTGGCTCCCAGGCTTTTGGCATTACAGCGCTCGCGCAGCGAGCCTGCGCTCCTCAGCGCTTGCGAGAACGGAGAAGATGCGGGGCAGGAGCCCCAGGAGCCTCAAAAGCTTCAGGAGCCGGAGCCCCAGCCGGCTCAGCCGGCTCAGCCGGATCCGGGCAAGGCATTTGAGCATATCCACGCCTACTTGCCGTGCCATCCGACGGATAGCCCCTTCGAGCCGCCTGCCTACGGGGAGCTGCCTGCCTGGGCCTGGGAGCGGAGGGCGGTGCGGCGCCGCACCCCGCGCTTCAAGCTGCTGAACGCGGTCCGGCAAGCCAACGGGGAGATCAAATGGGTCCCGTTCCCATGAGAGCTTTGAGCTCGCTTCAACGGGTGGCGCAGATGTGCTGCTGCGGCAGCACTTGGAAGCTTTGGGGCAAGTGTAGAGAGTCCACGCAGGTGCGCGCCTCTGAGTTGCATGCTTGGGAGAAGGCTGTCGCGACCGCCATGGATGAAGAATGGGCCCGGCAAGCTCCACATCCGTCTTCCAGTTATTCCACCAGCTTCGCATCGCTTGATTGCTAGCAACAAAAGACCATTCTGGACACAGCGTTGCTCGGAGCAGCTTCTTTGAGTGAGAGAACCGGAGCATCCTGGCGTCGGTGGACAATGTTCCCCCGAAGTCCGAGCAGGGTTCCCACGCTGGTAGGTTTACGCGCGTGAGGATACATCTGTGGGACCTGCAACCTTGGCTTGCGAGATGTCATCCACTACTTGCCGTTCCTACTTGCCGCACAGACACAAGCCTCTCCAGCGCCTGCAGCGATCATCGATCAAAATTGGACCAGGATGCATTTGTCTGGCTAAAGAAGGAAGCAGCAACGAGTCCTACATGGCGATAAACTGAACTGTACACGACTTGCGCTGTGACGATGTATGGAAAAGAGCTACGTGTTGCCATCAGCGCAGAGGATCTGCGCTTCATTGACAAGTTCCGGGCAACCATGAGAGATGCGTTGCTCAGCTTCGAGAAGCTTGGGGAGGCGCAACTTCAGAAGGAGCTTCATGATTTCTGCGCTCGTGGAGAGGTCTTGGACGATGGCAAGGAGGGACGCTGGTTTCAACCATTCGGCACTTCAGATAGCTTGCCCGGATTGCATCCACTTCTTCAGGACACAGTGGCCGATGCAACGGCAGATGCAGAGGAAAACGTGCTGGCCGCGATGCATATGATGGCCGTGAAGAAGAAGAAGGTCACCGCAAGAAAGTGGCCAAGGAGATCGGTTGGCCCGAGACAAAGCTCGGTCCGATTGAGGTATTTCTGGTGCAGCGAAAACATCTCTTCTACAAGGAGGGCAAGATCTGGAGACCTGCATGACGTGTCATCACCTCGTCTTCGGTCGCAATGTTTGCGTCTGGTGTGTCCGGATCTGCACATGCGTTCTTGAAGACCTGACTGGCCTGATTGGCCTCCCATATTTTCCAGGTGACGACTTCAGCACAGTATCGCAGTTCGAGCTTGCACGTGCTGTGCCGAAAGTCAATGTACAGTGCGACGAAGGTGGGACATAGAAAAGAAACAGTTGTTGCATCTTCATTTGTCATAAATGGCTTTTCCATGTATCGAGTTTGGTCGGCCACCATTCACATTATCAGTGTAGCGCGTGCTGTTTTATTTTCATTTCATGCGTGTTGCAAAAAATCGATAGTAGTTTAAAGATTCCAAGAGGGTGAGATGAATGTGATGAAGAGCCTGCGAATTGGGGGGGAAATGAGCTCGCGAGCATAGTCGCCCCCTTTGGTCCATATAATGCATTCAAAAACCAGACATCTTGCTCGGTGACTCGCAGGGTCAAAGCATGCCAAACCGATTGCAAATGCGGCTTGTCACGGCGAAGTATTCAGATTCAGGGCAGAAGCTCCCTACACCCTAGGCAGGAACAGGGCTGTTACGACCAGGCGAGGCTGGGCTGAAAGCATATGGACAGTGTGACCTAGATTGTTGCAAGCCGCCATGGGTGCTGTCGAAAGCTGTTGCGGTCCTCGCCAGCGCGTCCAGGAAGCTCCTCCCAAGGATTGGCTGGACAGTGCAGCCCTGCAGCCAGCTGCTCAAGAAGCTCGGGGACACAGGCGGGAGGCCGTTGCAAAACAGCAGACAGAAAGAGCCTTGGAGGGGATGCTTAGAGATCCATCTAGACTTAGTCAGACATGTCTTTGAGCGCAGGTCGCCTGGAGCCCACAGCCTGACGGAGCAAGAGGATGCGCTAAAACAAGGGAAGCCTCTGCATTCAGCTGATGGTACAGCGAGTTGCCCTGAGGATTCTGAACCGCGTGGTGTTGAAGAGGAGCAGGAGGAGGTTCGTTTGGTGGAGCGAAGCACCTTCATCTCCTACGAGCCGGTGGCTCCCAGGCTTTTGGCATTACAGCGCTCGCGCAGCGAGCCTGCGCTCCTCAGCGCTTGCGAGAAAGGAGAAGATGCGGGGCAGGAGCCCCAGGAGCCTCAAAAGCTTCAGGAGCCGGAGCCCCAGCCGGTTCAGCCGGCTCAGCCGGATCCGGGCAAGGCATTTGAGCATATCCACGCCTACTTGCCGTGCCATCCGACGGATAGCCCCTTCGAGCCGCCTGCCTACGGGGAGCTGCCTGCCTGGGCCTGGGAGCGGAGGGCGGTGCGGCGCCGCACCCCGCGCTTCAAGCTGCTGAACGCGGTCCGGCAAGCCAACGGGGAGATCAAATGGGTCCCGTTC